>CAJQZJ010034344.1:1011599-1072207 GCA_907164525.1 Lophiomys imhausi
CACACACACACACACACACACACACACACACACACACACACACACACCTATACATAATATAACAAAAATATTTTCTTAAAGGTAAGTATGATATTCAATAAAAGTAAAAGTGTGTTAATGTTTTTTGACTTTAACAAAAAACCATATCAAGAATATACAGAAAACAGAGATCCATAATGAAGTTACTTATTTAACAGAAATTATACCCAATACACACTAACTCAGGAAGTATAAGTGAAATTCATCAGTGCTAGAACTGGACATTCAGGTACATCAACAAATTTACAGCAATGATGAAGAAAACAAGAAAAACTGGGGCTGGAGAGACTGCTCAGTGATTAAGAGTATATGGGCTGCTCTCAAGAAGACCCAGGTTTAATTCCCAGCTAACTCCAGCTCCAGAAGACCTATTGTCCTCTTCTGGCCTCCTCTAGTACTACACATACCCATGGTACAAAGACATATGTGAACGCAAAACACCAATAGTCATAAAAATACATCGATGGGCATTGTGGTGAAAGCCTTTAATCTTAGCACTTGGGAGGCAGAGGCAGGTGGATCTCTGTGAGTTCTACAAAGCGAGTCCAGGACAGCCAGAGGTGTTACAGAAAGAAACCCTGTCTTTTTTGTTTTTGTTTTGTGTAACAGCCCTGGTTCTCCTGGAACTCACTCTGTAGACCAGGCTGGCATCAAACTCACAGAGATCCGCCTGCCTCTGCCTCCTAAGTGCTGGGATTAAAGGCATGTGCCACCACCACACCGGCAGAGAAACCCTGTCTTAAGGAAGAAAAAAAAAAATCAATCTTTTTATATATAAGGAGGAAAATAAAAACGGGCCAGAAATTATAGATGGAGCCTTGTGAGAACCAATATTTTAAATGTTAATTGATTCTCAATGAAAACAATGGCAGCATGGTTATCACAATACAGATGATTGAAGAGGAGGCTACATTACCAAATTACAAACACGCATGGGTGTCATGGATGAATAAAATGCAGACATCTTCCATCTTGTTCTACTGAGTACTCATGGTTCACTGCAAACACTGCATTGTTAAGGTTCTCACTGGTGCAATTTGTATTTGTCTACCAAAATTATAGGATTTTTTTTTAAATTCTAAAAAACAGGGGAAAACTAATCTTGTGAATATATACTCTACACTTTCTTAAATAGCTCTATTACCCAAGCACTGAACTTCCATCATTGCCAGAAATATAGAGGACATTGCTTAATTCAGCTCCAGAAACTGTACTGGTTTCTCCCAGTTAATCTGTAAAGCCTTGTAGAGAAGCACAATGAGTCAGGCTCACACAGCAACTCCAGAGCCAGAGTCCCCTAGAGAAACAGGTGTGGGGCTGGGGAGAAGGAAAATGGGAATTGGTATACCTAAAATCCTCTATAATCCTGAAAGCAGAAACTGTAGTACTTACAAAACATGACACTGGAATTGTTATCAAGGGGTCTCTAAACTTTGCTAAAGGGTTAAATTACTGCATCATAAAAACTGAGGGCTGGCTACTGGGAAGCAGATCAGTGCCTTGCTCAGCCATCATCAGAGAGGCTCCCTCCTGCAGCAGATGGGAAAAGATACAGAGGCCCACAGCTGGACAACATGCAGCGTGAGGGACCTTGGAGCACCCGGTCCTAAAAGGGATGGATGTCTCCATCAAGTCTCCCACCTCAGGCCTCAGGGAACCTGAGTGGGGATGCAGGACATCAGGGAAGCAAGGCCTTCGAGATATAGCAGGACTGATCGACATAAGAACTCTCAGAGACGGGGACAGCATGCTCAGGTCCAGTCCAGATGGGGTCCCAGTGCTGAGAGTGGAAGTGGACTTCTGAAGCTCATGTCCCTAACCCAGATGCTATCTCCTATTGACAACCACTCACAAAGGAAAAGTTAGTTTTTGTATATCCATGCTAGCAGTAGATGGCCAATGTAAAACAAACTCAACAGTATTCTTGAAGATAGTTTTGTCTCTTAATGCTTGTCAGGCATTTTTTTTAAACCTTGCTGATTTTTGGCTTAAGTATTATACTTTTCAATCTGTCTTCAGTTTAAGAGTACCACACAAACCAGCTCTCTACTTCTGAACACATACTTGAATAGAACCACACAGGCATTCCTTTTACTCTCTTCCAACCACTGAATAAAGGGACATTTCTACTAGCAGGCTTCGTGTTCAGGAGACTTAGTTCAGACAGTTGGCAGTCAATCCACAGCAGACATTAAGGCCAACCACAAACCTTGGAGGCGGCTCAGAACTACACAGCACTAACCCTGACGCTGTTGCCCTCTGCTCTCCTCAGCCTTGAGACTGCCATACCTGGGAAGGAGTCCGCAGAGCAAGAAGTAGGCAAACAGTGCTTCCCACCTCCTGTGGGAGCCTCATCACATCATCACCTGGGAAACAAGACAGTCCAACACAGTTGCTGAGGTAGATGGGGCCTGGAGATAGCTGAGAAGTTACATGCAGGAAGAAGGCCTGAGTGGTATGTGCTGTTGACATGGGTACGGCCATGTTAAGGATCACACTCTTATTAGATCCACAGGAAAATAGCAAACCCCCACCCTCACCTCTGGTCCTATAAGGTTCAGAGAGATGCCAAAGCCTTCCTCAGGTCCATGTGCAGATGTTGACATTGTATGCAGAAAATGTCCAGCACAGCCCCTTTCCCCCAATATGTATGGCCAAAAGGCTGCTTCTCTATGGAAACTGCCCAATTCTACCAAGACCAGCTAAATCTGCCTCCACATTCAGCTACACCATAAACCCTAGATCCTTGATTCAGCTGTATGCAAAATAACCTTGCCTCTCTATCCAAGTACATAGACTACACACATTGAGCTTCCTGGGTGCTGGGGTTTCTTTGTTAAGAGTCCAGACCACCCAATCCCAGCTTTCCAGTGAGACCTTGTATTTATCCTTTCTTCATTCTCTCACCGCCCTCACCAGGTCCCTCCCCCGGCTGTGCAAAGGCAAAACAAAGAAAAACTAGGACGCACACAGGGCTCAGAAGCAAGCATGGGAACGGATCATTGTAGCAACATTTCTGTTACCTACTTCAAAAGGAGACTTTTAACTTCTTCATAAAAGAATCTATCTTATTTTTCATTAGGGTCTTTCACCAAACCAGGAGCTCACCTAACTGACTAAGCTCATTAGCTACTAAGCTTCAGGGATCTATCCACCTGGCTCTGCAACCCCAGTGTTGGTGTTGGGATCATTATAACTGACTTTTTTTTTTTTAAAGGGGCACTGGGGATATGAACTCAGGTCCTCATGGTTGGGAGGCACTTTATCAAAAGAACCATCTTTTCACCACAGGGAGACTGTTTTAAAAAGCTATTTCAACAGAAGTAAAGAGGCTAACCAGAGAATTCCCAAGAGCTTTCATTTTTCACCTGCATGGTGCAGTCCTCAGAGGTCCCTCCCCACAGGGATTTAGGGAGAATTAAACAGACACAATAGAAAGCCAAGTCATTTGTCTGGAGAAATATAACAAGTACTTAAAGAAAATTAACTGACTATGGACTAAATTCAGTTTTTAAAAATGCACTGTACTCGGGGATCCAAGATGGCGGCAGCCCGTGCGGACACATTTTGATCTTGGGGAAAACAGCCATAAAGCCACAGAGTTATAAGACCCTGTGCAAAAAAATCTGAGTGACTGGACCCACCTGGGTTTCACCCAGCTACCCAGGGACCATTAAAAGTCCCTGGGCAGGACTCTCGCTCCCTCTCTCGGACACACATGGAAGCCGCTGAATCTGGGAATCGGGAACCCCCACCAGGAGAGACACCAGGTAAGATCCACTCTAATACCCAGCGGGCAGATTCGGACCCCACACAGGGCTACTCAACAGCCTACTGGGCCCCCTAGATCACACGTAGGCGGTCTGGCTATTTAGCAAAAGGTTTCGGACTCAGCGGGCGCGCAGCAGGCGGGGTGCACAGCAGCTGAGGGTTCCACAAGGCATCAGCCCAGCAGCCAGCGGGTCCACAGCTGCATTTTGGAAAGCCCAGACATATCTGTGCACCCCAAGAGGGGTGCTGGACAGGTCCCTCTATTGGATTTACAGTCATTGGGAAAAAAACACTGCAGCTGGATTGAGCTGCGGGATACCCTTCCGGCTGCAGGTTACGCTCCACTGCGGTGTACGGGAACTTGGATGACAGTGGCCCCATTGGCCAGTATCCAAAGCCAGCTCCATACACACATAGGCAGAGCTGTGAGAGTGGCAGAAAAGGCTACAGGGGTGGAAGGCAGATTTACCCAACACAGGGTCCAACCCTGGGCAAACTGTGAGGTCTTTATTATTATTATCAGACTTTTTTTGCTAGTATAGGCCCTTCCGCCAGGAAACCAGAGGTTAAGCATATATAGCTCCACCCCCTGGATCAGTGAGGTTTCGACCTGGGAGGCACTGCTGAGTGACTCACCTTACAGGCCTGGAGTCCGGTCCTCTCAAGACTGCAACAGGCCTTGGGACCGCCAAAGTCCACAGAATCTGTGTGTGGATACACAGGACCATACCACCAGAGTCACTGCAGGCTGAACACTCAATGTGCAACATAGAGACCTCTGTCTTGGGAGCAGTGAAACAATCCTGGGTCATTCCTCATTGCCTGGGAATAGGCTGCACCAGCTCACAGTGCGTCTGGCTATTAAATGCACATTGACCCTGAGACCTTGTAAGCAGCCGGAGAGGGAGAGGACCACAAACACGGTCCAACACATAAGATGCAGGGGAGCTACAACCCCTCCCAACAGCCTGAGGCCTGCCAACCTGCACTGTCATCTATAAGAAGACCAGTTGGATCCCAGGAATCTACAGGAACACATCACCATCACAACCCTTCACCTGAATCCCCAATTGGGACGAAACAGGAAGGGGTGAGCTCTTGGAGACACACACACTGAGAACCTCCACACAAGGCCCCATACAGCAAGTGGAAAGCGACAGATCGCCAAGCAATTCGACTGCTACACCAAAGCGCCCCCCTTTGGATCCAAGCCTAGAAGACAACAGGAGCAGACAGCTAAGAACATCCAAATGGCTAAAGGCCCGAGAAAAAAACAGAAACAACAGAAGTCAGGGAGACATGACTCCAACAAAACACAACTATGCTAATACATCACGTCCTGACCACCTCACCACAACTGAAACACATGAAAACAATGACAATTCTATATTATGGAAAGTGACCGAGTTCTATCAAGAAGAATTTAAATCTATGAAGGAATTCAAAGAATCTACAATTTCATAAGCGAAAGCAACGGATAATACCATTAGAGAGCTCCAAGCCAAAGTGGCTCAACTTGAACAGGAAAAAGACAGGGAAATGAAAGATTTCCAGGCAAAGACAAGCAAATTGGAGCAGGAAATGTACAAAACGAATGAAATCATTCAAGACATGAAAATGGAAATGGAAGCAATAAAGAAAACACAGTCAGAGTTAAGAGTGGAAATGGAGAATCAAGGGAAGAGAAGAGGAACTACAGATATGAGTATCAAAAATAAGTTACAAGAGATGGAAGACAGGATCTCAGGCATGGAAGATTTGATGGAAGAAATCAGTACAACATCCAAAGAAAATGTGAAAGCTAAAAAAAATCTCTCACCCACAACATACAAGAAATCAAGGACTCAATGAAAAGACAGAACCTAAGAATTATAGGCATAGAGGAAAGAGAAGACTCCCGACTCCAAGGTCCAGGAAATATCTTCAACAAAATTATACAAGAAAACTTCCCAAACCTAAAGAAAGAGATGCCAATAAAAATCCAAGAGGCTTACAGAACACCAAACAGATTAGATCAGAAAAGAAACTCCTCTCGCCACATGCTAATTGAAACTCCAAATGTACAGAACAAAGACAGAACATTAAAAGCTGTAAGAGAAAAAGGTCAAGTCTCATATAATGGCAGACCCATCAGAATTACACCTGACTTCTCCTCAGAAATTTTAAAAGCTAGAAGGGCCTGGACAGATGTCCTACAAGCTCTGAGAGAACATAGGTGCCCAGCCAGACTACTATACCCAGCAAAACTCTCTATCAACATAGATGGAGAAAACAAGATATTCCATGACAAAATCAAATTTAAACAATATCGACCCAGAAACCCAGCCCTACAGAAGATCCTAGAAGGAAAATTCCAACCCAGGGAAGATAACTACACCCAAGAAGACAGAGGAAATAGAAACTCCACAGCAACTAAACCAAAAGAGGCACAGGACCACCACCTATACCAAAATAATGGGAAATAACAACCCCTGGTCACTAATATCCATCAACATCAATGGACTCAACTCGCCAATAAAAAGACACAGACTTACAGATTGGATCCGTAAACAAGACCCATCATTTTGCTGCATACAAGAAACACATCTCACTATCAAAGATAGACACTATCTCAGAGTAAAGGGCTGGGAAAAGGTTTTCCAAGCAAATGGACCCAGGAAACAAGCTGGAGTAGCTATCCTAATATCAAACAAAATAGACTTCCAACTGAAGTTAATACAAAAAGACAGAGAAGGGCATTACATACTCGCTAAAGGAAATACTCATCAAAAGGGCATCTCAATATTGAACATCTATGCCCCAAATACAAAGGCACCTACATTTGTAAAAGAAACGCTTCTAAAACTTAAATCGCACATCGATCCCCACACACTAGTAGTGGGAGACTTCAACACCCCATTCACAACAATGGACAGATCATCAAGACAAACAGAGAAATAATGAGTCTAACAGAGCTCATGAACCAAATGGACTTAACAGATATCTACAGAACGTTTCACCCAAACACAAAAGAATACACCTTCTTCTCAGCACCACACGGAACCTTCTCCAAAATTGACCATATAGTTGGACACAAAGATAGCCTCAAGAGATATAAGAAAATTGAAATAACCCCTTGTATCTTCTCAGACCACCATGGAATAAAGCTGGTCTTCAACAGCAAAAGAATCAACAGAAAGCCTACACACACATGGAAATTGAACAACTTTTTACTGGATGACTACTGGGTCAGGGAAGAAATAAAGAAGGAAATCAAAGACTTCTTAAAATCCAACGAAAATGAAGGCACAACATACCCAAACCTATGGGACACAATGAAAGCTGTGCTACGAGGAAAGTTCATAGCACTAAGTACCTTCAAAAAGAAAATTGTCACAGCTCATATTAGCGAATTAACAGCTAAACTGGGTGAATTGGAAAAAAAAAGCAAACACTCCCAAGAGAAGCAGAAGGCAGGAAAACATCAAACTTAGGGCTGAAATCAACAACTTAGAAACAAAAAGAACTATACAAAGAATCAATGAAACCAAGAGTTGGTTCTTCAAGAAAATGAACAAAATAGACAGACCCTTAGCCAAATTAACTAAAAGGCAGAAAGAGAAAACCCAAATCAACAAAATCAGAAATGAAAAGGGAGAAATAACAACAGACATTGAGGAAATCCAGAGAATATCTGGGTCCTACTTTAAAAATCTACACTCCACCAAATTTGAAAACTTAAGTGAAATGGACAATTTTCTTGATAGATTCCACCTACTGAAGCTAAATCAAGATCAGGTTAACAGATTATACAGCCCCATAACCCCTAAGGAAATAGAAACAGTCATTAAAAATCTCCCAACAAAAAAAAGCCCAGGGCCACATGGTTTTACCACGGAATTCTACCGGACCTTCAAAGAGGAGCTAACACCAATACTCTTCAAACTCTTTCACCAAATAGAATCAGAAAGAACACGGCCAAATTAATTTTATGCGGCCACAGTCACCCTGATTCCTAAACCACACAAAGAGCCAACAAAGAAAGAGAACTTCAGACCAATCTCCCTCATGAACATAGATGCAAAAATACTTAATAAAATACTAGCAAACTGAATTCAAGAACACATCAAAAGTATCATACACCATGATCAAGTAGGCTTCATCCCAGGAATGCAGGGATGGTTTAACATACGAAAGTCTATCAACGTAATTCACCATATAAACAAGATGAAAGAAAAAACCACATGATAATCTCGCTAGATGCAGAAAAAGTATTTGACAAAATCCAACACCCCTTCATGCTAAATGTTCTGGAGAGAACAGACATACAAGGACCGTACCTAGAAATAATAAAGGCAATATATAGCAAGCTAGTGGCCAACATCAAATTAAATGGAGAGAAACTTGAAGCATTTCCTCTAAACTCAGGGACAAGACAAGGATGCCCACTTTCACCATATCTCTTCAATAGAGTACTTAAAGTTCTTGCTAGAGCAATAAGACAACTAAAAGATCAAGGGGATACAAATGGGAAATGAAGAAGTCAAATTATCCCTATTTGCAGACATTATGATAGTATACATATGCGACCCCAAAAATTCCACCAGAGAACTCTTACACTTGATAAACACCTTCAGGAAGGTGGCTGGATACAAAATTAATTCAAAAAAATCAGAAGCCCTTCTTTATACAACAAACAAATGGGCTGAGAAAGAAATAAGGGAAACAACCCCCTTCACAATAGCCATAAACAATATAAAATACCTGGGGGTAACTCTAACAAAGCAAGTAAAGGACGTGTACAACAAGAACTTCAAACCCTTTAAGAAAGAAATTGAAGAGGCCTTTAGAAGATAGAAAGATCTCCCATGCTCATGGATAGGTAGGATCAACATAATAAAAATGGCCATCCTACCAAAAGCAATAAGTAGATTCAATGCAATTCCTATCAAAATACCAACACAATTCTTTATAGACCTGGAAAAAGCTATTCTCAATTTCATACATAACAACAAAAAACCCAGAATAGCTAAATCAGTCCTGTACAATAAAAAAACATCTGGAAGTATCACCATCCCAGATTTCAAGCTGTACTACAGAGCAGTAGTAGTAAAAACAGCATGGTATTGGTATAGAAACAGACCAGTAGATCAATGGAATCGAATTGAAGACCCAGAAATGGACCCACACACCTATGGTCACTTAATTTTTGACAAAGAAGCCAAAACCATACAATGGAAAAAGGACAGCATCTTCAACAAATGGTGCTGGTCCAACTGATGTCCACTTGAAAAAGAATGAAATTGGACCCATACTTATCACCTTGTACAAAACTTAAGTCCAAGTGGATCAAAGACCTTAACATAAGGTCGGACACACTAAATCCACTAGAAGAAAAAGTGGGAAAAACCCTCGAACTCATTGGCGCAGGTGACAACTTCCTGAACAGAACACCAACAGCTCAGGACCTGAGATCAACAATCAATAAATGGGACCTCATGAAACTGAAAAGCTTCTGTAAGGCAAAAGACACTGTCATTCGAACAAAACGGCAGCCTACAGACTGGGAGAAAATCTTCGCCAACCCCTCATCTGACAGAGGGTTAATATCCAAAATCTACAAAGAACTCAAGAAATTAAATGCCAAGAAACCAAACAATCCAATCAAAAAATGGGGGACGGAGCTAAACAGAGAATTCACAAAGGAGGAATCCCTAATGGCTGAGAGACACTTGAAGAAATGCTCACCATCCTTAATCATCAGAGAAATGCAACTCAAGATGACTCTGAAATTCCATCTCACACCTATCAGAATGGCTAAGATCAAAAGTTCAAATGACAGCACATGCTGGTGAGGGTGTGGAGAAAGGGGAACTCTCATACATTGCTGGTGGGAGTGCAGGCTTGTGCAACCACTATGGAGGTCACTATGGCAATATCTTAGAAAACTTGGAATAGCTTTGCCTCAGGACCCTACCATACCACTTCTGGGTACACACTCAAATGACTCCTCACCGAATCACAAGGAAGTTTCCTCATCTATGTTCATAGCAGCCTTATTTTTAATAGCTAGAAATTGGAAACAACCCAGATGTCCCTCAAACAAAGAATGGATTAAAAAACGGTGGTACATCTACACAATGGAATATTACTCAGCTATCAGGAACAATGAAATTATGCAATTTGCAGCCAAATGGATGGAACTAGAGAAGCTCATCCTGAGTGAGCTAACCCAGACTCAGAAGGATGCACATGGCATCTATTCACTTATAGTAGGATTTTAGCTGTATAGTACAGGATATCTACACTACAACCAACGCACCAAAGGGAACATGGATATAGACTTTTTTTGTTTGTTTGTTTTTTAGTTTTCTCTCCATGGCAATGAGACACTTTTCACTAGTGGTGCTGCCTTGTAGGCCCCCAGTGTATGAGGAGGCTCTTGGCCCTCATATGACTTCTGAACTAGGGCGAGGGACTGTTATGTAGGGACACTCCACTCCAGGGGGTGGGATGGAAAGGTTAGGGGGTAGAGGGTGGGAGGGTGGGGCTGGGAAGGGGGGAAAGAGGACAATATGATTGAGATGTAACCTGAAGCAACAAATAAATAAATTTATTTATTTTAAAAAATGCACCGTACTCTTAACAGCAACCTCAAACACACTGTAACACTGTTACAGTGCTGGGAGGAGCAATACCTCTATTACTTAATTACTTATTACATAAGGCCTGCTTATTAAAGTACACCAGATTAGCATTCTGCAGAACTGGGTCTAAATATCCCTAGGGGATCGTCAAGATCTTCTGGGTATCCACAAGGCCCAAACAACTTTTATTAAAATATGTAATTGCCTTTTGCTGATCTGGTTCTTGCGGTGACAGTACGAAAGCCATGGTGGATACAACTGGAGGTGGCGACACAAATCAAGACAGCAGCGACAAATTGCACCAAGGTTTTCTTCACTACCTCATACCACAGGCTTCTGATTTTTAAAAAGTTGGTCTTACTTCAGAATGTCTCCCCCAAGTAAACATACTGTAACACTCTGAAAGTCAAATGTAAGTCACACACAAAGCATTTCTGCTGCTACTGGGTAATATCGCTGCCTTAGAAGACAGCACAGAGTGACTGAGCTGCGAGTAGGTCTGGCTCCGTTTTTTTCAATGAAAATCAATGTTAACTTGAAAAAAAAAATCAACTAACAGATAAATCAGTTATTCAGCCTTAAATATGTGGACAATATTTTTTTTCAAACTTGGATGAGAAACATTCATCCTTTCAAAGAAAACACCTCAATCATACTTTAACAAACACAGCTTTTCTAGAATTTTAAGTTTAAGAAATTTGTGCCCAGTGCCTTAAGCTCAGCTGCTTTCTAATACTGAAATTCTTTTTTGAGAAAAGGACAATACTGTTAATGAACCCAATGAAACTGGTAGCACTGCAAGGGGCTATTCAAGATGTGAATGAAGTTTCCAGCTAGGGACATAGGCTGCTGCAGAACCTAGTTTGGAGTGAAAGATTCCTCCCAGGAGGAACACAGACCACTGAATGTGTTTGTTTGGGTCTCTCTATGTAGCCTTGGCTGTCCTGGAACTGGCTGTGAAGACAGACTGGGCTTGAACTCACAGAGATCCTCTTACGTCTGCTGGGATTATAGACATTCACCACCATACCTGGCCTTTAATAAGGATTTCAATCTGGCAAAAATTCAAAGAGTTGGGCCAGCAATATGGCTGTTACCTGACTTCTGCTAACTTTTTAGGACAAAGAATGGTAAAAATCTCTAGGAGTCCCATCCCATGGCAGTTATCTATGATAACTTTAATAAACAGCAGAGGTCATGTTTCAAACTAGTGGAAAAACAATCTAATGAAAATGTATTTTGAATGCTAACCGGCTCACATGCATATACCAAGAGCTGGGATTCAAATCCCTCAAAAACCAAATATCAGGTACTCCATTCCCCACAACTGTGGTGAAATACAGAAGTTATGCTGCCATGAGCACTCCGAACTTCAACTTAAAATGGAGGCTCCACCCTACTTCAAGCTTTGCTCACTACCTTGCATGGCAAAACCATTTGCAGAGATGGAAAACTCCTCAGTTGCACCTCAGATTCAAAAGATTAATAATTCAGCATCCTAAAGGAGAATCTTCACCCTAAATACTTTCTTCAAACATATACATTCTAAATCATACTACAGTCTATGCCACACTAGGTTCCCATACACTATTCAAGTACATGTTTCAGAGCATGCAAGGCACATCAGGGCCAATTATCTTGGCTGCTACTTTATCTGGGGAATAAGTGTTTAAAAATGTGTAGAGGGAGCTAACCAAGCCTCACTGCACACAATGTTGAATTAGGTTGATTAGTTAAGAGAAGGGGGGAGCGTCTATCAAAAAAATATAATATGCAAAAGCGGAGTGTAGAACAAGAGAACTTCATTGCAATATCTTAAAACAAGCTGTTAATTTCCAAAGGTGAAAAACAGTCCTCACAAGTCACTAATGAGCAACTTCATTTTAAAGTACTGAAAAGTATCTCTAGAGTACATGTGATTCTCAGCAGGTAACAAAGATTTCACCTCATGCACTATGCTCAATTCTATTCTACTAGGCACGTTGGGTATAACCCTGAAACCTATCCTCAGCCTAAAAAGTTTAATTAAGTGACAAAATAAGCCATAGAAATCTTACTGCCAGGCAAATCTAAATCAAGTTAAGTGTCTTAGTTACTTTTAATTTGGCTTACAATTTCAAAGTGTTAGAGTCCATTGTAGTGGAGCAGAGGCAGGTAGGTAGGAAGAGCTGGGAGCTCACACCTTAATCCACAGGTAGAAGGCAAAGAGACACACTGGGAATGCTGAAAATCTTTTGAAACTTCAAAGCATGCCCCCAATGACAGACCTCCTCCATCGCGGCCACACCTCCTAAACCTCCCCAAACAGTTTCACCACCTGGAAACCAAGTATTCAAATATATGAGCCTTTTGGAGGGCATTTTCATTCAAACACTGGGGGCTAAAAATAAAATCTAGCTCCATAAAAGTTATGCCTACAAGAGCCACCACACAAATCTGACAGAAGTCAAAAAAGAGGAAAAGCAGAAGCTGCTATGCAGAAAGATGTTAGGAAGGGAAGCAATTCCAGGAGCTGGGACCAGCTGAGGGTAGAGAGGTGGCAAAGTCCTAAGACGCTGAGGGAGTTAAATGATAGTCACAAATGTGCATGTGTGATTTCTACAAGACAGGACCAGGTGAGGACTGTGGCTAAACACTAGAGTACAAGCAATCTAATAGCTATTATGGCCAAGGAACAAAGAGCTTTAATTTATGGAGAACATGGAATGGAAAAGTAAATGTTTTCTATCTTCTGAGTCTTAGGTGATTAAAAAAATTTCAAGTGCATGATTTACTGAGACAACAAAGGATACAGGGTGGACATTAGGTATGAGATTAGATCTCTGTCACTGCTACCACACTGGACCAAGCCTGTCACTGCATTATCCTGCTTCTAGCCTTGCCTGCATGCGACTCTTCTCAAGCCACCAATCAGAATAAACCTTAACAATGTAAACTGACTCGCTTGATACATCCCCCTGCTTCTCACTTCCCTAAGTACACCCCAAAATCTTCACAAGGACTTCAAATTTCCTTCAAATGTGTACTACCAGATCCTGCTCATCAGCCTCAGAACCCATTTAGACTCATTTAGCCCTGACCTTCCTGCTACTCCTTGAACATAGCAGACTGGCTCTCACCCTAGACATCTGTGGTTAAATGTTCCCTCATGCCCTGAAAGCATCTGGCTAACAGCAGACTGGTGTTGCTGCCTCCAGCTTCTCTCATGGCTGCTCCAACCGGCAGCTTTCCTGCTATAACCTAGCACCCGGGAGACTCACACATTACCAAGCTCTGCTGCAGCGTGATGAGCAGCCTTGGCCCCTCTGGACCAGTCTCTCTGTGCGGGACCCAGATCTCACTCAGTGATGCTCGTCTCTTATTAATCACAGCCAATTCTTCAGCCCCAGTTAAGCAAAGGTTTTACTTCCAGATTCTTAATGCAAAATATCACACAAATGGCCTGATGGCGTCTTTGCTTCCCTTTGAAACTTCACAAGCCAGGCCTCCATCATATGAACTGCTCTCAACATCCTAACCTTCAAAGCTTCCCTAGCAGCTCATTAAACTCTCTAAGCACTCAACAGCTTTTCCAGCCCAAAGTTCCTACCACCTACACAATTATTCCAAAAGAAAAGGATGGCCTTGCCCATCACAGTAATAGTCCTCTGTTTCTAGTTTGTTTTGTTTCTATGATAAACATGATGACCAGAAAACAAGTTAGAGAGCAGAGGGTTTATTTGGCTTATACTTCCCAACCCTAGTTGTCACTGAGAGAAGTCAGGGAAGGAACCAGGGAGACATACTCCTTACTGCCTTCCTTCCTGGTTCTGCTCAGCTTGCTTCTTTCTGCAACCAAGGACCGCCTGCCCAGGGGTGGCACTCCTTAAATGACTGGGCCCACACACATCAAACACTAATCAAGAACACACCCCAAAGACATGCCACAGGCCAATCTTATGAAGACAATCCCATCAATAAAATTCACTCTTGCCAAGTTGTAGAGAGCTGCGACGTGCCGCGCCTTAAAAATGGCGCTGGTCTCTGCCTTCCACCAGCCTGACGGTGAGCGCTCTCGGTGGTAAACAAGTCCATATTTGGCTAAGACCGCTGATCTGGCTTGCTTCCGCATACGTGGGCCTCTAAGATAGCACTACGTGGCTTTACTTGATTGGCTGTTCATTTAGTATTTAGCCTGTGGGTTGGGTCTGCCCGGCCCTTTTCGGAAGACTGTTTTCAAGGGACCTGAATAAACTGCAGGTGAAGAGTTTTGTGAGTTGCGTCGTTCTTGCTGGTCGAGAGGGACGCGACACCAAGTGACTCTAGTTTATGTCAAGTTAACAAAAACCAACTACTGTATACTCCTCATCCTGTTTCCCCAGACAACCTGCATGTAGTCTGAGATACAGTTTACCTGCTGTCTGCTCTTCCAGGAGAAGCAAGCACTACAAAGGCTGACACTCTGCTCATTGAAGTCTCCTAGGTCTAAAAGAGGACATACACAAAGCAGGCAGCAACATCAACCTGCTGAATTAATGAACTGCGACCAAGAGGTTAAAAATATTAAACCATTGCAGAGAAGTCCTGCCTGTCTCTTTTAGTACTTCCTAACTCAGTTTTACCCATCCAGATCTCATGTCCCAACCCCTGGAAACTACTCCTAGTCTCCCATCCCCTCACATCACCAGAGTCTGTCGGAATGATCTCTGCTATCTCTAGGACATGATCTCCCTTTCTATCCCCACTGCACCAGCTCAAACTTTCCCCATCTCTAAAGTTCACAACTGAGCCTCTCTGCTTTACTTTAACTGGGATTCTCTTTTGGGTAGATTAGGCAAAGCAAAAATGATAAACAAGCAAAATGAAGAACAGACAGCAATAACAATGTTCAAAAAATGAATATTATCTTTGTTTCTTTTTCTCCTATTCATGCAATTACTCATATACTCTAAGGTCCAGTTTAAATTTCAGTACTTCTAAAGACTTTCTCAGTACCTTCAGGCAAAGTACAAGCTATGCTCTTTCTCTCTGTCTTGAACCACATTCAAGGACTCACTGTAGCAATTATAACCAAAGATTAGCTGCCCCAGTGGATAAGAATCTGGTCCTCTTCTAGCACAAGACCTGGCACTGGAAAATTTGTGCCACAGATAAAAGAAGACTTTGTCCTGAACTGGCCGTTATAAAGAAGAGTTGGCGTTATAGAGAAAACTTGGGCAAAAGATGGCTCCATGGGTGAGGGTGCTTGCCCCAGGCATGGCAACCTGAGCTTGAAACTAAGACTCACATAGTGGAAACAGAGAATCAACACCCCCCAATTGGTCCTCTGAACACACAAACACACACACACACACACACACACACACACACACACACACACACACTATAGTACACGCATGTTTTGGCATGCTTACACACTTAAACACACAAAATAAATATAATTTAAAATTTAGGGGAAAATACTAAACCCCAAACTGAGGGGTTATAAAAGAGAAGTACACGAAACATTTCCAGAGATAGATAAAAGACACTAGGGATCCCCACAAAATACTAAATTGAGAAGTGAAACTTTTAGAGGTTCATACAGAAATGCAGAGGTGGAAGAACTAACCCAAGACAAGCTGAGCATTCAATCAGGAACAAATTAATTTAGTTGATAAAATGTTAATGCTATGAAAATAGTTTTGATTAAGGGGAAGCATTATAAAATACACTATTAATCCCCTCTTCTAATTCCATCTCTCACAGACATTCAAATATGTAAAATTCAAAGACGGCTCAAAGGAAGTCTCTCAAAAACCAACACAATTATATTAACAGAAAGAAAAAGGTTATTAAAACTAAAACTCTAAACATACTGAATTTAAACACTTAATTTCCTTATAAAAGCCTATAGTTGAGGCTGGAGAGATGACTCAGCCATTGAGAACACTGAGTGCTTTTCCAGAGGTTCTGAGTTCAAGTCCGAGCAACCACATCTACACTGGGATGCTCACAATCATCTATACTGGGATCTGATGCCCTCTTCTGGCATGCAGGAGTACATGCAGATAGAGCACTCATACATTAAAAATAAATAAATGAATGAATCTTTTTTTTAAAAGTCTACATTTTATAGACCAGTATATTATTTAAAATAGTGCCTAAAATACTTATTTTTAAAGAAATATATCTGTGTATTTATGTTTGCATACATGTATGTAGGTGTGTGTTTGGAGGGCAGAGGTCAATAGGAGCTATCTTCCTCAATTACTTTTCCACTTTATTTGTGTGTATGGTGTATATGTGGCTCCATGTGCAAATGCACAAACATGTATATGCATGTGTATGTAGACATCTTCCTTAATCACCCCACACCTTTTTTTTTCACACCTTATTTTTTGAGACAAGTCTTTCCACAAACCTAGAGCTCAGAGAGTAAGCTAAACTGAGCTCAGAGAGTAAGCTAAACTGGCTTGTCAGCAAGCTCCACGGATCACCCACCTGTCTCTGCCTTTCCAGTGGTGGGATCACAGGCTCACAGCCAAAGCCGGCTTCTGTTCTGGTTCAGAGGATCTGATGGATCTGAGGTTTTAATGCCTGAGCCATTCCCCTGCTTCCAAATAACTATTTTTAAAAGAAGCAGGTACAGTTCTATCTATTCCTGAGGGAAAATGCAGAAGAATTCAATAATGTCTACCTCATTTAATACATTTCAATATAAAATACAGAGCTACCACTCGAAAAATGGCTCAGTGGCTCATACTTTGGCAAAATTAACAACCAATCAAAGCCAGTACATTAACGCAGCTCTGTAGTTTTTCGTAATTACAGACCTGAGACTCATTCTATTGAATGCTACTGTGCTGCCTTGTTTAAAAGAAAAAAAAATGAAAAAATAAACACAACAAATAAAGGTATATATGGAACATAAACCTGTCCTTGTCAATTTGTCACAGGGTTCAAAGAGCCCCTGCCATCTATTTAGAACTCCCTAGAGACCCAAGAAAGTTACTTCTAGAAAGCTGCTTTAATGATGAGAAACAGCAAAGTGTGCAGGATTCCAGAAGAGGAGATAACTGTTACCGGAGATAAACTATTATTAACTCTAAAGCTTTGTTTCTTGGTCATCTACGCAAGTGCAAAACACTAAATATAAATTCCCTTATTCACTGTGCTTTATCAAATGGTCTTCATTACATTGAACCAAATGAATGCAAACACCTTAAAAAATAAACTTGGAAATGTTTAAAAATAAGAGATATATTGACAAGTGTACTGAGACCTCACTATATACTAAGCACTGTTTTGAATATATTTATAATGTAATTGGTAATTATCCTGCTTTCACAAAGAAAGAAATTAAAGGACAGAAAAGTACAAAGAAAGTCAAGGACAATGACTTACAAAAGAAATATCCAGAAGAGAAAGCAAAAACTACTCTACAGAAAGTTCCTTCAGTTCTACAAAGAGAGGACATACTGTCCAAACTCTAATCCAACCACTCTTCCATCTGTTCTGGTCTGTAAGTTCATACCCAAACGGGAATTAAGCTCTTCTCAAGGCATAGTCAAAATTTCATTCATCATAAGAAAAGTACAAGAGCAGAAAGACTGCATGACATGAAACACACAGGTAGACAAAACCGTGGGAGGACAGTTGCATACTATTCCATACCCTGGCCAAGATAACCCTGAAACCATATCATTGGGAGCACACTTGTTACCAGAAATGGGAACACAAAATGTTTGCAAAGAGTACACTGAAGAATTTGAAAGATGAAAACTAAAGAACAATTTTTTTTTTAGAATAACACATGTTAATTTTCTGAATCAGCACTAGAGCTAAAGCATGCTTTGGAAAAATTAGTCACATAGTTAGAAAATATAGAAACAGGTCAGGCATGGTGGCGCACACCTTTAAGCATAGCACTGGGGAGGCAGAGGCAGGTGGATCTCTGGATCTCTGTGAGTTCAAAGTTAGCCTGGTCTACAAAGTGAGTCCAGGACAGCCAAGGATACACAGAAAAACAGAGGAAGGAAGAAAGGAAGGGAGGGAGGGAAGAGGGGGGAGGGAGGAAGAAAGAAAGGAAGGAAGGACGGAAGGAAGGAAGGAAGGAAGGAAGGAAGGAAGGAAGGAAGGAAGGAAGGAAACAAGATGCTTTTTGTGCAGGGCAAGTTTGAGCCTTTTCCAAGACTCTGCTCTGCCTCTGTTTTGCTCAGTCATGGAAGTAGAGACGCCTCACAGGTTCAACAATCTTTAATTCCATCATTCCAAAGACTGACTTCAGACTGTTTGTGTATACAAACATGCAATGTGCCCTGAACAATATAACATACTGTAAGCAGCAATTGACTGGCTAAACCTTCCCCAACATAAAAGTGTATTTTCTATCTCCCTGAACACTATACAACAAATTAATATAACATGAAAATAATAAAAGTAAAATAAATCCTTTAGCTCTGGCTTCATGTCTGTTTTACATTCTCTGTTTTACACACTCTATCAAGAAGAAAGAAAAGAAGACTAGATCAGTTTATGCAGCTACTGGAAAGTTAATAGATCAGCTCACACAGTTACTAAAACCCTGAACTATGACAAAAATGCTGTGTGAGGCTTTTTATAAACAGCAACATTCTTAGCAAACACAATATCTTACAACTTGCTTTAAAATGCTTAAGATTCAACAAATTTTTTTTACATAACCAATAACTTTTTTTTAATTAGATAGGAGAAAACTGATTCTACTGAATGGAGGAGGGATGCTGCTTTAATTAGCAATGTTCTAAATTCAGTGAAAGATAAAAGTAAAAAAAACGACAAAACAAGCCAGCAAAAGTTTTCCTCTACATTTAATTCACAAACTGAACCAACTGCTCCTGGCTTATTGAACTGTTAAAATGTCACATTGCTATCACACAAAATTTTAAAACCATACTTTATTCATAGAATCTTTTAGAATTTGATGCCAATAAAAGTTAATCTTTATAAACTATAAAGGCTTTCAAAACACAAAACAAGCACAGAGATGCAAACTCACCCATTCCCTAATACTAAGCAGTATTTACGGTATAAATCACATTTGCTCCATATCAACTCAGCAAAGCAAGTTAGGGTGGGTGCCTGAGCTCGGCAGATTCAGATTCTTAGAGCAGCTCTTCTACTGCTCTGCTCTCTAAGTTCACACCCAAATGGGAATTAAGCTCTTCTCAGGGAATGATCAAAATTTCATTGTTCATCACAAGAAAAATACAGGAGCAGAAAGACTGCATGATGTCTACACACAGGCAGACAAAACAGTAGGTGGCAATGACCTTAAACAAAGCAAACAGGTTTGCAGGCTTAGATGGAAAGTCTATACAATATATATTGCAACCACACTACATAATTCTGTCCCCTTACCTGAGGAGCTCTCAGTAAACACTGTTAATGTCTGTCCTCCAACACTCTGCAAGACAAATGGATGCTCTCTAGGAGCGCTGACTGAAGCTGGTTTCCCACCAATATCATGAATATTTGCAAGATCCTCATTCAAAGTAAATGATACCTAAAAGCCAAATTAAGCAAAGCTTATTAAAACAGATATTTATATTCAAAGTATCTATACAGACATTTTGATTATGAATTACTTTTAAAACCTGTTTGAAGATGTGAATCTCTTAAACATTTGTTTCTTAAACATCAACATGAAATCCTTAATTCTCAGGCATAAACAGGAGATTTGTCCCCATGTGTCAGAATGATGAAACTTGTCTACCAATGTTTTCTCTGGTCTGTGGTTGAAGAAGTCTTTCCAGAACAACACTCAAGTTACTTTTTTACTGACATCCCTGAGACCTTGCATGTGCTTGGCACACAGAGAAGGAGCACACACCAAATGCGTCTTTTAATATTGGAAACTCAATGGACTTGAAAGTGGTAGGAGCAAGCTAGTTAGTTACTCTGAAAACCTTAAACACTCTATGCACAGGGTAAACTACATTTTTAGGCTTAACAACTTAACATGAATGTATGGTACTATTTTATTTTTAAATATTTTAAAATATGCCATTTTGAATAATTTCAATATGATGTAGAATAAAAAGTATTCTTTCCAAATGATCTACACCATATACCATCTTTCCCCTACAGAATTTTAATACAATTTTAATATAACAACTGTTACATTAAAAATATTTATAAAATCACTGGTTTTCCAACTAGACAGGAAGATCATAAATTAACTATATGCTATTATTAACATAAGTACCATATACACAGTATGAATTAGACTCAATGGTTGAAAATTTAACATCCTCACAATTCCTATCAAATGTCTTTGTCCCACAGAAAAAATGTTAAAGTATTACTAAAACCATATTCTGTTTCACAGTACTGATAGGGATAATTAGGTCAAAGAAGAAAAAATGTTCAGAATGAACTCAGAAGAGTCTATTCATTCTCCAAGTAGGATTTACACCTTTATTTACTCCTGACCATCAGACATTCATTTCAATTGGAGTTTTCCAGACAGTTGCAAACAGTTATTACAAAAGACTAAATATTCTCACTGTGGTTTGTTGATTCTGGTCTTTGTGGAACAAGACCTGAGGTAGCCTAGGCTGGCCTGGAACTCACTATGCAGCAGAAGATGCTCTTGAACTCCTCATCCACACACCCCTTCCTCCCAAGTGCTAGAATTACAAGAATGCACCACCATGCCCAGCTTGTGATTTCAGTAAAAATTTTCACATAAATTATCTCACCTCAGTCCTTCCTTGATTCCTAAAAGATAAAAAAGATATTTAAAATTACTTAAATTGATTACTACTTTCAAATATAAATAAAAATCTAAAGACATGCCCATTCTTGTTGTATAAAACATTAAACTTATTTCAAATAATGTTTATTTTTGCTCCTACTTATAATCCTATTAGAATAACCCCATGTTTAGTTTATGAGCTTGTATCATAACACTAGTAGAACCTCTCCTAATTATAGTAACTAAATAATGTTCTTATAATTCTTACTATTTCTTAGAATTTTTAGCTATCAGCAGCGAATGAATGTGTATCTTACTACTTCCTCTGTCTGTCTGAAAAGATTTTGTTTACCTAATAAAATCTTGTTTTAAAGATTTATGTAGATGAGTGTCTTGCTTGCATGTAAATATGTACACTACATGCATCCCTAGTGCCCAAAGAGGCCGGAAGAGGGTGTCAAACACCTTGGAAATGGAATTAAAGACAGTTGTGCATCACCATGTGTACTGGGAACCAAACCTGGGTCAAGTGCTAAGTTATCTCTCTAGCTCCAACTAAGAAAATCTTAAAATCATCAGAAATCAATGATCAGATTCAGCAAGAACAAAGCAAAACAAGAAAGAGTCAGGCTAGGGCGTGGCTCAGTGTGAGAGCACTGTGTTTGATCCTAGGACCTCCCCCTCCAAAAGGGAAAAGGGGAGGAAAGAAAAGGAAGGAGGAAGAGAGGAAATAAATAAAAAGGAGAGTTAAGGCTCAACTGTAGAGACCTTAAATATCACAATCCAAAGCATAGATTTTATTCTTTTTTTTTAAATAATTTATTTTTTATTTCTTCAAGTTACATCTCAATCACAATCCCCTCCCTACTCCCCCCTCCAGTCCCACCCTTCCACCCTCCTCCCCCTCAACCCCCCCATCCTCTTCCCTTCTTCTTTTTTCCCCCAACAGCTCTCCCTTTCAGTCCAAAAAATGGTTCTTTTTCTTATAACTATAAATACAATACAAAACAACAGAAATAAATAGGCCACAATTATAAGAGTTATATGGCTTAGCATACATTCCCAATGTCCAGTCCATATGTATTTGGCACCTGACTTTAACATTCTACTATGTAACCATCCCCATGAGTTTAAAGTTCTATATCTAACTCAGCTTCCATCCTAACTTGCCTCACAATTTTAAATACATCTTCTTAGATCCAGAACACCCTCTTGACTCCTAAACAACTCAAAATTTAACTATGAGACTCTAGCTATCTATTCTTCAACCACCTCAGAGACCTGAGAGGGATAAATATATCTGATTATACAGGAAGTGCAGGGCCTGCAGCTTCCAAAACTAAAAAATGACATACCAGTAGATTTTATTCTTTAGGCAATGAAGTTCTGCGGATACTATTTGAACAAAAAGAAAAAATAAAAACAAGTTCAAAAGTGATCCAGCACACTTGACTTGCACCACAAAATACAAAAATGGACTGAAGAGGACTGAAGTGCAGTTCCAACCTGCCTTCATTAAATTCCTCATTAACTGTGTTATTACAAGTCTCCTATAGCCATTAAGCACTAAGAAGAAGCACAAATCCTTGTCCTAAAACGTCTCAGAATAGCCTACCATATCAACCTGTCAGGAAAAATGTTCCCACTGGTGCAATACTGGCTTATCTGTTACAGGGACATCAACTGGTCTCTGATTGGATTGAGGCCCTCTCCACAGAGGGGAATTCATACCTGATACTGTAAATCTGGACAAAAACCTGTGGCTGAAGGAGCTGGAGAGATGGCGCAGGGGTTAAGAGCACTTGCAGAGGAGTCAAGTCTATGTCCCAGCGTCCACACAGTGACTCACAACTACCCGTGTAGTAAACATGCAAGTAAAATAATCACCACCAAAGAGAGGAAGGAAGGAAGGAAGGAAGGAAGGAAGGAAGGAAGGAAGGAAGGAAGGAAGGGTAACAAACAAGCAGAGCAGCGCTAAGGAGACCTAAATACTGTTATCCAGCTAAAACTCCACGGTTCCAAGCTGCCTTCAAATATTTATGTTTATATCCGAAAAGAAATGCTTCTCCCAGCCTTAATCAGAGAAGACCTCTGTGCAGTGAAAACCAGTGAAAGCAGAGGCCATGGCTGCTCTGGGGGCTGAGAAAAGTGATGGCTCAGTGCTCATCCAGAAATAGGACATTTGTATCATGGCCCCCAAGACTCAGGAAATAGAGAAGAGGAGAAAGACTAAGAGCCAGAAAACAAAGAAAAGGACTGTGAAACGCAGTTTTCTGAACATGGCACAGCCAATGCAGTCATGACCTCAGAGCAACTATGGCTGTCTGTGATGAGCTACACAAGGTGTGGACTAGCAACAGTCAATCAGGGCCAGGGGAACATTTACGGGGCTCTGCCCCTCCCTGCTGAACTACTAGCTACTGATGCATTCTAAGGGAGGGCACTTGAGTTGTGTGTTCACTGAGGAGCTACCAGGCTCTAGCAGATAGTGACAAACACACCAGTCACACAGATGATCCTGGTTAAACTCAGGAGCTCACAAAGAACAAAACAAACACTAATAGATTCTATCCACTGATGAAATAAGCCAACACAACACAAGCGAAATTAAAGTACAAAGACAGGGTTACTGGGTACAGCTCTTGGGTGGGCTCATCGGTCAAAGGAGCCAGGGAAGTCACTATGCAAACTGGGAGGGGGGAAGAGGGAGAGAGAGCCTGTGCATGCTGTGCATGCAGGGAGATAGAAATGAGAGAGAGAGAGAGAGAGAGAGAGAGAGAGAGAGAGAGAGAGGGAGAGAGGGAGAGAGGGAGAGAGGGAGAGACCCCAAAATTTCTGAATTATAAAGGAAGAGCGGGGGAGGGGAAGCCCAGTCCCTGGGGTGGAAAGATCAGGGCAGAGGATGGGGTATGCCCACCTAGCCTGCAACAGGTAGGGACTGAGGAATGCTGGTAGAACCTGGAGGCCAAGGCTGCTTTGCTATGTTAAATATGCACTTCAGGCGCTATTTTGGGTCTAAATCCCAGCAAACACAAAACAACAAGATCATGAATGTGGGAACGGAGGAGCAACATGGTGGGAAATTAAAGAGATGGGGTTCTTATAATCAGAATGCATGTATTACATGTATGTGTTGAGACCTGCTGTATTTTTGTCTTCATTCTCCATTTTAGTTATAAGATGAAATTACCCATACTTTGTTACCCTGTTACCTTGACAATATGAAGAGTCTCCAACTACAGCCCCACCTGGGACCAACCAAATTAAAGGTCAGATAGAAATGCTTTGTCTAGCTAGTCAAAATGATGTAATGCTGCCATTCCCTTGCTTCCTATATCTGGTTATCTGGTTGTTAACTGGATGTGTTTTTTTTTTCATACATGAACCTGGTTGTTACCTGGATAAGGTTTTTTATTTTTCCCTACACCTAATTACCTGGTTTCAGTTTTTGTATAAAAAGACTGCCTTGGAAGCAGACCAATGTCACAGTTAGGCTCCAAGACCTCTGTGACCCTGGCCATCATGTTGGCCATCACCAGTTTTGGGGTGTGCGTTCAATAAACCATCAATATCTGACTGAGACTGGTTTGTGCAGCTTGGTATACAACATTTGGAGGTTCCACAGAGATTAGAGTATACCAGTATGAAATTATCAAAGAACTTAGTAAAAGTTTAAAGACAGGCTAATGAAAACAGTTAAATCCATAAAGAATTATAAACAGCATCTTTTCAAACCAATTCAACAGAGGTACATACAGTGTAGAGGGCACAGGGTCCTTGGGCTCACAGGGAAGCACTAGGAAAACCAAGAATATTAAACTCCCAGGGTTCCCAGGGTTGTCTCTTCAAGAGAAGTTGGGAATGGATTAATTAATAGCCTGGTGACCTGTGCTATATGTACAGCCAGGCCACATCTGACTCCCCTAGACTCTTATGCATATCTCAGTCATTCCTTCCTAGACCTTTACCTAAGTCAACAGAACCCACCTGTCTGAATGTGAATGACCCACATAGGCTCATAGATTTGAATGCTTGGTCACCAGGGAGTGGCACTATTTGAAAAGATTAGTAGGTGTGGTCTTGTTGGAGGAAGTGTGTCACTGGGGATAGCTTTGAGGTTTTAAAAAGCCTTTTCAGAGTCCAGAGTCTCTTTCCTCCTGCTGCCTGTGGATCCAAATTTAAAACTCTCAGCTACTTCTCTAGCCACCATGCTCCCAACCATGATGACAATTGAATAAACCTCTGAAACCTCTGCAAGCATGCTCCAATTAGACGCTTCCCTTTGTAAGAGTTGTAGTGATGGTCTCTCTTCACAGCAGTAGAAACTGTAACTAAGACAGAAGTTGGTACTAGGGACTAGGGTATTGCTGGGATAGGCCTGATCATGTTTTTGTTTGGAGGAATGTGGACTTTGGGTTAAAAAAGCAGTCTTTAAGTGGGGCTTAATGGCCATACTAGTAGGAGCATGGAAGACTATGGTGCTGAGGGTGATTTGAATTGTGGGGGGTCTGGCTCAAGAGCTTTCAGAGAAGAATGTCAGTATGTGGCCTAGGGACTGTTCTTGTTCTTTTCTTGACATTTTAATGAAGAATGTGTTTGCTTTCTACCCTTGTTTAAAAAAAAAAAACTGCTTGAGGCTAAATTGAAGAGTTTTGGATTAATTGCCTTTGCAGAGATTTCAAAACAGCCCAATGTGGACTGTCATGTAGTTATTAGTGGCCACTCTTATACAGATTTAGAATAAAAAATGTACAATTTGAGAAAATGGGCACTAGGAAGTGGAACGGAGTCCTGTGTTCAAGGAAATAAACAGATTAAAGATATTAAATGGAATAAAGGGAGTGGTGACCTCAAGGTAGGATCCCACCCAGCTAAGCTTCTAACTTGTGAAAAGGAATTAAAGAAAAGCTTAGGACCAGGCATGGTGGGGCACACCTTTAATCCCAGTACTGGGGAGGCAGAGGCAGGCAGATTTCAGAGTTCAAGGCCAGTCTGATCTACAAAGCGAGCTCCAGGACAGTCAAGCTTAGGCAGGGAAGGAAACTATTGAAAACACAAAGTTGGTGAAAATGTATTTAAATGAGGAGGCCCCATCAAGCCTGGAATATTTAAATGTTCCAGCCCCAACAAGCAGAAGAACATTGCAGATTTAGCCACCTGATTATGGCTTTAGAGTCAAGGATAGAAGAAATGAGTTATGGAATCTCCCTCTGTGACTAAGGAAAGTTGCTGAGGCTAGGTGTGTGTTGCAATGTCCCTGCATGGAGGCTTAGAGAGGCCATTGTGTGAAGCTGTGAAAGTGAAGCCTGGATTGTGTTGGAGACTCCAAGATGCTGGAGATGCCAGAGTCATGGGATACCTGCAAAGAACAGCTGCCAATAGGGAATGGAACAAGACCAAGAGAAAGAAGTGTGTTGCAGTCAACAAAGCTGAGAAGAGTTGGAGATATGGAGAACAACACTTTGATATCACACATAAAGATGGAGAGCTTGGAGTTTGCCAAGCTGGTTTCCGGTCTTGCTTTAGTCCAGTATTTCCTTACTATGCTCCCTTTCCTCCCTTTTGGAATGGTATGTATATTCTGTCCATTATATGTTGGAAGTAAATTATCTGCTTTTTTATTTTGATTTTATAGGGGATTAGTTAAGAGATTGCCATGAGTCTCAGAGAGGCTTTGGACTTTTAAACAGGGTTGAGACTGTGATAGACTATGGGGACTTTTGAAGTTGGACTAAACGCATTTTGCATTATGCTATGGCTACAAGCCTATGGGGGCCAAGGAGTGGAATGTGGTGGTTTGAAAATGGTCCCCATAGGCCCATAGGGACTGGTACTATTAGGAAGTATGGCGTTGTTGGAATAGGTGTGGCTTTGTTGGAAGAAGTGTGTCATTGGAGGTGGGCTTTGTGGTCTCAAAAACTAAAGCCAGGCCTGGTGGCTCACTGTCCCCTCCTGCCGCCTGCTGATCTGGACTTGAACTCTCAGCTACATCTCAAACACCACGTGTGCCTCCATGCCACCATACTTTCCACCATGACACTAATGTCTAACCCTCTAAACTGTAAGCCAGCCCGAATTAAATGTTTTCCTTTATGAGAGTTGCTGTGGTCATACTGTCTCTTCACAAAAATAAAACCCTAAGACAACCACCCTATAATGCTGAATGGAGGTGAACACCAAAGTCCCAGAAAAAAGACTAAAGGCTTGAACCAGGTACTGGTAAAATGGAGGAAGAAGCTGACAGTGTTAAGATGTCAGAACAACAGGAGAGGACATGGCTGGAAGTGGGCAGCAAATGAAAGAGGATGAATTAAAGATCACATTGACATTTCCAGTCTGGATAAGTAGAAAATCACCCAGATGCAATTAGGGAACACAGGAGGGGAGGGCAATTTCCTTTTTACATAATTATAGCAGCAACTTAGCTGGAATGAGGACAGATTAATGAGCTCTGACAGGCTAACTTCATAGGAAACAAAAGCTTGTCTTTGAAAAACTGTAACTTTTTAAAAAGGCAGATGCACATACTTTTACCTTGGTATGTGTCGGTGTATGAAGTACACAGACTTTATTGTTTCACACATCTTTTGCCTAATGATCTGTGGCCAAAATGGATAATACCATCTAGTTTTATAAACAATATCTCCAAAAAGCAATGAGGAAACCACCTGGCCCATCCTTCAGTTTAT
Source organism: Lophiomys imhausi (assembly GCA_907164525.1). Classification (NCBI taxonomy): domain Eukaryota; kingdom Metazoa; phylum Chordata; class Mammalia; order Rodentia; family Muridae; genus Lophiomys; species Lophiomys imhausi. Next base: position 1,039,424 of record CAJQZJ010034344.1, read on the forward strand.
CAAAATGCTTTGTATTTCCTCTTCTTCCTTCACTGTTCTGGGCCATTTCTCAACATGCACAACACTTCTTCAAGCTCCACTCATTCCTCTTGCTTTAAAAAACAATCCTGTCTTTTTCTTAATTTTTAAAGTATTTTTTGGATCTAACACCAAAAAGCCATAAGTTGTTATTATCACTGATAGACAACAAACTTCCTTCTTTACCTAGAAGAAAAACCAACCAAATAATATGAAATCATCAACTATACTGGAGGGTTTCTGCTGCCTGAACAATTAAGCTCAAAAGCCATCAGGAAGCCGGGCGGTGGTGGCGCACGCCTTTAATCTCAGCGCTTGGGAGGCAGAGGCAGGTGGATCTCTGTGAGTTCAGGACCAGCCTGGTCTACAAAGCGAGTCCAGGACAGCCAGAGCTGTTACAAAGAGAAACCCTGTCTCAAAAAACCAAAAAAAAAAAAAAAAAAAAAAAAAGCCATTAGGAATACAAAGCAATACAGGTATCTGAGGTAGGCTGGATAGTAAAGTCATAATCCAAATGGAGTAAAGATGATACACTTAGAGTTGAGGGATAGCCTGGGGCAAGTTGTCAAAGCAAAGTTGGATAAAGAAAGGCTATCTCAAAAAACGAATGGTTTAGCTGGAAGTGAGCTGCAGTGTAAGGACATCTATATAAGAGGGCCCCTGAAATATGCTGTTAGACTTCTAGCAGCTCAAGAAAGTATCTCTCTGGAGGAGACACAATAGAAACCTGATAGAGTGAGTAGGATATCCCTGTGAGCACAGTAGTGCAGGGCATAAGTCAATGCAGGGTAAAAAGGCATTCACACATCAGAATAAAAGACAGAGCAAAAAACTGACTCAGTGAACAAACCAGAATCTGTAAGCTCAGACTAAAATAAATGGATCAACAAAAATTTTGACAAAGTACAGAATACTTATATAATGAAACCTCACAGGATATACAACTATGAAAAGGTAAGGGGTAACATTAGAATGAAGAAGCTTAGAAGATACCTCATAATCAAGTGATCATTTATACTGCCTGAAACAGGACAAAATGCGAACATGCAAATCTCCCTAGAATGCCAGAATATATAGGCTGTACTTTGTCATACTCTTGCCAAGGATACATAACTCAAATCTAATCATGAAGAACTACCAGACAGATGCAAATTCAATAAAATTACTGCCTTGTAAATATCAACAATATTGAAGTGTATACATTAGAAAGGTCCAGGAAAGCATTCAGGATGCTCTAGATTGAATGAAGGAAAATTTAAAAATACACAACAGAATGCAATCTGAGATTCTAAACTGGATCATTTTGTTATAAAATAATACTGAGATGACTAGAAAACCCAAATGAAGTCTAAGAATGACTTAGTACATGAGGTAGTGCTACTGGATGTTAACTTGCTGTTGTAGAAAGGTTTATGAAGCTACACAGAGGATGTCTTTGTAGGAAACACACATTAAGAGCAGTCTAGGGTGAACCAGCATATTTCAGCACCTTAGTCTTAAGTGGCTCAGGGAAAAAGTACTTTTTATATTTTTTTAAACTGTCCTGTAGCTTAAGAAAAACTTGAGAGTCTTAAATAGCCCAGGCTGGCCATGAATTCACTACATAGCTGAGAATAACCCTGATCTTCTGGCCTCTACCTCCTGAGTGCTAGGATTACAGCCATGCATCACCACATCCTGTGCCAGAGACTGAAGCAGAGATTTGTGCATGCGAGGCAAACATTCTACCAACTGAGCTACATCCCTAACCTTAAGACTGTTTTAAAATAAAAGCCTTCAATAATTAAAAATTGTGCCTAGTATATATAAGTAATCCCTACTAAGGAATAAGACTGTATCCTTGCTTATCAATCTTTGCATCAATAACTTGGTTCACGGGATAAATACCTAGAAGTTGATGAGATTTCTGGGATCAAGAATATTTTATTATTCATCTTATTTTCAATTTTTATTATCCCAACTCTCAGCTGAGTCAGTCAGTGTCTGTCTCTGTCTCTGTGTGTGTGCCTGTGTCTGTGATGGCAGCAATAAGAACTAGTAACAATGCCAAGCTGTAAAGTACCTCCCAGGAAATGAACAGTGATTTACAACTCCACTGTGTAATGTATGTGCTGCATATGTTGCTCTATGTATAGATCACATAAACATTGTCTTTAAGTTTGGGCCAATTTAAATACTTGTCAGCAGTATAAATTTGTTCTGAATTCATTCAATTTTTATCTCATTGATTTCTTATTTGCAGACTTTTATTATTGATGGGCTCCAAATGATCTGGGGCATTACATCTATTAAGAAATAAAGCTAGAAATCAAGTGTCTCTGAAAAGATATATAAGCATATGTGTCTGTGATGTATTTTACCTATAATGTTTACCTAAACATTATAGGTGAAACACAGCACAAACACAGAAAACTAAGTGCTGAGGCAGGGTGGTAAAGTAAAATTAAAGAAGCTAAAGCAGTCTATAAACTCAAGTGGGATGCTGGATGCCCAAAAGCACAAAATAATACAAGTAGAGAAGATCAGCACATCTCATAAACTCATTTCCATAAGTGGCCCTATGTCCAACTGTCTAAATAAGGTGTCACTCTCAGCATACTCATAGCGGGCTCTCTGTTTCTCAGGTGTTACATGGGAACCACACTTGAGGAAAGCTGCCTCCCCAGCTGCATGTTTCCTTCCTCTCCCTGCTTGTCTCTGCACCCCACAGCCCTGTCGGTGCAGAGGAACCAGCACACCCACCGTGCAGATCTTCCTAGCTTCTGGCCTATGCTGCATAGCACACTCTCTTTGGCCTTGGGAGATCTGGTGTAGAGAGAGGTCCACCTGCACCTCATGGTGCCTGCTGTCCAGTCTGTATGTGATATATGCTATGACTTACCAGTTAAACACTTTACACACATAAAGTGAACATGAGGAATTAATACATTCTCCTTTAACAGATGAGAAAACAGGGTAAGCAACTTATCTCAAAATACACAGCTAGCTGGTGACAAGGTTAGGATTGGCCTTCCAACTTGACTTCTTGGTCCATACACCTAACTACTGCCTTTCTAAACCATTTGTTCTTTTTTTTTAAAAATTCAATACCACACATCTTCCAGCACATACACACAGGCAACGGTAAACTGCCTATTTTTCCTCTTCAGAATCAATAACTGATCATACATCTTCTAGTCATAAAAATATTTGAAGAATAGTTACCTAGAGTATCTTAATTCTCTCAAGAGTCCTGAATCATTAAAATGTCCCATGCTCCTTACAGGGAGGGCATCGACTGAAATACCCCTTTCACCATTCCTTGTCCCCATCCACTGAGTGAACTTACTTGCTCACGTCTCTCTAAGAGCAACATTCAGAATGGAGCATATGTTTGCACCGTGAGCTCTGGCAAAAAGAAGAGTGAGACCATCACCACATTTCATTCCAACCAAACATCTATTAATGGAGACTTTAGTTTACAGCCAAAAAAAAATCTGATGACTTATACTGTACAAGACATCAACTGAAACTCTGATAACTTACTCACATGCACTGATAAGCCATCCCTCAGCCACTCTGTTTACCAAGAGTGAACTTAGTACTGCAGCCGTAGCAGTGAATACTCAGTCAGCTAGGAATGTGAACAAGACACACAGGAGAATGCAGCTGAAGACGTACTGGGGCAAGCTGTTTTCAAGCATCTGTCAGGAGTCTCAGGGACTCTACTATAGACATGCCAGACCTCTGTACGCAAGACTAAGTGTCACTCTGGGTAGATGGACAGCAACCAAAAGACTCCTTTTATTTTTTAAAGGGAAATTCTGGCACGTTTGCTCTTTCTTCACTATAATTTATTAAAGTGATTTCAAGTCACTTCTATTAACGATTTTCTTTCTAAAAAGACCAAAGGAACAGGGGTACTAGCCCTGTACCCTAGGGAGGAGATAAAGGAAAACAGCATAATAAAACAAAAATCTTAAGCCTCCATATTAACAGTGAATGACGAGAACACAGAGTTCTGTGCTATGTTCTGAAATTAGCAACGCCGAGCCTAAAAGAGTTTGAGAATTCAGTGGAATAAACAAAGATGCTTTAAAACCACATGCATATGTTACACATCCAAAATAATCAGGATGCAATCTAGAGGCTACCACACCAAACTGTCACCACCTTCCAGGAGTGTGAATGGGAAATACACATGACGTTTTATTTTGTATTAAGGTGATTTTTTTTTTAATATAAAAAAAGGGGAATGTATTCCTTATGTAAGAAACACATATACACAGTACTACTATGGGAATTTGGGTATACAAAGATCAGCAATACCATTTTATACATTAAAAACTTGGCCTGGTAACACGTGACACACACACACACACACACACATGCACACAATAACATTTAGGTAACCACAGTTTATTGTCAAAACTAGATACTGAGGTGAATGAAACTGGACACTGCAATAACTATCCAGGGAAACCTATCAATTGGGACTGATCCAAGCAAACCTGTAGGTATGGCCACTCTATCAATTATGTAAGCCATCTACTTTAACATAAGGGGGACAGGGAGGTTGAAATTCCCTACCAATGTGCAGGGAATCATGGAGTTGGCCTGGTCTAGCTGCCTTGAAAGGCATGGATCAAGGCTTTTCAAGTTAGAGTCCATGGCTCTTAGTGCAAGGGCACTGTGAGCCTTTCAGTTCCTGAGAAACTAGGGCACTCAATCAGGCAATGAAGCCTTCAGGCCACCCGTGTATCTAGAAGCCAGTGAAGCCTATAGAACAGTGGTTCTCAACCTTCCTAATGCTGTAATCCTTTAATACAAATCGTCATGTTATGGTGACCATAAAATTACTTTCATTGCTACTTCATAAATATAATTTTGCTACTGTTATGAACTGTAATGTAAATATCTGTGTTTTCCCATGGTCTTAGGAGACACCTGTGAAAGGGTTGTTTGACCCCCAAAGGGATGAACTGCTAATACAGAAGCTTGTCTGAACAATTAGTCTTGTGTACCCCATCTAGCTGGCAACCATCATTGTATCCTGTCAACCACTATTATATCTTGCTTCGGTAAGTGAATAAAAAGTCAGATTGCTTGACTTAAACTTGTCTCAGCCCCAGTCTTGCTGAGACCCCTGACCTAGAATGACTGACACTCCCTGTGACCGTCACCAGGCAACCCTGGCTCAGTAAGCACTGGTGCGCAGTGAAGAACTGAAGCACAGCTGTCACGGCTTATTTGAATGTCACTTTTAACACCTCACTTCAGTGGTCAATATAGAACTTGGGGTTTGCATGACTTCCCTAACCTTGCTCCTGTCTCTGTCATGCTAAGAGAGATCTGACATACCTCCAACAGGCATGATCTTTGTTCAGGTTTACAGGAATGTAATGTTCATAAGGATACATCTGAGTTTACAAAGCCATGTAACAAGCTCTAAGCTTCTATGGTCTTGTAACACTGCCCTATGGGTTGAGGAGCCATTGATACTAATATTCAGACTTCACAAACAAGGAAGGCTTAAAGGTAAGTCTCAAGCCAATAACTACACACAACTACTCAGAAGCCAGGCCCTGAGTCTAGTGAAGTCACACCACATGACAAGGGGTCCCATGTATAAATGAAGCTCTTGCCTTGCCTTCATCAGTGACATACGCAGCTCAGCTTGCATCTTGGTGGTTAGGCTCCCATTCAGTAAAACCTCACACAAAAAACTAAGCCACTAAAATTTAAAGTTCTGTTATGAAACAAAAGCTAATTGATAAAGGTGGGGACATTAGTAGCAGATGATAGCTGTTTCAATGACGAAGTAGGCATCAGAGTATCACTGAAGTTGGGTTAAAAGTGAATGGACAAGTGGCTGGAGAGACAGTTCAGAGGTCAAGAGCACTGGCTGCTCTTCCCGAGGACCTGGGTTCAACTTCCAGCACCCTCACAGTGGTTTACAACGGTCTATAGCCCCAGTTCCAAGGGACCGAATGCCTTCTTCTGGTCTCTTCAAGCATCAGGTAAACACATAGTGCACAGATTATACATACAGGCCAAACCCACACATGTATAAAATAATCTTTTTTAAATGAATGTATGAAGCCAGGCGTGGTGGTGCACAACTTTAGTCCCAGCACCCATGAGGCAAAAGCAGGTGGACTTCTGAGTTCAGGGCCAGACTGGTCTACAGAGTAGTTTCAAGACATCCAGAGCTACACAGAGAAATCCTGCCTTGGGGGGGAGAGGGGGGGCCTAAATAAATAAAGTGAATGGCTACGGGCTGGGGAGATAGGATGTTTTCTAGCATAGAAGACCTGGGCTCAATCTCCCTAATAGAAGAGGGTTGACAAATACGACTGAATGGAAAGAATGGAACACAAAGTCTCAGGTGACATGAATTGTGCTTCTGAGGCTTCTCTGTGACTGTGTACTAGATGCACCCTTCTCCTTCCATAGCCCTGTAGCTAGCAACAATGACAGGAGCAAAGTCATTCCATCAAAGTACTTGTTAGGTAACCCAAGCACACCTCTGCACACCATGAGCAGATGGTGGAATGGGGAGACTGTATCATCCGCCTCTTCACTGTCAGGAAGTTAATATTCACACTATCTATATCACACAAGCGCATCTCCTCACAGAATATACAAATATCCCATGACCTGCTTTAACATGCCCAGTAATTTTCACCCTCTATAAATTCTCTAAGAATGTAATCACATCCAACAGCCATTATAAACATTTTCAAAACCAAAAGCTTTTAAATTTTTATAGTGTATGCACTATACACATATATTAAAAACTTACTTGGCAATCCTCAGTTTCCCAACTTCACCTCTTCCAGGGGCTTTTGCCCATTGCTGGGACAAATATTTGGGAACCTAAAATGAAGCAAAAACATTTCACAGATGAATATGGGTAACCAGGGATCATACACCTTCCCCAAGGTTGTACAATTAGTAAATGATGGAGCCAGGATTCAAGCCCAAGCCACCTCCATGGACTTTGCTCTTAACCACACAAACACTGTAAGCTAGACACAGAAGTCACCAGGAGTTAAATTCTCAGAAGGAAAAATGGAATAATATATTAATTCTCTAATAGGTAATTTGCCTCTTTTCTTCAAAGAAGTAGTTAGACTCTAAAGTCAGTACACACCTTTAACGTTACCCTGTCATGAGAAGCAAAGGCAACACTATAAAGAATGAGGCATAATGTGTTGTGGGGCAGAAGTACTCACGGAGTGCCGGCTGTCAGCACTCTTTCTCACAGTAATCTTGGAATAATAACATGAACACGAACAGACACACACCTAAGACATGGCTGGAAAGGGAAAAAAGAAGAGGTCTAGCAGGGTTCTGAGGGACAGTACCTTGACTACAGTTAAGGCTAAAAAACAAAGGAGTGAAAAAGACTGTGTCTATTAAACTCTGTGTAGGTTAATGCTCATCACATTAGCTTACTGAACTACAAAAGCAAGTCAGATAATATGTGTGAGGTTGGAAAAGAGAAAAGCAAGGAGACACCTTGCCAGACATTCCATACCCATCATCCATTCATCCTCTCAATCACTCTGCAAGCTCACATGCACTCTCCCTCGTCCACAGATGTGAACACTGAATCTAGGGCTAGTGACACAAAGCTAGGTGAGACTGTGGACAGTGTATCTCAAAAAACCATATGGATTTTTAATGGATTCACTATTAAAGTTTGACAGGGGCTGGAGAGATGGCTCAGCATTAAAAGCACTGGCTATTCTTCCAGAGGACCTGGGTCCAATTTCCAGCACCCACATGGCAGCTCATAACAGTCTGGAACTACAGCACCAGGGGATCCAATGCCCTCCTCTGGCCTGTGGGTCTTACTACATTTCTGTAACTGGCCTGGAACTCACAATGTAGAACAGGCTAGCCTCTCTTGGATTGAAGGTGTGTACCACCACAGTAGGATCTATCTGGCAGCTTTGCTTTCTAACACAATACACAAGAGGCTCCTGTGGTGTTCTAGCTCACACTTTAGTGGGAGGAGTAATATGAGTTTAAGGCCAGCTTGCCAGCCTGGACTACAGAAAGGAAGAGAGGGAGGGAGGGAGAAAATAGGTTCTCTTTTTTCTCCTGTTACTTAGAACCTTTTGCTGGATTATCTGTATTAATCAGACTTTGGTCACCAAATACCCGACAGAAACAGTTTAGGATTTTGCACTAGGTATCTCAAGTTTCTGTCCGCCATGGTGGAAAAGCAGGTTAGAGCATTGCAGCTACACCACGATAGCCAAGACATGGAGAGGATACAGATGGGGCCAAGACAAGACAGACAGCCCTAAGAACATCAGACAGAATCAGTAGATCCTTCCTCTAACTAGGCCCTCACCCCATTACCTCTCACCACTTCCCAGAGAAGCCAAATTATACATCCACCAAAGGAGTAATTAATCCATTAGTGAGATCATAGCCCTCATGACCTACTTGTCTCCAAAAACAACACCACAAACACACCCAGAGGTGTGCTTCAGTAATCTCTTAGGCTCTTAATCCAATGAAATTGACAAGAATAAGTCCCACTCACTTTAGACTGTGATACAGCCTTTTTAATTTTTTATGTTCATCATATACTGGAAAAGTAGTATGTGCCAAACACTAATCAGAAGGCAAAGAAAGTGACTGGTGGGGAGGGCAATCAACATTGAACACAGTTACAAAGAATCACAAGGAATTGTGTTGAGTGCTCTGAAGAACTTAACACAGTCTGATATGCTGGAAAATGAGCAAATGATGGCTGTTTTTGAGGAATGGACAGAAAGAAACACTGTCTTAAGAACTCAGCCATATTCAAAGATGTTTTTGTAACTTTAGATTTTTTTATATCAAGACATATCAACTCCTGACAGCACCCCCTATTCTCCTCCAAGTAGAAGATGAGCATCGAAGAATCTCCAGTCGGAGATGACTGAATTAGTGGCAAGCCTATCTCTTGGTAGGAAAAGCCCCTTGCTCCAACTGTAGACAGACTGCTGTTCAAAAAGAACAAAACTTGGAAGCAGGTAAGTCGACAGCCTAGCTCTGCCAAGACAGGGTAGGCAAGTCCTTCATAATCCCTGTTCTACAATCAATGTCTGTCAGAGAAACCAGGCCAAACGACTGAAGATCGATGCTGTAATGTATGGAGAGAAAATGGGAACTGTCCAGGCAGCCACTGGTATGTCATTTCTTAGTTTTGGAAGCTGCAGGCCCTGTACTTCCTATAAAATCAGATATACTTATCCCTCACAGGTCTCTGAGGTGGTTGAAGTACAGATAGCTAGAGTCTCATAATTAAATTTTGAGTTGTTTAGGAGTCAAGAGAGTGTTATAGACCTAAGAAGATGCTTTTAAAATTGTGTTGCAAGTTAGTATGAATGTTGAGTTAGATATAGAACTTTAAACTCATGGAGATGGTTAGATAGTAGAATGTTAAAGTCAGGTGCCAAATACATATGGACTGGACATTGGGAATGTACACTAAGCCACATAACCCTCATAACTGTGGCCTAATTACCTCTGTTGTTTTGTATTGTATTTATTATTATAAGAGAAAGAGCCATTTGTTGGACTGAAAGGGGAAACTGTAGGGGGAAATAAGATATACCTTAAACTTTAAAAAAAAAAAGGGAAGAGGATGGGGGGTTGAGGGTGGGAGGGTGGGACTGGAGGGGGGAATAGGGAGGGGACTGTGATTGAGATGTAACTTGAAGAAATAAAAAAAAAGAACTCAGCCATGTAATTGAAACACTGACATTCATCATAAAGAGAAAACATTCATAAACCAAAACTTCCTCTTTTTTTTTAGGAAGCTTCCTTGACCCCATTTAAATATGGCATTTAAAAATTAAATTCCTCAAAGAGTAACAGTCCCCCCCTCCCCCATATGAGAAAGTAGCACAGATAAACAGTGACTAGAAGGACAAACAAAGCCTGCCATGACCATATAAGTATTCACATGTAAGTATTTACTTCATGAGACCTAAACTTGCTCTTTAAAAACACTAAGTCCAACAGCTTCGGCTTGAATTCAGAACTTCCAGATCTTTCAAAAGCTCCATCAGAATTACCAACCGGGGAACACTTTAGCAGTCTACAGACTACAGAGACGTTGAGTCTACAACGCGAATTCCAGGCCAGCCAGGACTGCATAGTGAGATTCTGTTTCAAAAAGTAAAATCAATCAGTCAATAAAGTACAGAAAGTCCTATTTTGCGGCCAAGAAAACTGTAAGGAATGTCTATTCAACTAACTTATACAGATTCATGACTAGAGTCAACTTTACCAAAAAGAAAATACATGGACTTCTCAGGCCTCGGGTGAAATGTACTGCTCCCTCAGGGACCATCAGGCCAGTACCCCAGGAAGGCCAGGTCTTGGCGGTGAAGAATGCTCCACGCTGGGCGGACGGAACTGAGAGACGGGCTGAAAGACGCCCATGTCCCTAAAGTAACTTCTCTAACCTGTAAACGGAGGCAACAGCGACGCGCTTCTCAGAGCAGCGGCGACTCGGGGCAGATGGACCCATAACTTTCGGAAGCGCCCCGCGGGGCTCGCGTCTCACCTTGACCAGCCACACGCCCGTGTTCTGTTTGGCGCCGGTCAGATCGAGTTCCCCGCGCTCCGCCATGAGTCTGTCGCGAGAGGCGGCGTACGCGCACAATCAGTGGCCCGGAGCTGAGAGCGACAGTCCAAAGACGGCCGCTGAGGCTAGGAGACCGCGAAAAGGCGCCGCCGCACACCGACTGGGAGACCACGAACTTGAGGAAAGAACACGCCGCGGAATCAGGAACTGCGCCTGCGCACGGTTTCGTCCGGACGGCGCGCCGCGAGGAGCAAATTTCCTGCTTCCGTAACTTCTTAGGTGGGTGTGACTTCTGGCAGCGTTGTGTGCGAGCGTGATTGAAGTGCGACGAAAGGAAGAGCCAAATCCCGAACAGGGCGTTAAAAGAAAAAGTACCAATATGGAAAAACTAAGGTTTAGACAGACAAAAGCTGTGTGTATTTACCCAAGTCTAGCTGAAGAGATGAGGCATTTTAAGGACAGGCTCAAGGGTAAAAAGTCACATTCTTGTCCCAATGTCATTGGCACAAGTGGGCAATAGAGAGGAAGAGAGTGTACTGGACACGTGCCTTTTCGAGACCTGAAAATCAAAATCTTCGCATTGCGCAAGCAGAATACCCTCTTTCAGATGCCAAAACCAGAACGCCAACTAATTGGGTCAGTAAGACACAACTTGAAAGAAACATCTGATTATGCAACTGCCCTGATTAAACGGTTTCCTCTCCTGATTGCCTTTGGAATGAAATCCTGCCCTCTGCTTCAACTGGGTACTCTCAGTTTTATCCTTCTATACTCAGTATTCCGTACATCCACCCACACCAATCCCATCTACCTGCTTGAAGACTGTGGAACCTTCCTCACGTTATGGGTTCAGAAATAGCCACACACTAACCACTTAAACACCAGACTCAGACTGATGGAAGTTTATTGAATGTTGAACCAAGACTGACTGGTCAGGGACCACAATCTTGGATTCGGGAACCAGGACTGAATCCCCGAACTGTTTTTAGAGTGAATTTTTAAAGGAAAATCATAATCAGGCATGAAGAAAATTAAAAAATCATAACAATCAACTCTACTCCAGATACATTGTGTTTAACCAAGCAAGAAGCACCAATCCTATACCAGGTACATCATACCTAGGCAGCTAAACAAAGCATTTTAAGGTGATAGGTTGGAATTTGGGGCAGGAGGGGACTTAGGGAACTTTCCAGTACCTCAATATTCTAGGGAAGAGGAACAAGGTAGGATATTGTAGTTTTGTATAAGCAGAGCATATATCATTTATTTAAGTAGAATAGTTAGCAAAAGCTAATTTTTTTTGGGGGGTCAGGCAAGCAGAGCCTGAGAACTTGAACTTAATTTCACCATATGATTAAGATGTAGACTAAAGACCAAAATGGCTGCAGGTATGCTAAAAGCTACAACAGGCCTCAGCAGAGAAGCCTTAGTTATGATGAAGGCTGAAGTAGGATTCTGTAGAGGGGCCAAACTTAAGTAGGTTTCAACACCTCAGACCATTTCAGAGACTCTTTGAAACCAAATAGTGTTGGTTTCAAAGGATACCTTAGATATCCTATTTTCCCTTTCCTTCACTCTGGCTCCATCCTTTTGTTGGCAAACTTCTACACGGAGCCAGGCATAGTGGTGCACGCCTTTAATCCTAGCAGTCAGGAGGCAAAGGCAGGCAGATCTCTGTGAGTTTGGGGCCAGCCTGGTCTACAGAGTGAGTCCAGGACAGCCAGGGCTACACAGAAAAATTTTGTCTCCAAAAAACAAAACAGAAAAAAAAAAAAGACTAGTGGAAATGAATTAAATACTATGGGAGGGGGAGAGACTCCCCCAAGGGTGTTGGAGGATATTTGATCCCATTGTGAACCCAAGATTATGAGCTGGAAAAACCTGTTTCTAATTGTGGGATGGCTCAGCCTTTGATCCTCGAGCTTTCTGTTTACTGTAAATAAGTGTTTGTGGTGTGGGTCAGCCCTAGCACACGCCTTTAATCCAAGAGCTAAATAAAGTCAACCATAGGACAAGAGGCAGGGCAAGCAACCATGACAGGGAGCAAGCATAAGTAAGCAGAAAGGAGGGACATTCAGTTTGAAGAGTTTTTGAGAGAATGTGGAGGACAAATGGCTTTTAGTTCTGGGATGTTGGTTGGGAAGGAAGGTCATCTGGGTGCTTTCTCTGCCTCTCTGAGCTAGCAGGTTTCCACCCCAACATCTGGCTTCCGAGTCTTCATTGGTAAAATCAAATGACTGAGATTTTTGTTTTTTAGAAAACAACACAGAGGAATTTCTGTTTCTCCATATCACAGTGTGTGATACTTAACACTGTACCATGAGATGCATATTTACATGTCTACCTTTGTTTTGCAGGCTACTAACTAAACTACTCCTAGACAAAAATACTGCTTTTGCCCCAGATTTACTGAAGCATAATGGATGAATATGAAATAGTGCTGTATTCATTTTATATGCACAGAATCTAGCACGGTGTTTGACATACCGTGGGATGTCAGTAGGCTTTGGTTGAATGAACATTTGCTGAAGAGAGACAAACAGTAAGGTATTGGAAGAATGGCAAGTAATTTATTGAATCACACACCAGAACTATGCACAAAATTGCAGAAAGTCTATATCTGTGCAACATAAGATCTGGGAAAACTGTCAGGTCTCTGAGATCTGCTGGCAAAACTAATGTGATGGGAAAGACTGGGCATGCATTGAAAAGGAAGGTTGAATTCTCTTATAACAGCTTGGAATGGGGCCTAAAGTGTATAAAAGGTAAGCGTATGAGAACTGCTGTAGACTTGGCTCAAGTGGAAGGGATAAATTAAAATAGGAGATTGTGAGAGAATGAAAGCAAAGGAGCCTGGCAGGTCCCAGCAATGGGCTTTAAAGGTAAGGCACTTGCATTGAACATAGCCAGGTGAATAGAGCACCTATGATACACCATCCAATTTACAGAGCTCACAGCGAGATATGAGGGTTTGAAGGAGATATCCCCTCATAGACCATGCATGTGAATATTTGGTCTCCAGTTGGTGGCTGTTTGGAGAAGCTGAGAACGACTGGCATTGCTGGAGTGAGTATGTCACTTGGCTCAGGCTTCAAGGTTTCCAAAGACTCACACCATTTTGAGCACACTCTTCCAACTTCCTGCTTGCCGTTTGAGACTTGAGCCCTCGGATCCCCACTTCTAGCACCATTTACCATGTCTGCCACCTGCTGCCACCACTAACATGGGTTCTAACTCTCTGGAACTGTAAGCCCAAAATAAACTCTTTCTCCAGTAAGTTTCCCTAGTCGTGGTGTATTATCACACCAATTGGAAAGTAACTAATACAGAGTTGGTACCAGAGAATGGGTTATCACTGGGAAAAGCCTAACTGTGTTGGTTTTTGGAGGAACATGGGAGACTGTCGCGTCCCCCTCGACCAGCAAGGATGACGCAACTCACAAAAGCTCTTCTCCAGCAGTTTATTCAGGTCCCTTGAAAACAGTCTTCCGAATGCCCGGGCAGACCCAACCCACAGGCTAAATACTAAATGAACAGCCAATCAAGTAAAGCCAAGTAGTGCTATCTTAGAGGCCCACGTATGCGGAAGCAAGCCAGATCAGCGGTCTTAGCCAAATATGGACTTGTTTATCATCGAGAGCGCTCACCGTCGGGCTGGTGGAAGGCGGAAACCGGCGCCATCTTTAGGGCGCGGCACATCGCAGCTCTCTACAGGAGACTCTAAGACTGTGAACTAGAAAAGCAGTTGACTGCTATAAGCAGAGCTTAGTAGACCATCAAAGTAGGAGCTTGGAAGACAGAGGTTGAAGACAGCAGCCTTTTCTAGTTCATTCTCTCTGTTTCCTGCTTGTGGACATGAGCTGTCAGCCATTCCTGCTGCCGTGACTGACTATTGCCACACTCTCCATTATGAAAGTAATGGACTCTTATCCCTCTAGAAGTCCCTAATAAACCCTTCCTTCTATACTGTGCCTTGGCCATGGTGCTTTATGGAAGCAACAGAAAAGCAACTGATGTGTTGGATTAACCCATACATGGGATCCCCCTGCCACAATGAGAGGATCCTTGCTGAGAAGGAACAAATTGTTCCTAAGCCAGAAGAGGAGGCTGCATAGAGGAAGAAGACATTCTAGAAACTGAAGAAACAAACACTTATGGCATGGGAATAAATTTAGCCTACAATAAATGCAATTAAAAGTTAAAAAAAAGATTAGGAAGTTAGCTTTCCATTTGTAGGTCATGGGAGATAAAGTGTGTGTGTGTGTGTGTGTGTGTGTGTGTGTGTGTGTGTGTTTTTACAGATATTAGGAGATAATAAATGACTAAGCAAAAGGCTACAGAAGAAAGAAGAAAATGAAGACTTAAAATGATTATATTGTGGGGAAAATGGAGCAAATTATTCAGCACTTCTTTCTTACAGATTTTCTCTGGAGAGCACAAAGTGACAGTCATTGCAGCCAGCTCCTTAACCATGCTGATACTATTATATGCCAGACACGTGGCTAAGGTATATCATGCATATCATCCTACTGAACCCTCATGAGGATCTGCTCCAGTACGTGTTGTTATTCTTCACTATGACTCCATGATCATTAAAGTCTAAACTTGAAAGAGCTGAGACCATGTCCTAGTTGTGACTCTCCCCACCCCCAAAACATTTGAATACAAAGATCAGTGATAAAAAAAAACAAAAAAAAAACAGGTAACTCTAAAATTCTTTATTTCCCCAGATAGCTGACCAGTGAAATTCTTACCAAATTTTTAAAGATGAAAATATGGTCACAAGGAGGGAAGGCCCTCAACTCGCTCTGGCTGCAGTTCTTCCAAGAACTCTAAAATTGCTTAAACTAAGATGTGACCCCAAGCCTGCCCAGACTTTGACATTGTAACATGACATTGTCATCTATAGAGTTCATGCTTCAGGGCTTCACAACCAATTTACAGGAAAAACACCACAAAAAAAAATCCTCATGATATTTTATGTAAATTTATGATTTTGTCCTGGAGCAGATTCCTAGCTTCTAAGGTGAATGAGGCTTGAGTGCTGGACGGGCCTGATAGGACTTTGATTCTGGTTCAGACCTCCCAGCAATCCTACCTGCTCAAAAGGGAGAATTATAATCTTCCTGATTCTTCTAGAGTGGTTGGATCAGAAACAAGTCCCAGCCACCACAGCCACTACCAAGTATGCGTCATTCTAGATGAAGGGCCTCAATGTCCAGTGCCTGGACCCACTGCAGCAGGATTCCCCAAGGAACATTCTAAAAATGACAGCAGCAGAACTACAGTTGAGGCAAGCAAGTCCAGAATTGCCTGGCGTGAGTCTGGAAACTGACAGCAAGTTCGCAATACTGAGATTAATTCTTCTAATCCTACATTCATTAGAGGTGGGGCAGAGTGCAAGGTCTGAAGCGTGGCAGAAAGCTACCAGGAGTTTTTCTCTTCGCTGTTTGATACACAGCTAGAATTCCCCTGAGCCTTATAAATTCAGACCAGAACAGTTTTATCAGGTAACCATTACAGCATATGTGGCAAAGTCTTTAGTAAAGATGTTACAAGAGAGTTGAGGTAATCAGAATAGCATTAACAGGTTGCTGAGTCCACTCTCAAATTATGTCCTTGACTATCACCCACAGTCCTAAAGCCTCGCCAGGTGGGAAATGGTCTTTGTTCATGCTCACTCAAGCGCACTCTAGCTAAAGGGATCATCACTTTGAGGAAAATTCAAGCCTCTGTCCCCCTCCCTCCATCCCTCCCTCCTTTCAAAAGTCCACTATAAAAGTACTTAAAAATTAGACTTTTTTAAAGACAGGCTCTTGACTGGCCTGAAATTCATTATTTATTTCAGGCTTGCCTAGAACTCACAGAGATATGCCTGCCTCTACCTCCTCAACAATGGGATTAAAGACTTGCCCTGCCAACTCATTCTATATACACATTTATTATTTATTGACCAGTAGTAGAAACAATATTCAAAGATTGCAAGTAAAAACTGGCTATTGTGGTTTGCACTTATAATCTCTTCACTCATGAAACTTAGGCAGGAGGATCTCCTTGAGTTCAAGGCCAGCCTGGGCTACATAGCAAGATTGTGTCTCAAAATAAAAGCTATAAGTGAATATGAAGGTGTGGATACAGCTCAGTTGATAAAGGGCTAGCCATGCACATGCAAAGCCTTGGTTTTGATCGCCAGCTCTGCATAAAACTGGATGTGGCACAGGCCTATTATCTCAGCATTTGGGAGGTGGAGACAGGAGGATCAGAAATTGAAAGTCATCCTGGGCTGCATAGGGAGTTCTAGCCAGCCTGGTTCAAGACCCTGTCAGGAAAGAAAGAAAAGATAACAATTCTAGTTTCCCAAAATCAGGGAAGTTATACATAGATAATTTTGCTTCCATGTCACACAACATCTTCTCAGAATGGTCCCTGTCTTCTGTTCAGCCCTAGTGGCTCTCCCCCTAATCTTTCCTTCTCTCTCCTCCCCACCCCCTTCTTCTGTATGTAGCCCAGAGATTTACAAATACCAGACCAGGGCTCTGCCCCTGAGCCACACTCAAAGTCCACCATCTTCTTTTTCACAGAATGACCACCCTCCCGGAAGGACATTCCTGGTTTCTACGGTTGTGCACTGACAAAGAATATACTTTCTCAATCAGTTCTGGATTTCTGAGTGTAGAGCATCCACTTAGGAGCAAGCATACTTTCAAATTGTCTTAGTTAGGATTTGATTGCTGTGAAGAGACACCATGACCACAGCAACTCTTACAAAGGAAAACATTTCACTGGGGCTGGCTTACAGGTTCAGAGATTTAGTCCATTATCATCATGGCAGGAAGCATGACAGAGTAAAGGCAGACATGGTGCTGGAGAAGGAGCTGAGAGTTCTACATCTGAATCAGCAGGCAGCAGGAAGGGACAGTGAGCCACTAGGCCAGGCTTGAGTTTCTGAGACCTCAATGCCTACCTGCTAGTGACACACATCCTCTAACAAAGCCACACCTACTCTAACAAGGCCACACTTCCTAATAGTGCCACTCCCTTTAGCTCTATGGGGGCCATTTTTATTCAAACCACCACACAAGTGACGGCCTTGCTGAATTCTCCTCTGCATCTGTTTCCTTGCTTATAAAATGGGACTATTGGGGCTGCATGATTAAATGAGAAAACATACAAAAAATTAATGGTATGATATGGGAACTATTTGATAACTGCATTAATTGATATGTAAATAAATATATTAATTATTATAGGCAGATGTGTTCTAGTATTTAATACTTTTTTTGGCAAAGCATGAATAGAGCTTTCTCATCCCTTCCCAGATAGAAAAACTGATTTGTAGTGTTTGCCAATATCTATGATGCTAACACTTGATATCATACAAGTCTAGAATACTTGGTGTCAAGCTACCAGAAGTCATCACTAAGAGCAGGGATGGAGGAGATACATAGCACAGTTATAGTGTATACGTTGTATATTCTTGTGTAACATTGTAATATACAATATGGTATTTTTATACACAGACTTTTAGTTATCCAGAGCATGGGTAATAGAGAACAATAGAGGGGCTGATGAGTTGAGTTTGTGTTTAACATAATTTGTTTAATGGTGAATGTTTTGGGAAAAGAGAATATTATGCAACCATCGGGGTGGAAAGTTCCTTTGTGTTAGTGTCTGAGGCACGCAGCAGATGCCATTGGCAGGACATGATGAGCTGGAGATGAAATCAAGACAGTCCACTGGCAGGGGAGGAAGGGGGAAGCCAAAACAGGGAAAACCATGGTGGTCTTGTTTAAAAAAAAAAACAGGTAAACTGGAAGGAGAATTTAAAGCTTGAATATAAAATAATCAGATTTTTTTCTTTTAGTTTTAGTTTTTGAACAAAGTCTTTCTGTATTGCCCAAGCTGGTCTCAAACTCATGATTTCCTGCCACATCCTCCATAGGGCTGGCATTGCAGGAGTGTGCTACCATGCCTAGTTCCAGGTTTATGTTTTGTGGGTGTGTTCATGGGGCGTGTGTGTGTGTATGTGTGTGTGTGTGTGTGTGTGTGTGTGTGTGTGTGTGTGTGTTAATTACTCATGCCATGGACTGTATGTGGAAGTCAGAGGATAACTTGCAGGATGGTTCTGTCTGTCCTTCCACATTGTAGATTCTGGGGGTTGAACTGGGGTCAGGGTTGGCAGCAAATGCTTTACTCACTGAGCAATCAGACCAATCCCGGAGTACACCATTGTACTGGTATAAGTGGGGCTGGGTAGTGGCTTGGATTAAGAAAAGTATGAGTTCAAAACAAAGCAGAAATAGACTTAGTGGTAAATGGATTAAGTCTTTGTGCTTCTTGGCTGTGTAACAAAATAGGACCATCTACCAAGTGATAACTCAGTGCAAGAAAACAAATTGAAACTTGATCCTTCTGGATGATCATACAGGACTCTGCATGTATTTTGCTTGATGAATGACAGAGGTCCATTGAATTACTCTGGTAAGTGCCTTGGGTCTGATGTAACATATGGCCACCGTGGCCTGCAAGAAGTCTTCTTTCTCAGTGAGTCAATTCAATTGCCCGTTAGGGATTACTGTGGGAATACAGTGTTAAACAAAGCATGAGGAAATTTAATTTGTCGTCGCTGTAATAAAATACGGTTTATTTCTATATATAATTTATCAAAACATTTAAATCATCCTGTCTCTATAAAATGGAATTAGAGTTAGGAAACAGTACTGAAACACTTGATCAAAGTATCCAGATAAAAATTACAAATAACAGTAAGTCCTAAAATACCCTATTAGACAGATGGATCCTCACTAGCGTTCAGCTTTCCAAGCCAGGGAAGCCATGTGTGCTGAATATCAATGAGGAATCATGTTTGCATTTCCCTAAGGGCAAAAACTAGTGATTTCCCTTTTTAAAAGTCCAGACTTCCTACCCAGATTGCACAAACATCAGGAAAGCATCTCTAGGTGAAGGTATTGGACAGAGATCAATGAGTGATATCAGTTCTGTTCCTGGCCCTCCTTATGAGAACAACCTTTGCTATCAATCTACACGCTTAACATAATGTTCACACCTTTCTCGTGTGAACAATTGAGCTGCCACGGTGACTGTCACGCAGGTTGTTGAAGGCCGGTGGAACTTCCAGCTTCTCATTATACCTGTCCCAGTGTGCTGCCCTGCATGCACGGTAGATCACAATGTCTGGATTTTTCAGCTAGGAGGAGAAGGTAAAGGAGAAAAAAAATCATTCACCACTTTGATCAAAGCTTCAAAATAGTTTTTAAAGATGTACTTACTTATTTGTGTATTGGTGTCTATGTGCCTGCTCACGTCACATGAGTGTACATGTGGAGGCCAGAAGAAGGCATCAGGCCTCCTCTCCTGTACTCTGTTATTTCTTCGAAACAGCATCTCTCCCTAAACTTGGGCCTCATATTTCCTGAGCTGGGCTGGAGGCCAGGCCAGCAAGTCCCAACAATCCTCCTTTCTCCTCCTGGCTTTGGGGACTCGGGCCACAGGTGTTTATGGGATGTCTGGTTTGTACATCCCAGGATCTAAACTCCAATCTTCATGATTGGGCAGCGAATGCTCTTACTTACTGTACAATCTCTCTATCCTCCAAAACAATTTGCAGTCTTGACTATTATCTAAACAAACTCCAGGCATTGAATTTCTTCCTTTCCCATCTTCCTCACCTTCATTCCTCTTCCTTTTTTTTTTTCTTTTCCCCTCTCTACCGTACTCCCCTTCTTCTTCATGCCCATTGTTTTTGTCTGGTTTACTTGTCTTATGTATTGTTCTATATTCTGGATTTTTCAATTGTGTTTCTAGGGTATCCTGTTTCTTATATTTTCTAAAATGATCATTAGATCTCCAAGCATGATCAAATTCAGCTCTGACTTTCACGGGCTGGGAGGGGAAAGACATTTTGCTGCACATATTGTCTTATGCACTTCCACATGAGGGTTGTAACCTCTGGGCTTTATTCTTTTTATAGAGTTGGTAGTTGTAATGGCCTGAATCATAAATATCCTCCACAGGCTCCTGGTCTGAATGCTGTTTGGGAGGCTGTGGGACCTTTAGGGAGCAGTGGCTTAGCTGGAGAAAGTAGGCCATTGGTTCCAATATTCCTTCTGCTTCGTAGTCTGCTGTGATAGGAGGAGCCTTCCCACACACTTGCAGCGCTATCACTCCAGCATTTTTTCCTTATCGCGGTGGACTGAAACCTCTGAAAGTAGTGGCCAAAATAAGTCTTTCCTCAAATTGTTTCTGTCAGGTGTTTTGATCACACCAACACAAAACTAACCATTAATAATACCAAAGCCAATGGTGAGTGTTAACTAGATCCTGTAACTCATCATGAATTGCTAGCGTTGTATCCTAACTTTGTCATTATTTCTTTTTTTTTTTTTTTTGGTTTTTCGAGACAGGGTTTCTCTGAATATCTCTGGCTGTCCTGGACTCGCTTTGTAGACCAGGCTGGCCTCGAACTCACAAAGATCCGCCTGCCTCTGCCTCCCAAGTGCTGGGATTAAAGGCGTGCGCCACCACCGCCCGGCTTGTCATTATTTCTGTAGAGAAACTTTGATCTCATTCTTGTGAGATGCAGCATGAGAAACTGAGCAGAGGCCATGAGAGCCTTTTAATCATAAAGTGGGGTGGTTGGCCAATGGACACTTGGATTTGAAAGTTGTATTCTCACACACACACACACACACACACACACACACACACACCCCACTCTACACACATACCACACACCACACACACCACACACCACACACCACACACACCCACACCCACCCACACACACACACACACACACACACACACACACACACACACAGCATGCTGAGGGCTAGAGAGTGCCCTAAGAGGTTCAGTCTTAATCTCTCTCTGACTCCTAGTACCTTCTTTATCTCTTCATCACAAGACCAGAATCTCTTTGTTTTATTTTTCCCCACAACATCCCTTGATTATCCACCAGGAAAAGTCTCCCAAACTAGTGAAGTTGAAGCCCCAGAAGCCTCATTTGGTTGATTGCCAAATTCTTTTGATGCCTAGAGACAATGGATTTTGTGGCATTCTGCTGGCAATTCTCCTCTGGATGGAGAGGGATTATCTTTCTTCTGGGATTGCTAAAATGAGACAATCAGGTGACAGATACTTGCAGTCAGAATATACATTTAATTCTGTGAACAGAGACAGCTCACTGGGGGCCGGTAACTAACTGGGCTGTGTTAAAAGTTTTTGCTCTGTAATTTGTTGCCCATCTGGACACAATCCTGTGATCTCTCAGAACCAGAACATTCACATGACTCTTGGGAGTACAGAGTGATGAGGATGGAAAGGCCCCTGAGAAGAGACAGCAATTAGTAATATTTCTGCGCCACTGCAATTTATTTTTCTGATTTCGAGGCTTAGTTTCAACTGCGGCTGGAGCGAGCACCCTTAGCAGTTACCGCTTTATAGTCTTTTGTTCCTCTGTTCTCCTCTCTAATAAGATATTCTCAAGTTGTCTATTTCCTAAGTCCAGAGAGCATGCATCACATTTGAAAATTGATTTTGTTTTAGTGAGTCTTTTACAATCCTTCCCAGCCTTGCCAGGCCTTGAGCAGCCAACACTGAGCTATGAAAGCGATGCTAATTGCTTTCCCTGGGGTCAAGCATCTTCTTTGTAAATCATGAATCCAGCAGCCACTCAAAACCCAGAGGAAGAGCTGACTGTTAATCTTACAAGAGGTATAATTGAGCTTTTAAAACATTTAACTCTGATGCAAATTTGTATTCAATCGATTTTTTTTCCTCTTCCCTTAACATGCCCAGAGGAAATAATTGCCGTGAATATTTAGGCTCAACTATTCATTATCATTGTGGACTTGAACCTTCTTTCCCAGAATCTCTTAGAAGCTAAAACACATCTCCTTCCTTTCTTTTAACATAAAAGATAGATCACTGAGGAATTTCCAAAGCAGCCTGGTTATCCTGCCTTCTATGCTGAGGTTGGCTTGTGCTAGAGAGGTAACTGTGAAAATTAAAATTCCCTTCTATATCCAGACAGATTTATTAGGACCCTCTTGGGGGAGGACACAGACAGGGCAAATAGGTTGCGCCTGGTAGAACATTGTTGGAATTGAGATGAACCTCTCTAGACACTACTTCTAATTCTGCCAAGCCAGAAAATCTGAAGACTACAAAACTCTATTTGTGCTGGGAGAATGATGAGACATGGCCAATCAGATTCTCCAGTTACTATGCATTTTCTAGAGGACTCCTGATGCTCTGGGTAGCTTGATAGATTATCGTAGAATTTCTATTTTGTGAGGAAGTATTTTATGTAGCCCAAACTGGTCTCCAGTTCAATATGTAGCTGAGGGTGACCTTGAACTCCTGACTCCCGTGCCTCCACTTTCTGAATACTGCAATTATAGGCACACTCCATGACATCTACTTCATGTGGGGCCTGAGAGCTAAGTCTGGTCTTCATGTATGCTAGAAATCCCTCTGCCAGCTGAGTTACATCTCAGCCCATCTGTAGTTTGTAAATATGTCTCGAGCCCTTTCTTCAAATATGAAGCCAGGTTCCCTCTGCCTGGATGGGAAGCAGGCCTAGTGATTGACACCGTGTGACTTCCATGAGTAGGTCATAAGAGGGTGGCTTTCTACCAGGCTCTCTTCATGTCACTTCCTGAAGGCTGTTGCAACAGGAAGAACCCAGCTCTAAAGACAACTGTGTCTCTGTAGGGTGGTTTGACCTTGGACTTTTTCTTGGTGGATAAACAAATTGCAGATGGCAAGACTTAAGAGTTTTGGAGGTACTGCCCCTACAGGCATTGCAGATGTGGCTGCTGTGTCACATGTGCAGCAGTAGGTGGCAGAGAGGAGAGAGGCTCTGTCTACATTCAGTGTTCTGACCTATGAATATCTGAATGAATAGTAGCCTAATATTCTCAAAAAAAAAAAAAAAAAAGCAAGCTGGAGACTAACACCAGTTCAGCACCATGATTTCTGAACAGGGAGCTAGCCTGTGACAACCACCAGTCTAGCACCAGGCAAATACCACATGTGCTTCCAGGACAGAAAGCAAGCCAGAGACTAGAAGAACGCTGCCTGGCCCTGGATGTTGGGGATGTGGGTGAGCCAGCCCGAGGGTGTGAGTGTGGGAGAGCCAATCCTGCCTTTTGTCATGCTTTTCAATGGTGCTGGTAAGGGAGAGATCCGCTCTCCTCCATTTTGCCCTCACTACCATTGGCAGACAGGAGATCTGGCTCAGATGAGGTCACAAGAACAGGAGAGCTGTCCCTGCCCCTCACATGCTCCAGCATTTAGGAGAGCAGGCCCTGCACCTTGCCTGGCCTGGACAGCACACTACAGCTGACCCTGGATGTGAGGGATGTGGTGTGGGTGAGCCTGCCCTGAGAGTGTGAGTGTGGGAGAGCCAGACCTGTCTTTTGTCTACTTTTTGATGATGTTGGCGAGGAAGAGAGCCTCTCCACTCTCTGATGCCCTCACTGCAGGTAACAAGTAGAAGAGTTGGTCCTGATGATGTCATGAGAACAGGTCCATCCCCTTACCTGCTGCAGCACTCAGGAGAGCAGGCCCTGCACCTTACCTGGGTAGCACAATAGAACTGTCCCTGAATGTGGGGGTTGCAGGCCCAGAATCAGGGCTTTGAATTGGTACACCCCAACATATACCCCATGAATGAACTGCTTGAGTACATGAGGAGGCCAGTTCCACAGACCCAAAACTACAGGATCTCCATGATACAGGACAACAACAGCATATCTGAGAGGAGTTCCAGTGAAGTTCCAGTACTGACAAAGTAGCAGAAGCCAAAAGCCTCATACCAGATGAAGGAGTCATTATAAAGAACATTTGCAAGAAAATAAATAAATAAATACATAAATAAATAAAATGTGGACAAAGGAGAATATTGTGGGACACACTGGGACACACTACAACTTCCACAATGAGATTTTTTTTTCTTTCATGTTGGAAGAGGTTTTAAGGGTGGAGGGTGGGTCTGAGGGAAGGTGGGAGATGAAAGGGAACAAGATTCATGATGTGAAATTCACAACAAAAAATAAAAAGAAAAATGAGTTTTAGAGGTTGAGGTTATATGTTTGTTTGCTTTTCAAGCAGTGTGTTTATCAGCTCTGAGGATAAAAGGTTTGTCACTGTGATTGGCTTATTCTAGGAGGACAAATTTATAACTCATCAATCACCCGATGAAAATCAAGGAATTGGAGGGCTCTCAGTGAGGTCTGCCTTGTCAGTGACTTCGGCTAAAATTAAAAGGTCTATTTATCCTCAGTGCACACACCCCAGGAGAAGGCAGCCACCATGCTGCCACTCACCTTGGTCTAACACATCCTTACCAGAGATATACTTGCTTAAGAAACTCGGTGGAAAGCCAGGTGGTGGTGGTACATGCCAGAGGTAGGTGGATCTCTGAGTTTGAGGCTAGCCTAGTCTACAGAGTGAGTTCCAGGACAGTCAAAGCTACACAAAGAAACCCTGGCTTGGGAAAAAAAAAAAAAAACAATGAAGAAGATCCCACTTGCTACCTCTCAGGAGTCAGCGATGTTAGTAAGCAACCTTGGGAATAGCTCCTTATACAAGTCAAGTCCTGAGAAGATTTCATCCATCAGGCTTGGAATCCTCCCACTAAGGCTCTAGCAGAAACTAGCAGCAATCAACAACTGTCAACAAAAATTCACTAGAAAAAAATGCATGACAGAGGGAGCCTTTATTTAAAAACAGCTACAAAACATACAGTGTGGAAGCCAGAGAGACAGACACAGCCTTCAGTACTAAATGAAAACATACCATTTGCAGGAGCAAAGAGAAATGCTAGCTCAGATAAAACAAGGCTTTGTGAGATTTGGGTTGGTTTCATGAGACAGGGTTTTATACTGCAGCCCAGACCAACCTAGAACTGACCATGTAGCCCAGTTTGACCTCCTACCTCAGCCCTCTCCCCCATGGGCAGGAATTACAAGTATGGGCTATCCTGCCCTTAGGACATGGCTTCCTAAATTATTCCCACTCTTGATATTTTTGTTTTAATCCATTTTTATTTTTACTAAATGTAGTGTGTGGTGTGTTTGTGTATTTGGGTACATGCAGAGGCCAGAAGAGGGTGTCAGATCCTCTGAAGCTGGAGTTACAGGCCATTATGGACAACTCACAAGATTAATGGGAACCAAACTGAGGTCCTCTAGAAGAGCTGCAAGTGTTTGAACCATCTCCTCAGCCCCTTGACACCTTTAGACCCACCAAGCTTTCCTATGAGCCCAGATATATGAGACAGGCACACAGAACAAACATTCACTGATAAGAAACTGTAAAGAAACTAATTTAGAGACAATTCTTTGGTATATAAATGGTTTTACCATGTGACAAAGAGGAAAGGAAATCTGGATACTATTCAGCTAACTTAGCCTGTTTGTTTTTACACAAAGAATTAATTAAATCTTGGAGGAATATTTGATGCTGCAAGATATAGAGTGTCTTAAATTTTTTCAGAGTTGATCATTATTTGATCTTTATAACCATCAAGGCAGAGGAACCCAGATATATAGTGTGAAATGACAGGTGTGTGTTTAGGGCCATCTCCAAAGCTTATGGAAATACTGTCCCAACCCCAAAGCAAAGTTCATTTCAATGATTGCTTTAAAATAAGACTCAAGTCAGTAATTCAAACAGCAACTTTTCTAACCAGACATTCTAGCAGAATCCAATCCAAAGAAACACTACTTTGATATTTACATTCTAAGGAATGATGGTAGGAATATATTAAGACTTTAGCTCTTTGTAATTAAGCCATGATATTTCTCTAAGAACAGAAACTTGCATGGGCAGTAAAAAACAAAACAAAACAAAACAAATCCACTGGAATTCTTAGCATGCCAAACTCTTGAATTTGAGCCAAAATGTTTCAGCAGCATTTGTCAGCACCGGGTGGTACGAGAGCATGTGCAGTGTGTTTAGGTTGTGTGCTCGGAACTACAGTGAGGTTGAACTACGCAACACTGCTGAGCACTGCTAAGAACACCTTGCATTCATTACATGTTTTATCTTTTGAACTTTTGGTGGTTGGCTGCAAATTCAGAAATGGTTTTTTTTTCCCCCTGGGGAGAGAAGCGTGTTTCGAGACTTGGTTTCTCTGTGTAGCCCTGGCTTTCCTGGAATTCGCTCTGTAGATCAGGCTGGCCTTGAACTCATAGTGATCAGCCTGCCTCTGCCTCCCAAGTGCTAGGATTAAAGGCGTGCGCCACTGCCACCGGCAGAAACTTTTTGTTATTGCCAATTTTTTGTAACCTGAACATTGAGTTATTTATGTGATCCCCTACGAGATCGTGGCCCACAGTTTTAAAAGCTGTAGTCGAGGATGTTCCTGCCATTTGTCTAGTGCACAAATGTGAGATGCAATTATGGCCATTCCTATGGTTGACATTTACATATGACTATAGATAATGGTTCAGATTGGTCAGATCCAAGCAGCAGATCCAAGAAGCAAGATGCTTATAGTGATGCACTTATTTTGAATGTTGGCACAGGAATATGCCCATGTAAGAGCCACAAAGTTTAGTATGTGCGAAAGAATACATGTTACTATGCGACACCACCATCAGCAAGTGACTGTCAGGCTCCGATTTGAACTATCAGCCCAGTTATCCACTTGGGATCCTGCCTGCATTTGTGTAAGTTTACACAACGAATATGGTGACTGCATCTCCCTGTGCTTCTCATTTTTTCTGTCTTCCACATAAGTATATTTATTCTCTTTTTCAAAATTGAATTAAAACAGTTTTATAAATTGCCATTTTACTTCACAGAAACATTTTCTCATATCAGATTATAGTAACTAGAATATCACACTATCTAGAATGTTATTTCTGAGAGTTTTATTAGCATATATCAATTAAATACCATAATGGGTATCATGATGGCATTTTCATATATGTACATTGTGTATTTTGATCATATTCACCTTTTCTTTACCCTCTCTGTTGGCGGTACAAAGGTCCTCGTGTCCCCAGAGCAGTAGAGAACCAGGAATGTTAAAAATGCAGGAGCCTCTCCCCAAAGTAGAAATTATCTGTTTTCCACCCAGAAGGCTGGGAGTAGATATTGTTAATGACCTGGTGACACTATTGTCATCTATAGGGGCACACTTCACCCTAATTCCCCAGGATGTTTATTCTAGAGTCTTCATCCCTAGACCATTATTTTTAGCTCCCAGACAATGGAAGTCATTTTTAGGGGGATGTCACATGTGCTTCATAGCTTGCTG
Source organism: Lophiomys imhausi (assembly GCA_907164525.1). Taxonomy (NCBI): domain Eukaryota; kingdom Metazoa; phylum Chordata; class Mammalia; order Rodentia; family Muridae; genus Lophiomys; species Lophiomys imhausi. The sequence goes on from CAJQZJ010034344.1 coordinate 1,067,317, forward strand.
TATTCCATGCTGTCAGTCAGATGCCACACTACATCCTGGGCCTTTTAGCTACAGGACCGACCCTCATGGGCACATGTATTTTGAAAAGTAGTTTCTAAGTAGTCATACCATACGCTTTATTGTGCACCTGGAATTGGAATAATCGTTGCCTGGAAACCTGGAATGGGAATGATTGTTGCCTGGAAGCTTTTTCCTAAATTGCACTGTATTTTAAATATGCTGGCAATGAACCGCCTGGCATCAGACTCCGCAAGTCTGATCCAGGTTGACAAAGTCAGTCTGAGCTGACTTTCATTCTCACCTCTTTGCAGTTCATTTCTCTGCCTCTGCAGGGTCCCCTTCATGAACACTCTTGTTCCCTTTAACTCCCGTAGGCCCCTTTCCTTTTCCCACCCTTCTACTTTCATGCCTGTTTGTGAGTGTGTAACCCTGAGTTTCATTAGGGCTATTTACAGAATCATGGGCACGGGTAGTTACTCCACAGAAGAAAACCTCTCCCCCTTCCATCAACAATTAACTTTAAATAAATCCTAAGGTAAGGGTTGGGCCCCAGGAGCTCCTTTCACATCTATAACAGGGTTCTGACAAGCCCAATCTTGTAGAGATCATGTGCAGGTAGTAATAGCTACTTGAGTTCGAGAGTGCAGCCACATACATCTTGCCTGGAAGTCAGCATTTCATGATGCCCCTTCCTCAGGCTCTTACATTCCTTCTCACACTGTAGACCAGGCTGGTCTTGAACTCAGAAATCAGATTGCCTCTGCCTCCCTAGCGCTGGGACCAAAGGTGTGTGCCACCACAGCCTGGCTGTTTCCTCTTTCGTTTACCACAGTGTCCCCTGAGCCTTGGAGGTGGTGACACAGATGTTCCATCAGCAGCCCCTTACTCTCTGCGTTTGACCAGGTATGAGTCTCTATAGTCATGGATGACTGCAAAAAAAATCTCTTTTCAAAAGTTTTCTTTTGCCATCCCTGATAGCAGGAGAGCTGGCCCTGGTGGTGTGAGCTTAGGAGAGCTGGCAGGCTGGCCAACTCACCTACCACCCAGGGCAAGATCCAGGGCTTTGAGTTGGCCCGCTCCAACATCTACCCCATCTATGAATTGCTGGAGAGTGTGAAGGGGCCAGTCCTGCAGATCCAAAGCTGTAGGATCTCCATGACACAGGGCAACAATGGGACATCCAAGAGGAGTCCAGGAGAGGATCCAGTGTCGGTAGCGTAGCGGAAGCCGACGCCTTGAACCAGACCGATGACTCACTGTGATGAATATTTGCAAGTAAAGCTGTTTGGGTAAAAGTTTTACTTTAACAACACCGTTGCACACCACAGCTTTCACATCGAGATTTTTGTTTTGGGGGGGGAGAGGTTGGAGAGAGGTACCAAGGGTGGAGGGCGGGTCTGGAGGGACTAGAAAAATGAGTGGGATTGGGCCACCTAATGTGAAATTCACAAAGAATGAACAAAAAAGAAAAACATTTTATTTTATTTTATTTATTTTTTTTGTTTGTTTATTTATTACTACAAGTTACATCTCCATCACAGTGCCCTCCTTCCACCCTTCCCGGCTCCACCCTCCCATCCTCTCCTCCCTCTCCCACCCATCCCACTCCTCCGATGTGGAATGTCCCTACATATCAGCCCCTCTCAGTTCAACAGTCATATGAGGGCTAAGAGCTTCCTCTTGCACTGGGGACCAACATGGTGGCACTCCTAGGGCAACTTGTCCCATTAATAGGTAACAAAGTCTATGTTCCTGTTCCCTTTGGTGCGTTGGTTGTAGTATAGTTATCCTGTACTATATGGCTAAAATCTGATTATTAATGAATAGATGCCATGTGTATCTTTCTGAGTCTGGGTTAGCTCACTCAGGGTGAGCTTCTCTAGTTCCATCCATTTGGCTGTGAATTGCACATTTTTATTAAAATATCATACTGCGATGTTGCCCCTCCCTCTCAAATTCTGAGCTCCTACAAGACAAAACAGCTGCGCCTAAGAAAATAAATGTTCTCCAGGAATATCTGACCAGAGGGACCTGAATCAGCCAAAATTTGGCTGAGCTTGAAAAAAAAGTGACAATGATAAATGAAAACAGATGGTCTCCTTTTAACAATGCCTTTTAGTAGCTAAATAGGTCAGATCATTTAGTATAAAGTCCTCAAATAATCATTGTAATGCAACAATCCCTAGTACAGTAAACAAAATAGCCACTACCATAGGAACATTCAGTTATGTATGATATTAAAGAACTTGTGTGTTTAGATGTGGTGATATGCACATGTATGTACAGGTGCATGTACCTGGGTAGAGGCTGCAGAGGGGCATCAGATATCCTCTACCACACCCCACTTCATCCTTTATGGCAAGGTCTCTTCTTGAACCTTTTGTTTTGTTTTATTTCAGCTAAGATGGAAGCCAATGATTCCCAGTGATTCTCCTGCCTTCCAGCCTCCTCGGTGCTGGAGTTATAGGGGTGTGCAGAACGCCCAGCTTGTTACATGGTGCTAGGGACTGAACTTAGTTTCTCTACAAGAGTAAGTACATGCTCTTAACCACTTAGCACACCTGTGGCCCTCCTTTTCTTTTTAAATAAAGACTTCATGCATGAGGGAAAATATAAAATATTTGTTTATGTGATGACCTCCAGTTTCATCTATCTTCCTGAAAAAAGATATACTTTTGTTCATTCTTATGACTGAGCAAAACTCCATAGTTTGTATAAGCCACGTTTTCTGTCCGCACACATATTGTCAGGTACCGGGGCTAGGGTAGAATGTGTTGTCTCTCTCAGCTATTGTGAAAGTGCCGTGATAAACACCATGAGCAGGCACCTCTGCTACATGCTGGCTTAGATTCTCTGAGGTGTACACCCAGGAGTGATATACTTGATAGTTTTAGTTTTCTGAGGAGCCTTCATGCTGATTCCCATAGTAGCTGGAATAATCTCCATTCCCATTATCTGTGTTTAAGGGGTGCTTTTCTGGGACCGCATTTTCGATTCCAAGGTTCCAAACCAGACATTTCAAACTCTTCATAGGCTTTCATGTTAAAACATACACAGCTGATCTGGAGAGCAGTCTCAGTGGTGGACAGTACTTACTAAGTACACCAGAGTTCAGATCTTCACAACCATCTGATGCCCTCCACTGGCCACTGTGGGCATTGTACTCACATGCACTTAATCACACACAGACACACTATTAAAAATAAAATTAATTGCTGGGCGGTGGTAGTGCAAATCTTTAATCCCAGCACTCAGGAGGCAGAGTAAGGCGTATCTCTGAGTTCGAGCCAGCCTGCTGGTCTACAGAGCAAGTACTAGGACAGTCAGGGCTACACAGAGAAACCCTGTCTCAGAAAAACAAAACAAAACATACATATATATATATATGTTGAATATTAAGAAAAATAGGAAGAAGAGTATGAGGAGAACTATTTGGGAAGAAGGCCAGTAGAAATGAGAGAGAAATAAGAAAGAGGGGAACAGCAGAGAGGGTGAATATGATCAAAGTATTATACACATGCATGTAAATGTCATAATGAACCCATTCTTTTGTATGAATAAAACTGATTAGAATGGCTAAACTTGGTTGTCCACTTGACATCCCTGGGAAGAGGGAACCTTAATAGAAGACTTGCCTCCGTTAGGCTGGCCATTGGGAGTGCCTGTGGGCATTGTCTTGATTGCCGTGGGAGCACCCAGCCCTCTGTGGGCAGTGCCACCCTAGACAGGTGGTATTGAGGTGTATTTAAAAAGTCATAGGGAGCAAGCCATCAAGCAATGTTTTCCTTGGGTCCTGCCTCTGTTCCTGCTTAAGTTTCTGCTGTGACTTTTCTCAAGGATTGACTGTTGTTGAGACATAAAGCCAAAGAAACCCTTTCCTCTCCACAAGTTGCATTTGGCCATGGTGTTTCTCACAGTAATAGGAAGAAAAGTATGATACTAATTAAAAAAAAAAAAACAGTCAAAACCAAACCAGACCAAAGCATACTTCTTGGACTAAGAATACCATATTACCTTGCGGATTTGTTTGAAAAGCAGAACTTAGAGCCTTGCCTGGCTTCCAAATCAGAATCTAAACAACATCCCTAGCTGAATCTTCCACCTGTGGAAGCTTAAGGAGCTCAGTCTCCTTCCTAACTCACTTAATTTACTGTGAAGCTGCAGGCTGTCATTCATCCTTCAGGTTAGTTTTCCCATCTATAACATGGGAGAGTGGGACAGTTTGTTCATACATCCATTTGCTTGATTAATTTCAATGACATATTAATTGCACTGGTAGTAGAGCAGGGGAGCAAACAGACCAGGTTTTTAATTCTCCTCTTCTCTAATATCTTACATTTCTTCAACCTTATTTCTCAGCTGGTAGGACTGTTTTCCTCTCATCATTTCCCCACTTTCCCACAATCCCATGTACAGTATTGTGCACAGTAAGGCAGAGGCCAGAGAGAGGGGAGAAACATTGTCTCATGATCAGGAGCCTATTTACTTAAAACTGGAGTAGAAGAATGTCCACATTATCAAACTCCCACTGCTGCCACTGATAGCCTGCTGCACATCCCCTCCATGCTGATTTTGAGGCTCTCTGACTTGACTCTGAGAATCACCGGGAAATTTCACACCATTTTAGAAACAGTGAGCTCTCATGACAGCATGTCAAGCACCGAATGTGCATCTTCCCAGTTGTGTCTCCGACAGTAACCCTTGGGGCATGCCGGGAAAAGTCCCAGAGCTCCAGTTATGATGATTAAGCCAAACTCACTGCCATTCGCCACAAGCCTTGGAGCTGGAATCTTTTAATCTTTTAAGTTCCACTAATAGGCCTGTGGGCAGGAAGAGAGAAAATGAGAAGAAGAAGAAGAAGAAGAAGAAGAAGAAGAAGAAGAAGAAGAAG
>CAJQZJ010034344.1:1072217-1102355 GCA_907164525.1 Lophiomys imhausi
AGAAGAAGAAGAAGAAGAAGAAGAAGAAGAAGAAGAAGAAGAAGAAGAAGAAGAAGAAGAAGAAGAAGAAGAAGAAGAGGCTAAGGCAAAAGGGAAGACAGAGCACAGTACATTACCATCATGACCAGCTCCATTCTTTGTCGGTGAGATAGTTATCTCTCGATGCCTGTCCCTGCTGAGAGCCTCATTTAGCAAGCAGTAAAGGAAAAGCTAAGGCTTTCATGTGTGTGTGTGTGTGTGTGTGTGTGTGTGTGTGTGTGTGTGCATGTTCGATACATACCCATGAGCATGCAGGTGTGCATGCCAGTGTGTGTACACAGGAATGGGGAGCCAATAGCGGAGGATATCAGGAATCTTCCTGGAGTGCTTTCTGCTGCACTCCCTTGAGACAGGCTCTCTCACTGAATTAGAAGCTTGCCATTTGGGCTAGGCTTGCTGGCTGGCTAAGGAGCTCTGGGGAGTCTGAGGTCTCTACCTGCCTAATGCTGGGGTTACAGGCACAGATGGACATGCTCTGTTTTTATGTGTGTGCTGAGGGTTCAAATTCAGGTCTTCATGCTCACCCAGCAAGTGCTCTTACTCCCTATACCAACTTACTACTTTAAAATGTCAAAATGCTTACCCTCTCAGAGGGCAAATTTCCAAAACAGCTCTTTTCAAAGGCTGGAGGAAAAATTGGTTTGTAAGGCAAGATACTTTGTTAATCTTATAAAATGGTTCCATTTTTTGACCATTGAGAATAGTATTACTCTTCATGCATATGAGAAAGGGGTGCTATTCTTCCAGTAACCTCTCTAATCTTACTGATGTGCATAAATGTGATTCAACAATATATTCAGACCATTTATTTGTAGAGACATTTTATTAATGAATTTCTGTTTCAATTTTTTTTTTTTTTTGAGTCAGAGTTTCTCTGTGTACCAAGCTTTGACTATCTTGGACTCACTTTGTAGACCAGACTGGTCTTGAACTCACAGAGATGGGCCTGCCTCTGCCTCCTGAGTGCTGAGATTAAAGTGTGCACCACCACGTGGACCCAGCCATTACAAACAACTGTGAACTGACGTGCCAGTGCTGGGATTTGAACCCAAGCCCTTTGGAAGAACAGCCAGTGTGCTTATCCACTTAGCCATCTCTCTAGCCCCTTATTAGTGAGTTATACCACTGTGTGTCTGTGCTTTTCAGCCCTAATGAGTGCCTGACAGGAATAAATACCACAAACATATCAATAAATATTTGTTAAATTAATAAATGAAATAATGCTCAGAAAACATCATCTAGACCACCCCCATCTGTCGAGGACTTAGCAGTTGGTCATGTGACCAGGCACCACCTGCTGTCCCAGCAAGGCTGTTTATAAAAAAGGCAAGCATTGATTTACAGCCCTTAGTTTCAGTTTGCTTCCAGGAATGCTCAGTGTTACAGTCTGAGTCAAGACTATTCAAGAGCAATGGTGAAGGCATGCAACCTGTAATTGTCAAATGACCGTGCGGCTGAAAAGTCCTCCCGAATCATGTCAACATTCACATAATGAACTTGATTAGTGAGTTTTGAATTATAATGAAGAGCACCTAGCATCTGAAGCCCTGAAGGATATGTGTGTGTGTGTGTGTGTGTGTGTGTGTGTGTGTGTGTGTGACATTTCTGAAGCACACAATATGAAAGTACAGGCTTCAAAGGAGCTAGCTAAATGTTTTATGTTCATGCTCATTAGTAATTGCTCTCATTTCTCCTGTTTCCTTCTCTCTCTCTCCCTTCAGATCATGAGGATGCAATTAAAATCCCAGTGCCTGGTGGTTTCTGCCGGAGAGATAAACAGTACCTGACCCCATGTGATCTGCTGCATGAATAGAGATCAGGATTTCATCTCAGAGCAGCTTGATTTTGGATAGTTGCTAAGGAGACTATTGGCATCTCTGTGTCCTGTGTGCCCTATTGCTTGGAAAGAATTACAACAGCTTTGCCTGTTACTCTCCTAGAGAGAAAACCTGAAAACTCATTAGGGAAGCCAACGATTTGAGATTCCACTGGTCCCTTTATTGTTTTGAGTGCTGCTGGCCTTAAAAGTGTAACTCGTGGGCTTATTGACATGTAAATGGTATGCTTTCAGGAGTGACACGGTAGCCCTGTTAGAGAAAGGAAAAACATAGGGGATCAAACGATAAGGACAGATTCTCTGACCTGGAGTTTGCAATAGGTCTGTTGTGTGATTCACTTCTTTGTTTTGTTTTCTTTTGTTCAGAGAACCCCATCTCCTAACACTCAGAATCCAGACCAAGAACCAATCTTGTTTCTAACAGAGTTATCAGTAATGCACTGGTGTCACATTAAGGAAAATAAATTAAAAAGCACTTCTCATTGGTGTCATTAACCAATTTGAATTCTCTACTTCTGCCTCTCTGTTTCTTCTGTTGTCTCTTTCTGTCTGTTGTATGAGCCTAAGTCTATCTTGTGAATCTGCCCCTGTTGCTGAGTGTCTCTGAGTGTCTTTAACAAAGGGCTTTGCCCTCTCTTCTATTAAATAGCAGAGAAGCATCATATGGGGAAGGAGTGAGAAATGCTTTATAGGAATCTTAAATAGAGTTTTACAAGGGTTGAAGTCATTGACTCCAACTGACCCCAACTGACCCAGATAATAAACAATATAATGCTATCAAGCAATATCCATATGTTGCATCCAACATTTATAAAGAATATCATTATTATTATTATTTTGCCTTTTTAAGACATGGTTTCTCTGTGTAGCGCTGGCTATCTGAGAATTTGCTCTATAGACTAGGCTGGCCTTTTACTCAGAGATCTGCCTGCCTCTGACTCCTGAGTGTCACGATTAAAGGCATGTACCTTCACTTTCTGCTAGAGGATATTCATGTTATAAGGTTGCTTTTGTCCTATTTCCTGTTTTTAGCAAATGATTATCACCACATACAAACAAACACCCATGCACTACTCATAGGCCAGGAGTATAGAAAAGTATATAACTTCAAAATACCCCTGTGCATTGTAACAGGCCCCCAGATCTTAGCACAACTTACTCCATAATGGAAGTACCATTCAGGCCATAAAATTCAGCATGTAGACAGTACCAACAGCCAAAATAAAAACAAAGCCCTAATCCGTCAAAGTCTATAGTTCTGGGAAAGTCTTTATATGTACTAACCTTGCTTCTTGGCTTATGTATTTCTCTTCTGGCTTACTCTTCTTGCTAACCGAAGTATATCAACCCAGGATATGGTCTTTGTATTTAAAAGCTCACCCTGTGAAAGCTTGGGGGTACACTGGGATCCCAGTGTAGTTGAAAGTCAGCTAATAAAGACTTTCTTTTGGCTTAAATCAGTGTCTGAGTAGTCTTCTCTGGTGGATATCCCACAATATGTACTAGCTTAGGTTATAAAAGTTAATTACATGGAGAAAATCCAGACAAGTATCATTGGTTGTTACATTGTTCTTTTAAAGGCGGATTAAAAAAAACAGGCACAGTACACAGTAGGCGAGCAGTCTTAAGTGACTTCAAGGTGTTATTAACTCTGGCTGTAAGGTTCAGCAAAAGTTCCAGTGTCTTTGAATGCAAGAGATACTTTTCATAATCATGCATCACTATATCTAAGAAGCTGTATGCCCCTGGGCAAACATCCTCTCTAATCCTCAGCTTTCTTATCCTGGATGCAGAAAACTAGCAATGTCTCTGGATGTTGTTTATGAGGATTAAAGAAGATAATGAAAACAGCTGTCAAAAGCAACCTGCAAATTCTAAGGTGGTGCTCGGCATTGTTTCCAATATGGCCCTCCAGGTGACAGACTTTAAGGAATCTAACAACCTGTACAGTTGTTAAAGGATCCCCGAGGATCAGCCCTCCTGGAAGGAGAGCAAGGGAAAGTGAATGAGTAAGGGGAGAGATGGAATTGTGAATGGATTCAAGAGCCACAGTCAACCTCCCAGTGAACTCTGAAGTTAGAGTGTCCCTTCTATTGCCTTGAGTGAGAAAGATTTCTCTCTCTGACTGAACATCGGTGTCCAACCAACCACATAACTCATATGTTGGGGTTCTATACATTCCAGCAAAATGTGTTTGGAGATGAGACTTTGGGAACTAGATTTAGATGATGCTCATGAAGGTGAGATCTTGATGAGATATGAGACTCATGTTCTTGCAAGGAGAAGGACTCTTGTTTTGGGTCTTTCCTAAGGGGATACACTGAGAAGGCAACTATCTGCAAATGAGGAAGAGGACCACAATAAGAATCTCACCATGAGCTACAACCAATGGCTCAGTGGTTAAGAGCACTGGATACTCTTCCAGAGGGCCTGGGTTTTGTTCCCAGCACCCACATGTTGGATCACAAACATCTGTAATTCTAGTTCCAGGGGATCCATCACCCTCTTCTGGCCTCTGCAGGCACAGCATGCACATGATGAACAGACATACAGGAGGCAAACACTGATACACATTGAAAAAAGAACTTGACCATATTGGCATGCTGACCTCGGAATTTAGCCTCCAGAATTTCAAGAAAGTATCGAATAAAGATCTGGCCAACGGTATTTTATTATAGCACTTTATCTAAGATACAACAACCCCCATAAATAACAGGTGTGCATTGCTCCAGGAAGGGGCATGAACTTTATCTCAGAAAAGCCTGATAAACTGAAGGTGATAAGTAGGTAACATTACAGGGTAGATCAGAATCCTCCCAAACCAAAACAAAATGTCCTTCTTATGATCTAATGTAACATGCTCAGTATTGTCTTGCTTCATCATTCTTTCCCTCTTCTTTGCAAAAACTGCTACATTCCCCTCACCTCCCCTGCCCTGTATTCCTATGGAGATATGTGGGAGGCCAAAGGATGATGTAGGGATGTCTTCCTCACTTCCTCAATAACTTCTCCATCTTATTATTTTTTTTAATACTTTATTTTTTTTTCTTCAAGTTACATCTCAGTCACAAACCCCTCCCTATTCCCCCTTCCAATCCCAATCTTATTTTTTGAGACAGAGTCTCTCACTGAACCCTTTTGGTCTAAGCTACCTGGCCAGCAATCTCCTGGGATCCATATGTTTCTGTACCATTCCCTGCCCCTCTGCCTAGTTCTGGGGTCATAGATCTACGAATTTATGGCTGGCTTTTACGTGGGTCCAAGGGATCTGAACTCAGATCCTACTGAGCCACCTCTCCAACCTCAGACAATGCTTCTTAATTCTCTTTTCACTTGCAAGACACACAGAGCTGCAGTACACATATCAGCCTTGATGACCTCGCACTAGAGAATTCTCATGAAATGGTGAGTGGTGATATTTTGGGCCTCCTTCCTTGATCACATCCATTCCATGGGAAGTTGATCTCTTTCAAATCCTTGGGAGCCCTCACTGTTCCCCTTATGTAACAAAATCACATTTAAGAAGAGGAGCATCATGGTAAGGTGTGCATCTTACAAACATTTTGTATGCTTAAACGGGAATTAGATAGCCAAGACTAGAAACAGGGAGACAAAGGATAGCCAATTAATTGTTGCATATTCATTTCTTCTTCTTCCAAATTCCCATGGGAAGGATTCCACATGTGTAGAGAAATATAAAGACATTTGTGGAGGAAACAGCATGTGCAGAGAGTCCAGTGCCATTTTGGAGGCTGGTAATAGAAGAGGGTAAGCCTGGTTGGGGGCAGGCCACTTGTCCGGAGTGCTGAGAACTTGGGTGTCCGACTCTGAGCCTTGTTCGTGAGTCTTGGACCACCATAGGCATTATGGGTTGAACACAAGATGTCCTCCATAGGCACTTATCTTGAACCTTTGCCCCTGACCATGGTACTGCTTTGGGAGGTGGTGGAAACTTCAGGAACAGAGGCTTAACTGGAAGAAGTAGGCCATTGGGGTCATGCCTTTGAAATCGCACCAGAAACTGTAGAGACCACTTCCATTCCTTCTGCTTTCTCCCTCTGGTTATCTTTCATTTAAAATACAGTCTCACTCTATTGCCTGGTGTTTTATCTGATCTTCTCATCACCATAACCAGCTTAGAGGGATTATTTATCTTGACTCACAGTTTCAGAAGTCTCAGCCCAGAGTCTCTCTGGGCCCATGATGAAGCCATACCCCACGGCAGCAAGAGCCTGTGGCAGAGGCTGTCATGGTGGATAGGAAGTAGAGAGAGGGAGGAAGGGATTGGGGACAGTTTCAGGGCTTGGGGAAGGAGGCATGTATCAGTTAGAGATGTCTTCAGCTACAGGTAGCACAGCAGAACAAGCAGAGGCTTCAGTATGCACTTCTCTGCTTTTGGTTGCTGGCGTTGATTCATATATATATAAGATTATTTTTTACTCAAAAGTCCTTACATCAGTGCAGTGGTCTCAATCTTCCTGATGCTGTGACCCTTTAAGACAGTTCTTCAGGATGTGGTGACCCCCAACCATAACATTATTTCATTGGTACTTCATACAATAATGTTGCTAGTTATGAATCATAATGTAAATGTCTGATACCCAACCTCTGTGAAAGGGTTATTTGATCCCCAAAGGGGTCGTGGCCCACAGGTTGAGAACCACTGCATACGTGACTTTTGTTTGTCTTATGATCACGAGTTGGTTCTGTACCATATATTGCATCTGCATTGAAAAAGCAACTGGTGAAAGGGAAGCCTTGTGGCAGTCTTCTTTTTTTTGAGACAGAGTCTCACATATTCTAAGCCAGCTACAAACTTGCTATTTAACCAAATGTGTCCTTGACCTTGTGACACTCCCATCTCTACTCCCTAAGAACTGGGGTTTCAAGGATGCACTACCATGTCAGTTTATGAAGTGCTGGAGAGCAAACCCAGCTAGAGAAGTGCTCTACCAACTGAGCTATGCCCCAACTCACTCGTTATATTCTTATTGGGAAAAATAAGTATGTTTTTAGGTGTCTCCAGCAGACTTCTGCTTACAACTCAGGGAACAGGAGTTGTAACATGATCTCTTGTGACTGCATCAGTGGATGCCATACCTGTGGGGGAGCACCTGACTACCTTAAAGATAACTGATATTCAGTGAACACAGAAAAAGGGAGCAGATTATGGATGGGTGTCTGACAGTGGTGGTCACAGAGAACCACAGAAGGTATGTGATTTGCTAGAAAGGCATAAGTTACAGAGGAAGGGATGGTGTGGAGGTGAGCAGACTGGAATCTCTTGAAGTTGTGTGAGTGCGTGTATGTTTGCTATTTGTGGAGTGTATGTGTGTGTGTGTGCACGTGTTAACATGTATGTGGAGGCCAGCAGACAACCTTGTATGTCCTTTCTTATGTGCTGTTCATTCTACCCCTCATTTTTTTTTAAGATGAGGCTTCTCATTGAACTTGGTGCTTTCCAAGTGGGATAGGCTGGCTTGTCAGTGAGGCCCAGGATTCGCCTGTCTCTGCCCTTACAAGAACACAGCACCATCCCTGTTTTTGTTTTTTAACATGGATTTTGGAAACTGAATTCTGGTCCTTATGCTTTCAAAGTAAACAGTTGACCATCAGAACCATCCCCACAGAGATGCAGTTAAAAAAAAAAGCAAAAGAAAACAAACGACAAACCTGTCACCAAACCACCTAGTGTCTTCAAATCCACCCTGCCAGTTCAGCCTTGTGTCCCTCACTCCCTTTATGAAAGAGGAGCTCTCCTCTGAGACATCAGATTCCACAAGGGACAGGAGTCACTGTCCAGGTTGGAATGAAGGGGGCTGTATATGGCACTGTGGCACCCCATTTAAAGTGCTCGGTTCCTAGCATTCCAATAGTCATGTATACCATCCAGACAGAAGACTGAAAGGCCCCTTCCTGGAGAAAGGGAATATCCAGGGGACTCACTGTTGGCCACTGTCATTTTTATGTTTAAGGTTGATGAAAAAGAGAACATGTTTTGTTGAAATAACTTGGCCAAGGGCTTAGGTTTGAGAAAGTCAAGGCAGGCCCCATTTTACAATAAGTAATTCCTCTAACACTTGGTATGATCACTCTTAACATTTCAAGGTATTCCTATAGGTATTTTTATGTATTTGTCCATCATTTGTTTTGTTTTTTATTTTTTGAGACAGGGTTTCTCTGTGTAACAGCTGTGACTGTCCTGGACTCACTATGTAGACCAGGCTGATCTCAAACTCACAGAGATCCGCCTGCCTCTGCCTTCCGAGTGCTGGGATTAAAGGCATGTGCCACCACGCCCGACTTGTCCATCATTTGTTATGACAAGATTTCTACATAGCCCAGGATAACCTCAAGTTCCTTACTTTCCTATCTCAGTCTTTTGAGTGCTGGAATTACATGTATGCCACTATTTCCAGTGTATAGTAATTTTCCTAATGAATAATAGTGCTAAATATATTTCCAGGTATTTGTTTGCCATCTGTATGTCTTGTTCAAGTCTTTTGCCTTTTTCCCCAACATTTATTTATTTCTTCATATTACATCTCATTAAATCTTTTGCCTTTAAAAAAATCTTCTGTAGAGTTGTGGTGTTTTGATAGATTCTAGATACAAATCCTCATCAAGTATAGGGTTTAAAAAATATTATTTCTCTCTATAGATTCTTTTTCATTTTGTTGCCAGTGTCTTTTGAGAACCAAAAGGCCTTGGCCCAATGTGATGGCTCAGTGTGTAAAAGTACTTGCTGCCAGGATTGACAACCTGAGTTTGAATCCACTGTGAGACTCAATTCCTGAAATCTGTGTATCCATAAACAAAATAAATAAATAAATATAATAAAAAATTGAAGACCTAAGGGTCTTTAATTAATATAAAGTCAATTTTATCAAAGTCTTTTTTTTTAAATCAAAGTCTTACCTTATTTCTTTTGCTTTGTCTCTTAAATGTGTCTACAAAGAGTCATTAAAATCTTTTCCTATAATCTGGATGTGAGGCCGGGCGGTGGTGGCGCACGCCTTTAATCCCAGCACTTGGGAGGCAGAGGCAGGCGGATCTTTGTGAGTTCGAGGCCAGCCTGGTCTACAAAAGTGAGTCCAGGACAGCCAAGGATACACAGAGAAACCCTGTCTCGAAAAACCAAAAAAAAAAAAAAAAATCTGGATGTGGTTTCCCATGCCTTTGATCCAAGCACTCAGAAAGCAGAGGCAGGAGGATCAGGAATCCAAGGCTAACCTGGGTTATGGAGCAAAATCCTGTCATAACAACAGTAACAATACCCCCCCCCCCATGATATATCTTTCACACCTACAGGAAAAGCTTAAAAAATGTTCTTACCAAGTATTAGAGAAATTACTTAACACTATCTGCCTCATTAACAAACATTTCTTTTTCCTCACTATCAGATAACTAGTATAAGGTTTAAGAACAAAGAATGTGTCTTTCAACTTTGTTCTTTTGTAAAATTGTTTTGAATGTTTTAGCTTCTTTGTAGTTCATTCATATCACTTTTAGAAACAGCTTGTTAATTTCTGGGGGGGGGAAAACCCACCCACCCAACCTGCTTAGATTTTAGAGTTACATCGATTCCACAAATTTATTTTTAGGCAACTGTTTTCCTGATAATACTAAGCCTTCCAATCAATAAACAGAAGAATATATCCTTTCACGTATTTATGTCTTTTTCTTTCAATTTTTTTGATATAAAGATCTTGAACATGCTTTGACACTTTTTATTCTGATTATAGCTGATATGAATAAAATGATTTTTTAAAAAGTATTAAACACACCCTGCAACCACAGCTAACTCCAGCAATCAACTCTCATTTGTCCCTATGCTCAGGAATTGCTGCCTAGAGCTGAAGGTTTAAACACCATTCTTTCGTAGTTGTCTCTGCTTTTTTGTTTCTTTGGCTGTTGTTTGTTTTGGCCAAAGGGAAAATCTTACCATGGTTACATCTTTGTATTACCAGTGGAAGAAGCCACCCACTGAGTCTTTCAGTGACTCTCTCTGTAATGTGCACGGAAAACTGGGGATTGCCATGCAGTGTGCTCAAGCTTCCAGCATGAAGATGGAGACCTAAACAAATAGAACACAGAGGATTTAAGAGAAAGCTCTAGGTATCTTTATTAGTATTGTCAGTTTACACAGCACAATAAATACAGAAAGATATCTACCATGAGTAAATGCTAAGATTCTGGGGAAAGGCAAGGGCTGAGGAACAGGTCACAAATAAAGGATGAGAAATAAAAAATGTTATTTCAGTTTGTAACAACCACTTTGGAGGCAGGAGCTAACAGACCATTGCTTTCAACATTCTGTAGACATAGCTTCCAACCTGGAGATCTGGTTCTGGCCTAATTATCAAAGATTTGGTGATGAGATAATGTTTCACACACATGAAGTCCTCAGAATCAACCTCATATGCACATTTCCTCAGGCACGTTTTAGAGAATTTGCTTCAAAACTGTCTAATAACAAACAAGTTAGAAAAAACATGAGATCAGGAAACTGGGGTTTCCTTCCCCCACTCCCCACACACAAAAGAAAGAATGGCTGGAAATGGTGACAGCATTGGCTGGCGGCTGTGAAGGCTGTAAATAAAGAGAATGATTTATTTTGGGGGCAGGACGAAAGGCAGCTGGGGGGAAGAATTCAAGAGCAAATGGTGTTTGGGGAGCTTTGGTCTGACTTCTGCTCATGTTCATTCTAGGCAGACTCTAGGGTCTCTACCAGTCTCCAATTCAGCAGGCTCTCTCTCTCTTAAGTCTCTGCTGCAAGGTCACATTGCCCTGCCACAGCAGGCCCCACAGAAGACGGTGCACTTCCCACATGGATATTCAAAGCTTTATGACAGAGAGAAAAAACAACCCTCCCAAATCTCATGGAACACGGCTCTCATTTATGACCCACATGTTATAAAGGATAGGAATATATATGAGGAACAGGACACAGTAGAGAAAACAAAAATATCCAACACCTTTTCTTTCTTACTAATCAAATGGATCATACTGCCCCTGAGATTTAGTGCTCTCAGATACAAAGATAAAATTTTGTCAACTGAGTATGTGAAGCTGCAAGTGCATGGTAAGTCATTAGGAAGAGAGACACAGAAATCACTGTAATAGCCCTGAGTCGGCTTCTGGAAATATGCAGAGAGCACTTACAAGCAGTTCGCAGTACTTCCATTTGTGAGATTGCTTCCGTGAAATTGTGTTATCATGACCTAGGGGCTTTCAAGACCAGGAGCTGAAAACAAGCCTTTACTTCAGTCTGCTATGGGTGGAGAGGAAAGCTCAGGGCTTCAGGAATGACAGCCCTGCCAGTCGAAGCCCTTGTTGCTCCTTTGCACTGAACAGTGACAACTGAGTAATTTAGGAACATTAGCAAGCAGTTAGGATGACCACAGGGGCGACTCAGGGGCCAGCACCTCTCAGAACTGTAGCTGTTAAATACACAGCCAAAGCTGGTGGTAATTGAAGCCTTCTGTAACGTTTCTGATGCCTTGTTGTACTCTAGGAAATCTAGGCTGTTATTGTTTAACTTTGGCCTTGCCTCTGTCAAAGTATTGTTCGAACTGTCAGCCAGTAAACATTCCCCCAGTATCTTCGTCTGGTGCTTCCATCTGTTGGGAATATATTTCTCCTCTCTCTTCACTCCTTTCTTCCCACTCCCACCCGCACATTTTTTTATGTGGTGGTTTTGATTAGATCTTAATTTAAGCCATAAGTTTAAAGATGTTAAGATAAGATAGGACTAATCTAGAAGAGGAATACATTCACCAGACACAGGCATGGATTTAGGGGCTCCTGGGACATTGAGCTTCCCATTTTAGGGAGACAGGAATAGTTTTTCTGTGTTCCTTCCATCTCCATCCAAACCACCTGCTGACTTGGCTTCCCCTTGCCCAAGACTATCCTCTGCTTGGGGGTGCGAGGTGCACTAAGCTTCCCTTCTTAGATGAACTCATGCAGAATTTTGATTTGACCTGAGGACCGTGGAAAGAGGCTGCAGAGGAAGGGAGAGGCAGCCTGGCCACCATGGCCATGGTAGAGATGGCTGTTGTTTTGTAGGCCTCTTCTTTAGCTGACACACTTTGCTGCATGCCTTTGCCGCTCTCTGAACATCTGTGAGTTCTTTATGGTCTTCCATAGATGTCTTCCTACTTAAACTAGATAGCAGATTCTACTTTCAATAATTTACAACCTGGGCCAATACAGTTTTTATCTTGTAGCGTGATGACTTCTTTACCTGCATTATCTGGACTAATCACAAGGGGGTCCAGAGACAGACATTTTATTCATTTCCATTTTGCACGTTGTGGAAGCCGCTTTCATTATCTCTTTACAAGATGGGGAAGGGCTTTGGGATCAGAGGAAACTGCTTTTTAGATGGAAAATTATAGCTATAGTACAAGGAACTAATATTATGTGCTATTTGCCCACAGTTCCCAAATTAACATCTTAGCATATTTGCTTTATTCTCTATTATTTATCTAGTCTCTATTCTCTATCTATCTATATATATCTATCATCTATCTACCTATCATTTATCTATAATCTATCTAACAATAATATATCTAAGCACTTATGTAAATGTACATATACATATCCATATATATAGTTGAATCATATATGTGTAGTATGTTTATATGTAGATATATAATCAAATGGTGATCAAGTAGGACAAAAGAAGCATGCTTCAGGCTGGAGATGGCTCAGGGTTGAAGAGCACTTCCTGCTCTTGCAGAGGACCCAGATTTTGTTCCCAGTACCCACACCATGTGACTTATAACTGCCTATCACTCCAACTCCTGGAGATCTGACACTCTCTTCTAGCCTCCACTGGTACTTGTATGCACATACATACACACATTCATACACATACACATAAGCAAAACCAAGATAAATTAAAAACAGAAGTGTGTGTCTTCCACTTCTTTTGCAAAGAATCCCGACAACAGAGAAGAGGGCATGCTGAAAGGTAAACTTCTGTGTCTTCTGCACCCTTCACCATAAACAATTATCAAAAACTTGAATTTTTAGAACTGTAAAATGCTATTCAAAAATAATTATATATATATATGTATATATATATTTTGGTTTTTTGAGACAGGGTTTCTCTGTGTATCTCAGCTGTCCTGGACTCATTCTGTAGACCAGGCTGGCCTTGAACTCACAGAGATCCACCTGCCTCTGCCTCCTGAGTGCTGGGATTAAAGGCATGAGCCACCACGCCCGGCCAAAAATAATATTTTTATTTCAGTTTGCACTGCTAAATTTTTAAACCTTTTCTTCTTACATGGTTAAAATGGTCACCTTAAAAGGTGACATAATTGGGGGGGCCAAGATGGCGGCGACCTACACTGACGCATTTTGAACGCGGGGAAAAAAGAGCCATAAAAAACACAGAGTTATTGGGCACTGTGCAAAAACCGGAGGGGCTAGACCCCCCCCCCCCCCCCCCGGGAACACTCACAGCTCCCAAGGGACTGTTAAAAGTCCCAGGGTAAGGCTCTCTCCCCATTTCTCGCAGACACGGAAGCCACTAAACCCGGGATTCGGGAACTCCCATTTGGAGAGGCGCCTGGTAAGATTGACCCCAACTCACAGCAGGCAGAATCAGAGGCCACTTGGCGATAATTCACTAGCCTATTGGACTCCCCACACCTCAGGTAGAACTTATACCCACTTAAAAAATTTTGCGAGATAGTGGAAGTCTTAGCAAGGAACAAACAGGGGGCTCAGCGGGTGGTCCACAGCCGCTAGTGAAGCAGAGGGCGGGAGTTTCCGAGAGAGCGCGGGAAGCCGGGAACACAAAGGAGGGCGGGAGGGTCCGAATCCTGCGCACTCACGGCACCGCAGTTGGGGAGGGAGCCCGACTGGCAAGGCCAAATCCCCGCGAACCCACGGCAGGACAACTGGGGAGAGAGCCAGACGTGGGCGGGGCCAGGGATCCGGGCACCCACGGCTGAGCTGCTGGGGCGAGAGGACCACTCAGGCAGCCTGAGGATCCGGGGCTCTGTGCACCCACGGCTGAGCAGCCAGGGAGGGAGACCCGCAGCTACGCAGACAGGGAGGGAATCAGGCACAGAGGCCAGGCCTGTGGCGAGAAGCCTAGTGAGAAACCAGAAATCGGGACCATAGCTGTATTCTGGAAAATCCAGACATATTAGGTGTGGAGCCAGACCTTGTCAGCCTCCGTGACGACAAACAAAGCCCACAGAATCCGTGCCTGGGCAAACAGGCCCATACCATCAGAACCATTACAGGCTGATAACACAGAGTGCAACATAGAGAAGTCTGAATTGGGAGCAGTGAAACAATCCCGGCCCATTACTCACAACCTGGGAATAGGCTGCACCAGCTCACAGTGCCTCAGGCGATTAAAACCACAGTGACCCTGAAATCCCCCTGTAAGCAATGACAGATAGCCAAGTAACTCGTCCCCTGCACCAAATCATCCACTGTGGATCCAAGCACAGAAAACGACAAGAACAGACAGCTAAACGCACCCAATGGCCAAAGGTCAAAAAAAAAAATAGAAATCAAGGAAATATGACTCCAACAAAGCAGAATTATCCTAGCTCATCCAATTTGGATGACCACACACCAACAGAAACACACGAAAACGTTGACAATTCTGCATTATGGAAAGTGATAGAGTCCCTGCAAGAAGAACTTAAATCTATGAAGGAATTCAAAGAAGCCACAATTCTACAAGTCAAAACAAGGAACAACACCATTAAAGAGCTCCAAGCCAAGGTGACAGAGCTTGAACAGGAAAAGGACAAAGCAATGAAAGATTTTCATACAAAAACAAGCAAGCTGGAGAAGGAAATGTACAAAACGAACAAAACCATACAAGACATGAAAATAGAAATAGAAACAATAAAGAAAACACAGTCAGAGTTAAAAGAGGAAGTGGAGAACCAAGGGAAGAGAACAGGAACTACGGATGTGAGTATCAACAATAGGATGCAAGAGATGGAAGACAGGATCTCAGGCATGGAAGATTCAGTGGAAGAAATCAGTACAACATCCAAAGAAAATGAGAAGGCTAAAAAATCTCTCACCCACAACATCCAAGAAATCAAGGACTCAATGAAAAGATGGAACCTAAGAATTATAGGTATAGAGGAAAGAGAGGACTCCCGACTCCAAGGTCCAGGAAATATCTTCAACAAAATCATAGAGGAAAACTTCCCAAACCTGAAAAAAGAGATGCCAATAAAAATCCAAGAGGCTTACAGAACACCAAACAGATTAGACCAGAAAAGAAATTCCTCTCGCCACATAATAATTGAAACACCAAATGTACAGAACAAAGAAAGAATATTAAAAGCCGTAAGAGAAAAAGGTCAAGTCACATACAATGGCAGACCCATCAGAATTACACCTGACTTCTCCCCAGAAACGTTAAAAGCTAGAAGGGCGTGGTCAGATATACTACAAGTCCTGAGAGATCATAGGTGCCCAGCCAGACTACTTTACCCAGCAAAACTCTCTATCAACATAGATGGAGAAAACAAGATATTCCATGACAAAATCAAATTTAAACAATATCTACCCACAAACCCAGCCCTACAGAAAATCCTAGAAGGAAAATCCCAACCCAGAGAAGAAAACTCCACCCAAGAAAACAAAGGGAATAGAAAACCCCTCAGCAACTAAACCAAAAGAGGCACAGGACCATGACCTATACCAAACTAATGGGAAATAACAACCCCAGGTCACTAATATCCATCAACATCAATGGACTCAACTCCCCAATAAAAAGACATAGGTATACAGAGTGGATCCGCAAGCAAGACCCTTCCTTATGCTGTATACAAGAGACACATCTAACTACGAAAGATAGACACTGCCTCAGAGTAAAGGGCTGGGAAAAGATTTTCCAAGCAAATGGACCCAGGAAGCAAGCTGGAGTAGCCATCCTAATATCAAACAAAACAGACTTCCAACTGAAGTTAATGAAGACAAAGAAGGGCACTATATACTCATTAAAGGGAATATTCATCAAGAGGAAATCTCAATACTGAACATCTATGCCCCAAATACAAAGGGACCTACTTTCGTAAAAGAAACACTTCTAAAACTTAAAGCGCACGTTGATCACAACACATTAGTAGTGGGAGACTTCAACACCCCACTCACAACAATGGACAGATCATCAAGACAGAAGACAAACAGAGAAATATTGAGTCTAACAGAGATCATGAAACAAATGGACCTAACAGATATCTACAGAACGTTTCACTCAAACACAAAGGAATACACCTTCTTCTCAGCACCCCAAGGAACCTTCTCCAAAATCGACCACATAGTTGGTCACAAAGATAGTCTCAATAGATACAAGAAAATTGAAATAACACCTTGTATCTTATCAGACCACCACAGAATAAAGCTGGTCTTCAACAGCAAAAGAATCAACAGAAAGCCTACACACACATGGAAATTGAACAGCTCCTTACTGGATGACCACTGGGTCAGGGAAGAAATAAAGAAGGAAATCAAAGACTTCTTAAAATCCAACGACAATGAAGACACAACATACCCAAACCTATGGGATACATTGAAAGCTGTGCTACGAGGAAAGTTCATAGCACTAAGTGCTTTCAAAAAGAAAATTGTGACAGCTCATATTAGTGAACTAACAGATAAGCTGGGTGAACTGGAAAAAAAAGAAACAAACACTCCCAAGAAGAGCAGAAGGCAGGAAATCATCAAACTTAGGGCTGAAATCAACAACGTAGAATCAAAAAGAACTATACAAAGAATCAATGAAACCAAGAGTTGGTTCTTTGAGAAAATGAACAAAATAGACAGACCCCTAGCCAAATTAACTAAAAGGCAAAGGGAAAGAACCCAAATCAACAAAATCAGAAATGAAAAGGGAGAAATAACAACAGACATTGAGGAGATCCAGAAAATATTCGGGCATTACTTTAAAAATCTATATTCCACTAAATTTGAAAACCTAAGCGAAATGGACAATTTCTTCGATAAATTCCACCTACCAAAACTAAATCAAAATCAGGTTAACAGCTTAAACAGCCCAATAACACCCAAGGAAATAGAAACAGTCATTAATAATCTCCCAACCAAAAAAAGCCCAGGGCCAGATGGCTTTAGCACGGAATTCTACCGGACCTTCAAAGAGGAACTAACACCATTACTTTTCAAACTCTTCCACCACATAGAAACAGAAAGAACACTACCAAACTCATTCTATGAGGCCACTGTCATTCTGATTCCTAAACCACACAAAGACCCAACAAAGAAAGAGAACTTCAGACCAATCTCCTTCATGAACATAGATGCAAAAATACTTAATAAAATACTAGCAATCCGAATTCAAGAACATATCAAAAGTATCATACACCATGATCAAGTAGGCTTCATCCCTGGAATGCAGGGATGGTTCATAATACGAAAGTCTATCAATGTAATTCACCACAAAAACAAGATGAAAGAAAAAAACCACATGATAATCTCGCTAGATGCAGAAAAAGCATTTGACAAAATCCAACACCCCTTCATGCTAAAAGTTCTGGAGAGAACGGGTATACAAGGACCATACCTAGAAATAATAAAGGCAATATACAGCAAGCCAGTAGCCAACATCAAATTAAATGGAGAGAAGCTTGAAGCATTTCCTCTAAACTCAGGGACAAGACAAGGATGTCCACTTTCACCATATCTCTTCAATATAGTACTTGAAGTCCTTGCTAGAGCAACAAGACAACTAAAGGAGATTAAAGGGACAAAAATTGGAAATGAAGAAGTCAAATTATCCCTATTCACAGATGATATGTTAGTATACATAAGCGACCCCAAAAACTCCACCAAAGAACTCTTACAGCTGATAAACAACTTCAGCAAGGTGGCTGGATACAAAATTAACTCAAAAAAATCAGAAGCCCTTCTTTATACAACAAACACTTATACCGAGAAAGAAATAAGGGAAACAACCCCCTTCACAATAGCCACAAACAACATAAAATACCTGGGGGTAACTCTAACCAAACATGTAAAGGACCTATATAACAAGAACTTCAAGCCCCTGAAGAAAGAAATGGAAGAGGCCTTTAGAAGATGGAAAGATCTCCCATGCTCATGGATAGGTAAGATCAACATAATAAAAATGGCTATCCTACCAAAAGCAATATATAGATTTAATGCAATTCCTATCAAAATACCAACACAATTCTTTATAGACCTGGAAAAAGCTATTCTCAACTTCATATGGAACAACAAAAAGCCCAGAATAGCTAAATCAATCCTGTACAATGAAAAAACATCTGGAGGTATCACCATCCCAGATTTCAAGCTGTACTAGAGAGCAACAGTAAAAAAACAGCATGGTACTGGTATAGAAACAGACCAGTGGATCAATGGAATCGAATTGAGGACCCAAACATGGACCCACACACCTATGGCCAACTAATGTTTGACAAAGAAGCCAAAACCGCACAATGGAAGAAGGACAGCATCTTCGACAAATGGTGCTGGTCCAACTGGATGTCCACTTGCAAAAGAATGAAATTAGACCCATACCTATCACCTTGTACAAAACTTAATTCCAAGTGGATCAAAGACCTTAACATAAGGCCGGCCACACTAAAGATACTAGAAGAAAAAGTAGGAGAAACCCTCGAACTCATTGGCACAGGTGACAACTTCCTGAACAGAACACCAACAGCTCAGGACCTGAGATCAACAATCAGTAAATGGGACCTCATGAAACTAAAAAGCTTCTGTAAGGCAAAGGACACTGTCATTCGAACAAAACGGCAACCAACAGACTGGGAGAAAATCTTCACCAACCCCACTTCTGATAGAGGGCTATTATCTAAAATCTACAAAGAACTCAAGAAACTAAATGCCAAGAAACCAAATAATCCAATCAAAAAATGGGAGATGGAGCTAAATAGAGAATCCACAAAGGAGGAATCCCTAAGGGCTGAGAGACACCTGAAGAAATGTTCAACATCCTTAATCATCAGAGAAATGCAACTCAAGACGACCCTGAGATTCCACCTAACACCTGTTAGAATGGCTAAGATAAAGAGCTCAAATGATAGCGCATGCTGGCGAGGGTGTGGAGAAAGGGGAACCCTACTCCATTGCTGGTGGGAGTGCAGGCTTGTGCAACCACTATGGAGGTCTGTCTGGCGATATCTTAGAAATCTAGGAATAACCTTGCCTCAGGACCCAGCCATACCACTTCTGGGTATACACCCAAAGGACCTCTCACGGAGACATAGGGAAGTCTCCTCATCTATGTTCATAGCAGCCTTATTTGTAATAGCTAGAAATTGGAAACAACCCAGATGTCCCTCACCTGAAGAATGGATTAAAAAATTGTGGTACATCTATACAATGAAATATTACTCAGCTATAAGAAACAATGAAATCATGCAATTTGCAACCAAATGGATGGATCTAGAGGAGCTCATCCTGAGTGAGCTAACCCAGTCTCAGAAGGATGCACATGGCATCTATTCACTTATAGTAGGATTTTAACTATATCGTACAGGATATCTGTACTACAACCAACACACCAAAAGGAACATGGACGTAAATTTTTTTTTTATCTTTTTCTTTTCCCTTCTTTTTTTCTTTTTTCTTTTTTCTTTTCCCTTCTCTTTTTCCTCTCTTTTTTTGTTGATATTCTTTGTTTTTGTGGGTTTGTGTGTTTGTTGGTCTTTTTTTAGTATTCCCCCAGTAGCAAGGAGACACCTTTCACTGGCAGTACTGCCTCGTAGGCCCCCGGTGAATGAAGAGGCTCTTGGCCCTCATATGACTCCTGATCTGTGGTGAGAGACTGTTATGCAGGGACACTCCACCCCAGAGGAACAAGACGGAAGGGTCAGGGGGTAGAGCATGGGAGGGTGGGGCTGGGAAGCGGGAAAAGAGGACAATATGATAAGGATGTAACCTGAAGCAACAAACAAATAAATTTATTAACTAAAAAAAAAAAAAAAAAAGGCAGGTGGCAGGGCTGAAACACTGTGAATGGAATAGAGGATACAGCCATTCGGCCTGGTTTTGCAGACCTCCAGATGTAGAGAAGACGTGGAGCTAAGGTAAAATACAAGAGAATTGTGGTATTGGCCCATGCCTTTGACTTCAGCGGAGCCGGGGGTGGGGGGGGGAGCACCGTAGAGTTGGTGGTCTTATGTATTCTGGAGTCATACAGAGCGGGGTGGTCAGGGTGCATACTCTTGGTCCCACCATTCAAGAAGAGTACACCCTTGGTCCCAGCTCCCAGCACACTGGAGTCAGAAACGGGCAGATCCTGGAGCTCAGGGTCAGCCTGATGCAGGGCAAACTCTAAATAGAGAAAGACTTCGATCCAGGAGTGGTGGAACACATCTTTGATCCCTTCAGATGGGAAACACAGGTCTCTGATCCCAATAATTAGAGTTCAGAGACACACACATGGGATTTGGAGGGACCTAGGTTTGGAGGCTACTTACAAAAGGCCTTCTCGATGCAGGCAGATTGTCCTTTGGGATCTCAAAATATATACACTAGAGCTGGTTTAGCTCCAAGGTGACAGAATGATTTCTTCTTTAACCCGGATTGAAAGATAACGCTTTGTATGTTGTCGGAAGGCCAAATTTGCTTCAGGAGAAGTACTACATAGCCCCCCCCCCCAAAAAAAGAGGGCAATTGTCCCAGGGTTGGGATTGGGGCAGGGCTCTGTTCTTATCTTTCCAGGAGAATCGAAGCATCCATTAGGGGAGCCTGGGGACGGCTGGACAGCGGAAACCTCAGCAGAGAGCAGAATCAGGCACCAAGGAGGACAAGTGACCCAGTTGATTCTGCCTGGCAGACTTCCTCAATAGCTGTCTCCATCGGGGGCCTGCAACCACGGCAATCCAATGTCGCTGGGACCGTTCAGCTCTACACAATGCCCTGGCAGGAACCTCAGTGAAGCCTGCAAGATCAGCTTCTGCCTACAAACCCCTTAGGTCATCTAAACAGCTGAGAACAGAAGGACTGAACATAAAAGGAGTGTACTAACATTTTTAATCATTTTTCCCATTTGGATTGGGGCCCCAAACAGGTATACTACGACCCAAATCAGCAGGAAGTCACTTTAAGAGAGCGATGTCCCATGCCCAGAGGGTGGGGAAGGTGTTTCTCCGCCCTTCTTTTTGGTTATTTGAAGGATAACTGAAAACTCCGATATTTAGGGGAAGAGATTACAAGCTGATAAATGGTCCTGTTTAATGGGTTTTGGAGGTTAGCCCCAGGGACTTCCTACTTTTCCTTTTCTGTATCCTTCTTCCTCTCCTATGTAGGAGTGCATAGGCTTGAGAAAAATGAGGTATAGACATAGCACAGGAAGGTCCAAGAAGAAGGGGCAGATTATTGAATATGCCCTTATACCTTTGTATATTGATACAAAATTAGTAGTTTATTTGGCTAAAGTGGTATTGACCATTGTTTATTGTGCAAAAATAAGATTGTATTGGATTACATCGGTATTGATCTTTGTATATTGATACAAAATTAAGATTATAGTTGGCCACAATGGTATTGACCTTTGTATATGGACGTAATATTAAGATTGTATTGGGCTACATAGGCATTGATCTTTGCATATTGATACATAATTAAGAGTATATTTAACCACAATTGAATAGATCTTTGTATATTGATACAAAATTAAAGGTAACGTTTCCTAATGGTATCATACCTAGAGATACTTAAAAATAAAATGTGAAGCTCTGGCCTCTTGATATCAACCGTCTAAAACGGTCTAGGATAGTTAAGTAAAACAAACTCCTAGTCATGCAAACATGTCACTTTGTTAGCTACTATGACAGTCTATCACAGATATTCTCTAAACTACCCAGTAATCAAGTTGCTAAGAGACAAGCAACATTTGCTTATCTAAATACAAGAGATGGATAGGGCATCTTCAAAAACCCCAAGAGATCTGCAGAATATGGTATTCAAAGATGTTATCTTAAATTAAGATTTTCTTTTTTTTTGATATCGAGACATATCAGCGCCTGACAGCACCCCCTATTCTACTCCAAGTAGAAGATAAGCATCGAAGAACCTCCACTGTAAGATGGTTGAATTAGTGGCAAGCCTATCTCTTGGCATGAAAAAACCCCTTGCACCAACTGCAGACAGACTGCTGTCCAAAAAGGACAAAACTTGGTAGCAGGGAAGTCGACAGCCTAACTCTGTCAAGACAGGGTAGGTAAGTCCTTCATAATCCCTGCTCTACAACAAATGTCTGTCATAGAAACAGGACCCAAAGGCTGAAGACTGATGCAGGAATGTATGGAGAGAAATGGGAACTGTCCAGGCAGTCATTGGTATGTCCTTTCTTAGTTTTGGAAGCTGCAGGCCCTGCACTTCCTATATAAGCAGATATATTTATCCCTCTCAGGTCTCTGAGGTGGTTGAAGAATAGACAGCTAGAGTCTCATAGTTAAATTTTGAGTTGTTTAGGAATCAAGAGGGTGTTATAGATCTAAGAAGATTCTCTTAAAACTGTGTTGCAAGTTAGTATGAATGTTGAGTCAGATATAGACCTTTAAACTCATGGAGATGGTTAGATAGTAGAATGTTAAAGTCAGGGGCCAAATATGTATAAACTGGACTTTGGGAAGGTATACTGGGCCATTTAACTCTCATAAATGTGGCATATTTATATCTGTTGTTTTGTATAATACTTACTGTTATAAGAGAAGGAACCATCTGTTGGACTGAAAGGGGAAACTTCTGGGGGGAAGAGGGTGGAAAGGCGGGATAGGAAGGGGGAATAGGGAGGGGTTTGTGACTGAGATGTAACTTGAAGAAAAAAAATAAAGTATTAAAAAAAAAAGGTGACATAATCACCTTAAAGATAATAATGCTCTAATGCTCCATTCATTAGTGTTCTGTCATATAACGAATAGCCTCAGACAGTCAAGTTATAAAGGGAAAGGCTTATTTGGGTATATCTTATTTGGGTATATCTTATTTGGGTATATCTTTTTAGAGATTTCAGCCTGTGGTTGCTGGCTGTGTTGCTTTGAACCTGCGGTGGGAGTGCGTGGTGGAGCGAAGTCACTCTTCACAAGTCCAGGAAACAAAAGAAGGGGAGAGGGTCGTGGTTTCATAACCCTTTCAAGGGCACATCCCAGTGACCTGAACACTACTCAGTAAACACCATCTTCTAAAGGTTTCTCCACCACAGAGTATTACCACCCCTTAGGGACTGTAGTAGTCACTGTAGAGAGAGGTACAGAACTGAATGAATCTATATAGAGAAAAAGAAAGGACATTTATTAGAATGGCTCACAGGCTGTGGTTCAGTTGGTCCAACAGTGGCTCCCTACCAACAGAAAGTCCAGGAATCTAGCATTTGTTCAGTCCAGGGCATCTCAGCTGGTCTTCAGTACACACCAGAATCCTGAAGTAATAGGCTGTAATACCAGTGAAGGAAGAATGACAGCAAGCAAGGAAAGAGAGCAAGCTTCCTTCTCCCATGTCCTTCATATACTTTGTCAGCAGGAGGTGTGGCCCACATTAAGGGTGGATCTTCTGACCTCAAAAGGACTGGGTTAAAAGTGCGTCTTCCCACTTCAAATGGTTTTAGTCGATGGTTTCTGTGAATTCCTCCAGATGCAGTCAACTTGACAACAAAGAATAGCCATCTCAGCGACCACGCCTTTATCACATGGGCCTCGGGGGACATTCCAGACCCAAACACAGTTCACAGTCACTCCCTTTCCCTGGTTGTTCCAGGTATTTTCTTTTACGATTAATTTTCCAAAACAGGGCTTAATGTGGAATCCGAAATTTGCAACTGGCCATTACGTGCCATAAATCTTATTTATCTCAAAGAATTGCTGTGATGAATGAAAAGAAACAGCCTAGTAGTCCACACGTACCATCAGTCCAACACTGGCATTGAAATTCTGTCCAGAAGAAACATTTTCTGGAGGTTACAATGGGTCAGAGGTCATTCTCATGGCAGGAGCCAGAGCCCTCAGCGCTGGGCAGGATTGCAGGTGACTCACAATCAGCCTGCGTGGGTGAGTCTCTGGGGGCTTGTTTAATTGCCACAACACACTCAGCACTGCCTCTAGTTAGAGTTTTCTCTTTTGTGCTGCAAATAGGACTGTCCCTAATCACTGGAATTCGTTAAAAGTGAAACTTCTTTGATGATGAGATGTAAAGTGTTGAATACAAATATTAAAATATTGCATTCATGGAGAGAAAATGAGAACTGTCCAGGAAGCCACTGGTATGTCATTTCTTAGTTTTGGAAGCTGCAGGCCCTGCACTTCCTATATAATCAGATATATTTATCCCTCTCAAGTCTCTGAGGTGGTTGAAGAATAGATAGCTAGAGTCTCATAGTGAAATTTTGAGTTGTTTAGGAATCAAGAGGGTGTTCTGGATATAAGAAGATATTTTTAAAATTGTGAGGCAAGTTAGTATGAAAGCTGAGTTAGATACAGAACTTTAAACTCATGGAGATGGTTAGATAGTGGAATGTTAAAGTCAGGTGCCAAATACATATGGACTGGACATCGGGAATGTATGCTAAGCCATATAACTCTCATAATTGTGGCCTATTTATTTCTGTTGTTTTGTATTGTATTTATTGTTATAAGAGAAAGAATCATTTGTTGGACTGAAAGGGAGAGCTGTTGGGGGGAAAAGAAATACCTTAAACTAAAAAAAAAAAAAAAAAAAAGGGAAGAGGATGGGGGCTTGAGGGGGAGGAGGGTGGAAGGGTGTGACTGGTGTGGGGAATAGGGAGGGGACTGTGATTGAGATGTAACTTGAAGAAATAAAAAATAAATTATTTTTAAAAATATTACATTCAAAGCTGCAAGAAGAAATGTTGAAGCATGAGGAATCTGATAGTGAATGTCCTAGTCACAGAAGAAAAAATCTTTAGCTTGAAAATGTTATTATTGTATATTCAATGTACAAAGTCATGGGCTTAATAGTGACATTTTGATCAACATAACATGTACTCGGACTGTATTCACTCCACACCACTTTCCTTTTCCTTTTCTTCTTCCTCCAGTTCCTGGTTCCTGTTCCCAAAAGGTTCCCTTTCTGTCTTCTTATCATTTGTGTGTGTGCATGTGCAACATACAGAATTATTACTATTATTATCATTATTGTTTTGCTATGCAGAAGTTTGTTAATTTCATGTTTATCAATTCTTTTCATTATTCCTTAGGCTTTTAGAGTCCTTTTCAGAAAGTCCTTACCTCTGCCTGTATCATGTTTTCCTCAAACACTTTCAGAATTTCAAGTCTTACTTTAAGGTCATTGATCCATTTCCAATTAGTATTTGGTGAAAGATAGTGACCCGGCTTCGTTCTGTCACATTTGGATAATCAACTTAAATTTAGCCTTTTTATTAGACAAAAGGAGGGAATTGATGGGGTAGTGTTAAACATTCCAAATGTTAATTGGTCCTGTTTGCTGTCTGTTACATTGTCTCTGATTGGTTAAATAAATGCTGAAGCATGAGATTGAGCAAAGACAGAGAAAGGTGGGACTTCCTGAGATTAGAACAGGAAGCCTGTGCTTTAGACAGGGGATTAATATATTCTAGCCAGGAGCAAGAAGAAGGAGGGCGCACACCATGGGTTAGAAAAAAGAACCTCATTCCACATGGACAGGAACATTGGCATAGCAGTCCAAGGGGACGTATGTATATATGGGGTCATATTTGGGTAATAGAATTAAGAGCCAGCTTAGGTGGGCCAAGATTGCTCAGTTCAGACCAAGGCTTGTTAAAATCCACGTGGTATCTGTGTACTCATTTATAATGGTGGGATAAGAATTAACAGCTGCTGAATCAATTAATCATAATATAAATACTGTTAAACAATTTAATTATTTCTACAAATGGCCCCCAATGTAATTATTATTATTATTATTATTATTATTATTATTTATTATTATGTTCCCTAGCTCCACTTGCTGAAAGGTTATCTGTTCTCTAGTGTATGTTTTTGACCTATGTCAAAAATTAGGTAACTGTGGCTCTGTGGGTTTACATCTGGGACTTCTATTCTATTCTATAGGTCTACATGTCTGTTTCTGTGCCAGTTCAATGCTGGTTACAACTTGTTACTATGGCTCTATAGTATAATTTAAGGTCAGATATCAAGAGGCTTTCAGCGTTCCTCTTTCTACTTAGTATCAGGGTCTCTGTGTGTGTTTGCTCGTGTTGGGGAGTGTTTGCATGCATGTGTTTCAGCATGATTTTCAGATTGATTTCCATGACTATCATTGCTTCCTACTTCATGTATTCATAAAGAAATGAATCCTTTGTCTCTTCTTTGGGCACAGGTATCTTTAAAAGCCTAGAAATTAAGCACATTTCTTAGTGAATTGTATTGTGCGGCATGGTGTTCCTCCAGAATTCCTATTACTTTGAAACATATTACTTATTACCTTATTTTGTAAATAAGAACTTTACATAATTAGGCTAAAATAATGTCGTGCTGGATAGGATAAACCCTCAGTCAAAGACTGGTGTCTTTTACTTTTATTATTTTTACTATTTACTATTACTATTTACTGTTATTATGTGCATGGGCATTTTGCCTGTTTGTATGTTTCTGTGTCACATGTATGTGCCTGGTGCCTGGGGATGCCAGAAGAGGACATTAGATCCCCCGGAACTGGGGTTATAGATGGTGATGAGTTGCTATGTGGTTTCTTGGAATTGAACCTGGGTCCTGTGGAAGAGAACCATTGCTCTTAACTGCGGAGCCATCTCTCTAACTCCAAGATTGGTTTTTAGAAGAGAGGAATTTAGACATAGATACTGAGTAGATTGTAGTATTGTGTCTTCAAGTTGAGGAACACCAAACACTGTCAGCAGTCCCCAGATGTTAGACAGAGGTAAAGAAGGGTCCTCTCTTAAAAACTTCAGAGGAAGGGTGCCCCGCTGACATGCTGATTTAGGGTTTCTGGCCTGTGGAACCATAAGAGAATAGTTTATTTTGGCCATTTAAGTTTATGGCAATTTGTTCTGGCAACTCCTGGAAACCAATACAACATTGCAGTCTCATGCAACTAAGCTTTGGGGAACTGACTCATTTTAACCAACATATTCCAAATGCTTTATCAACTTGATTTTTAAATTATTTACTGCATTGTGGGAAATAACTGGCAAGATAACAAGCATTCCCTCAGAGACCATTAGCCTGATATATAGACCTAAACGATAAGACAAAAAGGAGAACAGAAACTAATATTTTCCAAGCATCTATTTCACTATTGTACATGTCACAAAGACATTTAAACCTACAGTTGGATAAGAACTTTACTTTTAAATTATTTACTTATTTTTTTGTATATGTGTGTGTGTGTGCCTGCATGTTTGTATGTGCATTACATGTATGCAGGAGTCCATGAAGTTCAGAAGAGGGCTATAGATCTCCAGGAATGGAGTTACAAGTGCCTGTGAGCTACTTTGTATGTGCTGGAAGCTATACCTGGATTCTCTGCAATAGCAGTAAGTGCTTTTAATTACTGAGCCATCTTTCCAGTTCCAGTGGCTTTATTTTTTTTTTTACATACCTTTGTTTATTTTAGTGTATGTGTGCTCCCATGTATGTATCACAAAACACATATTATGTTTAAGGATAACACATGGGAATGGTTTCTTTCCTTCTACCATGTGGGTCCTGAGGATCATATTGAGGTTGCCAGACTTGGTGTCAAGCTTCTTTACCTACTGAACATTCTTGCCAAGCCTGAACCAGACCTTTGCAGAGATGTGTATTGTGGTACACAACTGGGAGAACTGAGGTCATCAAGGAGATAAAACAAGGGGACCCTTGGTTCTGGATCCAAATAAATAATAGAAATTAATAAAGGGAAGTGCACACAGGTATGTGTCAGGTCTGAAAGCCTTACCCACTCAAGGAACGCAGGAAGGGACCATGCACTGGCTGTGTTACATCTGTACCAGATGTGACAGGGGAGAAAGTCAGGGGAGGCACATACAAAGTCTCTTGGATGTTTATGAGACAAACAGAAAAAGGTGACTATATTTGTATTTCCGGAAAGATCACTTGGGCTACACTGAGAGTACAGCATGTATGAGGTGGATTAGGGTTTAGTAACAGTAGAGGCTCAGAGATTTCGGACTATACACCCCACACTCTAGAACATCCCAGCCTGCATATGAAGTCCAGCCAGGAGACCAAACTCCTCTTCCCCACTACCAGGCAGTCCCCCAAACCACACCCCCTCCCTTTGAAGAGAAATTAGAATATGTGCCCAAGTTATCAAGCTGAGAGTAATATTGTGGGAATCTCTCTGGAGTAAGTGCTCTGACACCAATGAGAGTGGAGAGAGGAAATGTCACTGGTGGACCAAAGCCAAGAGAGCTCCTGAAAGACTTTGGTCCAGTTTGCATTCTCATTTTATACTCTAAAACCACAAGATGGGGAGAACAGGCTAGCAAGTGGGACTTTTTCCAGAAGCATACGTGACAGTTAACTTGTGGGGAGGGCTTTTGCTTTTTAAAGGTGTATGTTACTGTTGACAGGTGTAAGCTTTTGTGGTCAGGTTGCTATGGGCAACGACTTATTGTTTCAGCTGTTCTCCAGGTCGTTCTTTTCCAGACAGTAAGGTCGAGTCATGCTTGCCAAGAAGCAGTACAATCAGAGCTTTATGTCAATCACTAAGTAAATCAATAGATCAGTATCTAATAATTGGTCTTTTCTACCTTATTCTTCTTCGGTAACTAAAATGGTTACTGAGATCATTGGATTCTGTCAATATGGTGGTTTTGGGGTAATGTTCTGTCCTTACCATCTGAAGTGATGGGTGTTCATCAGGTCAGGTCTACACTGGTTTCCAGTAGACTATCACGCTACTTAGATATTTGAATGGAGGGTGACAGAACTGACACACTGAATCATGTGACACTCAACAGCATTTGTCTGGCCAGAAGGTGTATTTTCAGAGCATGCCTTGAAATGCCTGCAATGCTCCTTGTGTGTGATAATCTGACCATTTGCTGATTTGTTGTCAGTCACTTCTTGGCATTTTTGCTACCACTCCAGTACATTGTATGCGTATCTGTGAGTCCTTTGGAGAGATCTTTTTAGGAACAGTCTCCCTATACTAATTTCTAGATCTAAGAGGAAACAATTAAATGCTGAAAGAGCCTCTTCAAAAACCACCTTCCTAAAAGATTGTTCTGACGCATATGTTTATATGCAATATCTTAGGCAATATCTTAGCCTCATGTATTCTTGTCTGATTAAAAATGCTTATATTGGGACAGGGTGCACACCTTTAGTCCCAGCACTTGGGACACAGAGGCAGACAGATCTCTGCGAGTTCCAGGACAGCCTGGTCTACATAGTGAATTCCAGACCAGCCAGACCTACAGAAAAAGACACTATCAAAAACAAAAAATGAAACAAACAAAAATGAAAAAACAAAATTAAAAATTTTTAAATAACATTCTCTTATTCTATTTCAAGTTATGGACAAAAGTGTTTTTCCTTAGCTTATCAAGGCAAGAACTGTGTTTCAGTGAAACATATAGGTAAGCCGCTTGAGCTAAATGGTGATCACCACCTGGAAAAGGTTAGACATGGTAGCCTTTCATTGCTGGAAAAAATGCTTGAGCCGGCCAACTTAAAGACAGGAAAGGTTTCTTGTGGCTTACAGTTTTGCTGTGGAGTATCCGCCAGAGAAGACTACTTGGACATCATTTTAAACCAATAAAAAGTCTTTATTAGCTGGCCTTAGACTACACCGGCTGTTTGGGATCCCAGTGTAGTCCCAAGCCTTTCTCAGGGTGAACTTTTAAGCACAAAGACCATATCCTGGGTTGACATACTTCAGTTAACAAGAACAATTAGCCAGTAGAGGAACTACAGAAGCCAAAATCAAGGTTAGTACATTTAGAGACTTTCCAAGAACTATGGACTTTGATGGATTGGGTCTTTGTTCTTGTTTTGGCAGGTGGTGCTATCAACATGTTGAGTTTTATAGCCTGAATGGTACTTCAATCATGGAGACAGTTGTGCTAAGGTCTGAGGGCCTGTTACAGTTTGATTAGTTTCAGTCCTTGGTCAGTTTGGCCTGTTACCTTCGGGCTTTAGTGAAGCTACACTGTCCTGTTCTTAGTGAAACTGAGTGATGCGTGGTAGAGGAAGTTGTTCCCTTCCCATAAGCTGGGAAACAAAGAGAAGAAGAAGAAGAAGAAGAAGAAGAAGAAGAAGAAGAAGAAGAAG
>CAJQZJ010034344.1:1102365-1156553 GCA_907164525.1 Lophiomys imhausi
AGAAGAAGAAGAAGAAGAAGAAGAAGAAGAAGAAGAAGAAGAAGAAGAAGAAGAAGAAGAAGAAGAAGAAGTGGCCCAGGGTCCTACTATTCCCTTCAAGAACACGCCTTCCAACGGCAGGACAACTTCCCACCCAGTAGTCCTCATTTCCTAAAGGTTCTAACACCTCCCATGAGTGCAAAAGTTGGGATAAGCCTTCAACACAGGTCTTTGGAAGATCACTGATGATTCAAACCTGAATAGCCCAGGAAGCGTAGGATTCTTGTTTTGCTGAGTTTACATTTCAGAAGAAGTCCTGGGACAGAATGCCAGAAAGGAGAAGTAAGAGTTGGAAGGTGGTATGGGGACTCTGGAAGGAAAGTTCCAGGAGCTAATGCCACTGAGCCTAAAGGGACCCCAGTCACAGTGGAAGGGGAAGGGTCTGGAAGAGAATGCACCATTTTCTACCAATTGATGGGTTGCACTCCCCTTGCGTCGGCTTCATCTGCGTATTTAACTTAACCTCTTATTAGAGACTCAGTGAGATGATGAATGTTGGCCTTCCTCCCGGGAAGGCAGCTGTACAGTGTTCATGAGTTATTTCAACAGGGTGAGGATGAGCTAGGTGGGCCAAGAAGAGGGGAGGGGCTACCACTGATGAACTGACGAATAAGAAGGTACATAAGGAACATCAGGAGTCCTGCTCTGGGTCCCCTGTAGGGAACAAACCTGAATCTGTTTTTCCCCCACATCACAACCATGTAAGCAAGTGTCAGGAAGTGGAAGGGGATTTGAATGTGAGGGTCAATTCCATGATTTCAGTCATACTTTTTGCTTTGTTGTTTTAAAAAACTTTTTATCATATTTTATTTATTTAGGTGGAGAGCAAACACATGCACGCACTGGCATAAGTGTGGTAGTCAGGGGACAACTTGTGGGAGTTGGTTCTCTCCTTCGACCATGTAGGTCCCGGGAGTTGAACTCAGATTTTTGGCCTGGCAGCAAAATCTTTAACCACTGAGCCATTTCATTGGCTCAAGTTATGTCCTGGAAGAGAGACAAGTCCATAGGATGCAGCGATTGCTGAGAGGAGGGCTAGTTACTGAAAGCTCATGCTCTTTGGCCAAATGCTCACAGTTGGTCAGTGAAAGCTGCTTTTGGGCAATTTAGATAAGCCCTGGGGAGCTCTGCTATTCTACCTGATTTTATGCTAGAAGCAGTTACGTTTCTTTGCAGGATGTATCGAAAGTTTCTCTGAATTTTTTGTTTGTTTCTTTTTAAGACAGGGTTTCTCTGTGTATACCTGGATGTCTTGGACTCACTTTGTAGACCAGGTTAACCTTGAACTCACAGAGATCCACCTGCCTCTGCCTCTCTAGTGCTGGGATTAAAGGCGTGTGCCACCACACCCGCCACCCTCTGAAATTTTTATGTCATCTTTACTCATGAAACACTGTTGATCCTAAAGGTTGGTCTCATCTGAGCAAATGATAAATTGTGTCTCTTGGCACAAAAATAGTCCAATGATTTTGTTGTTCCATGGCTCAGGAGAAGGAACTGGGACACAATGAGCTGGATATGCATAAGGTTCCAGATAACTTGTTTTGGATTCTCTCAGAAAACAGAGGAATGGCAGTGGATGAGGATAAGTGCCCTTATTTCCATGGGGAAAGTCGATAAGGAGCAGATGATGAAGTTGCCAGCCACAAGATTAGTGTATTCATATTTTTCCCTTATTGCCTCATTACAATTAAGGCCTACAGTGGATTACTTACGAACATAAACAAATATCTCCCACCTTGGATTTATGCATGGCATGCTATGAAGTTGTGGGGGATATGACTGGCATTATGCATATTACACTGTAATCATGGGGGGATGACGACACAAGGACTTTAATAGGTAATGTGGAGTGATAAAAGTCGAAGTGTCAACAGATGAGGCAGATGAGAAGAATTTTGCTTTTTAAAGATTAGTTATAACTAGGAGAGATTAAGAGACAGAGAGGACAAAGCTGCCATTGTATGCCAGACTCATTGAAAATGGAGAAAACTTCCGGGAGCTCAGGGAAAGCTGGTGGAAAACAGAAGTCTGTTGCTTTTCTCCTACAAGTTCTGCTGTCCAAGCAGGCCCTGAAAGCTCACATAAGGATTACCAGGGTTTTTATTTTTCAGTGTCTGTGGATTATTGTCACTGCCTCCCACATAGTCCAACCACAGCGGGGGGGGGAGGGGCACTTTACTAGATAGGAAAGGAATGGTGGATTGACTTCTGGTTCTCCATCCCTGGAGAGACTTGCTCTTAAGGCAAGACCCCTGGCCAGGAGCACTCTGACCCTTGCCTTCCTTTAGCACTCAGGGCTCAGAAGCCTGGAGGATGTACCTAGAGTCCCGTGGGACCGCCCGGCATCCAGCAGCTCTCCCTCCACCTCCACCTCCACCCACCCAAGGCTGGAAAGTGAACTGGCTGCCGGCTCCGCTTCCATCTCCCAGCTGCCCTGCTGCGTGGGTGGGAAGCAGGGCGGCTGAAGCTGCTCAGGGCACTCACAGGCAGCATGGCAGACTGAGTTTTAAGAGGGAATATCTTCTTGGATAAAGGGTTAAAGATTCTGTCTGGAGCATTATCCTGCAATCTCTACCTCTTTGAACAAAAGCAAATTTTTTTCTGTTCTGAGATTGACTGCCTTTCACTGTTAATTAAAGTAATACCACCAGAGACCCGGTGGACACAGATGAAATGCATACTTTCATTCTGGTTCTCATTTAGTCATTGGACAAACATTATTTGATATTTTTTATTTATCCTTTGATAATTTTATACATGCATACAATGTATTATTTTGATCATATTCATTTCTCACTTCTCTCGGATTCTGCCCCACCCCTTCCCAGCTTCATGTCTTTATTTATTCAGTCAGTGCTACTATATACTCATGGGTGAGGGAGGGACATAGCCAACCTACCAGAATATCCCTAGAGAAATTTCTATGATCCTTCTGCTGGCAGCCAGCAACTGTTAATAGCTCCTTAGCTGCAGGTGGAGGCTTATATGCTCCTTCCAAACACATGCTGGAATGTCGACTGGCTTGGTCTTGCTCAGTTGTCCATGCAGGCAACTCCGGCTGCCGTGAATTCATGAGGGTAAAGTCCTGCCATGTCTAGGAGTTGCTGTTTCACCCCAGTTCCTCCTGACATCAGACTCTTACAACTTTTTTTGACACCCTCTTCTGTAATGTTCCCTGAGCCTGGGGATAGAAAGTACAATAGAGATGTCCCAGTGCACAAACACTGTGAACAAAGGTTGTGTGTGTGTATGTGTGTGTGTGTGTTTCTGTGTGTGTGTGTGTGTGTGTGTGTGTGTGTGTGCTCACACAAACATGTACATGCAATCAAGATCTATAATATGGGTGCCATTTCTGTGTGTAGGTCGGGCATTACAGCAAAGTTTCCACCGCTTTAATCAGTTGAATTGGAGTTAACCAAAGAGAAATCATACTTGGCTGACATTCAGAGGAGTTCAGCCTTTTGACATTGTGACATGTTGTGGTCTCCAAACATATTTTCACAGCTATCCTGGAAGGCAGGTTGGACATGCCTGTCCAATGAGCATTTTGAAAACATCAATTCTCCTGCTGGCCTTGTAGCAAGCCCTTTTATCTGGAGAAGAAAAGGAGTGGGGGGGGGGGAGAGAGGGAGGGAGAATTCTGTCAAGAGCCATGTAAGCAATTTGTGCCTTAAATGAGACCCCATTCCATGTTGGTTGTCAACTTGATTGCAGATCTGTGAGGCGTGAGCAGAGAAGCCTGTGTTTCCATGCCTGGTAACATAATAAATACCTGTTATTCCAAGCTGGCACATTCCTGATAATTTGGGATGCCTCATCGTGCCAAGTGCTGTGAATATGAGGATCCAAAAGGCAAGCCCAGTCCTGACCTAGGGACTCAAACAAGGACAAAAATGACTAAATGTTATCTAATAAAAATGACACCACATCAGCAAGTCTAGATCCTTCTTCCCTGAAGTCTCCTCTCTCCAATGGCTGCTGGGAAGAGAAACAGAGACTGCATTCTGGAGGGTTTATAGGTCACATAGAGATTCTTTCCAGGAAAACAAGAAAAGGGAAACCAAGTCCATGGGGGTCATGGTAGAGAAAGAAGTGGAGGGGAATCCATCTGGGCTTGTGTCCCCAACTCTTTTCAGCTCCAAATCTAGGCAAAGAGAAAAGATCTGAAAAGCCAGAAAAGAACTGACTGGGGCAGTGGTGGCGCATACCTTTAATCCCAGCACTCAAGAGGCAGAGGCAAGCAGATCTCTGTGAGTTCAAGGCCAGCTTGGTTTACAGCTTACTTTTAGGACAGCCAAGGGTACACAAAGGAACCCTGCCTTGGAAAAACAACAACAACAATAACAACAAACAAACAAATGGAAAGGCAAGACAATTTTGGTTGTGAGCCTAGCCTTTAACCGCTGAGCCATCTCCTCTCCAGCCCGCAAGACAATTTTGAGAAGCTTTTGTCCAGGGGGTTCCTGGGTTCTTTGGATAAATATCAGGGAAATTTTCAAGTGTCCTTTAAAAGGCATGACACAAAACAGCATACAGACAACACCCACAGCAAACGTCCCCACTTGGACAGTAAGCTACAAAAGAATTGAGAGGGCCAGAAATATGTCTTCCTCCTGGCCCACTGCCCAAATTTTGAACTTGCAACCTTATAAACACCCAGCTTATTAAGTCCCCACTTCCCCTGAGTCGAAAACCAAAATAGCCCTTGTGGATATATATGTATATGCTCAGAAGCAAACCTGTATTACTCAAAAGGGAACGACTTTTGAGAGCAGATGTGAGTCAGGAATGAACATGACGACAAATTTTGGAGGGAATTCTTCAGATTTCATGGAGTGAAAGATTTGAAAGCAGAGAGAAGGGGATATGTCTAAGGAGCCAGATGAAGTGTCTTCTCTTGCGATGTTATTGGTAGACTGAAAGCAAGATCAACCCTAATATTAGCAAATAAAGCTATCCCTTGCTTTATTCTATGGTTTGTGAGCATGTGACCATTTTATACTGTTGAGCAGTAGTGGTAGTGGTGTCTACTGGTATCTAGTGTTCAGTGGCCACTAACACCCAGTACACTCTATAAAATGCACAGGGCAACTATAAATGGTTTTATTTAGAAATGTCCCACTGGCTCGCTTTAAATTGAGTGCCCAGTTTGTGATACTATTTTGAAGGCTGAAAAGCCCTTACAGCAGGTGGGGTCTGGTTAGGGAAACTGGATCTCTAGGAGCAAGCTTTGAATGTTGCTTTCTGATGCCCTGGTCCTGGTCCTCAGCCATGTGAAGAGTCTCTACTTCATACTCCTGTTGCTTCAGATGTAGTTTCTATGCCTGCCTTTCCTGTCAAGATGGACTGAAGTCCCTCTGAGACTCTCAGCCAAAGTCAACTCTTTTGAAGTCATTTTGGTCAATGATACAAATAAAACTAATACAACTCATCACAGTAAGACTATCCTTTGCAGAACACCCATGATGTGGCTGCTGAGAGGCACTGTTCTAGGTGAAGTGTGAGTTGCTCAGGGAACATCAGGGAGCATCAAGTGTCAGATGAGTGTGACAGGAAGAATAGGGAAGTCAGGGGCAAGCAGAGGGACAGGCAGGAGTGAAAGCTGACCATTGGGAATAATCCAGAACACTGGGGGCAGAAGGCCAAGGGCCATGAGACAGATAGCTGCAGGGTGGGCACATCAGGAAGCATCTGTAAGGCACACACAAACTCTAGACTTCATCCTGAAACCCCAGGAAGAGCAGTGGGCATTAGGCAAGGTTATGGTAGAACCAGCCTTCTCTTTTAGTTTAGAGGTGGACTGCAAATGCTTCTCATTGGACCTTCAAAGCTGAGGCAAGCAGAGAAGCCACAATTTATTACATTCCTCAATCTTCTACTTTTCTCACTATACACAGGGACATAAACTGCCTAGGACAGGAGGAACAGCAGAGGACAGAGAGCAGAAGAGGTGTGCTCTGGTCTTCGTGTTCAGGAAGGACAAAGCTAGACATAAAGGATCATAATTGCCTACTTATCATCTAGGAAGGAGGGTGATACTGGGATGTGCCTTGCACACCAGGAATCATTGTATCACTGAGCTACACACCCAGCCAGATGATGGCATAATTCTTTTAAAAAAATAGTGTATTTGGGGCTGGAGAGATGGTTGAGCAGTTAAGAGCATTGACTGCTCTCCTAAAGGACCCAGGTTCAAATCCCAGCACCCACGTGGCAGTTTTTAGTTGTCTGTGATTGCTGGGTGTGGTGGTGCACACCTTTAATTCCATCATTTAGGAGGCAGAGACAGGAAGATTTCTTCATTCAAGGCTACCTTGGTCTACAAAGTGAGTCTAGGACAGCCAGAGATAGATACACAGATAAACCTTGTCTCAAACAAATAAACAAACAAAAAAAGAGCACAATCTATTTTAGGCATGGCATGGTGGCACACGCCTTTAATCCCAGCACTTGAGAGGCAGAAGCAGGTGAATCTCTGTGAGTTCGAAGCCAGCCTGGTCTACAGAGTGAGTTCCAGGATATCCAGGGTTACACAGAGAAACCCTGTCTCAGAAAAAAAAGTATATTTGTTTTTTGAGATTATAATATAATTATATAATTTCCTTCATCCCTTTCCTCCCTCCAAACCTTCCCATGTACCTCCCTTCAAATTCATGGCTTCTTTTTTCAATGATTGTTAGTTACATGCATATATATATATAATTTATATATATAAATTATTCCTACATAGTACATATAGGAATGTATAATGACAATTATATATATAAATAGCATACAATAATTATTAGATAAATATATAATAGATAATAAATATATAGGCATATATATTCGTAAATACAACCTGCTCAGTCTATGTAATGTTACTTGTATGTATGTTTTGAAGTCTGACCATTTTGTGTTGGATAACCAAGTCGGTTCATTCTTCCCTAGGGAAGACTGTTTCTCCTGCTCTCAGCATTCCTGAGTTGTCTGAAGTTCTTCATCTAGGGGTTGAGAACTTTCCCCTGAATCACTTACCTACCTACCATGATTGCGCTGTTTTTGCTCTGGCTAGTTTTCCTTCCATGAGCTTTATTTCCCTGAGCCTCATTTACTTAAATGAAATTCTGGCCCAACAAAGGTCTGCAGTGAATTGCTGCAGCACCTAAAGTAGAATCGGGGTAGGAGAGGGGTTCATATAAGTATAGTAAATACTCTCATCATAGGTGTGTGTTATTGGCTGATCAAAAGTCGACTCCGGCAAACAGGTGTTGGTAGATTTTGTAAGAGCACAGAGGGTGAGCAAGTGAGAAGAACCTTCAATAAAACGATCAGCACGAAATCCTGGCTCTCACAAGTGAGTGCAGCTCGCTCAGACCTTCTTGCTTTGAGCACGGCTTGGCTTGTTTACACCCATTCACAGCTCGAGTGGAAGCTAGTGGCATTGGTCCACCAATGTGCACACTCCCCGAGGAGGTGCAATGAGCCCTCTCTGTACACTCTATTCATGATGACCTGGCTGGGCTGGGGGAACAGGGGCAGCGTTTGTTTTCTGTGCTGAGGTGGTGAGGAGGATTCTGTGAGGAAACTGTGCTTTGGCTAGGCAAGGACAATGACTGCTCAACAAGCTCTCTCTTTTCTCCAAGAGATGCTTGCCAAAAAATCCAAATGAAGCTGGAGACTAGCATGAATTCAAAAGCAATTTCCATCACCGACTGCTACCGGTTTGGGTGTTTAACATGATCGACAGCACCAAAGACTTCTCCGCATTGCTGTAGGGTTGAGCTTTCTCAACTGTGCGTGGTTTTGTGACCTTTTTCTGGCCCCGGAGTGCTCAGTTTTCAAACCTTATTTTAAAAACGAAGTTCACCTGTCTGGCATACAAAACTTTCCCACTCTAACCCTGTCAACCTCATACGCCTGCCTGTCTTTCCTCCGTTTGGGATCTGAATATGCACACTACACCAAGGGTGCGGCCTCCTCATTCGTGATGCTCATTTTTGTATCTTTTTTTCTAACCCTGTCACCTTTCCTACCTGGGCCTCCCTGTCAATGCGCCTGGATAACCCGGGAGTCTTTGTGTGGGAACACGAGTGCATGCGCCCGTGCATGTGCGCAGGCGCAGGATGTGTAGGCAAAAGGGCATGGAGGCTGTATGGCGACCTCAGCTGGCATTATTTAGATGCCATAACTCAGGTGTCATCCATCTTGTTTCATTGACTTCATCAGATGAGGCTGGATCCTACTACCTCTGCTTTCCCAGTGCATAAGAGAGAGAGAGAGAGAGAGAGAGAGAGAGAGAGAGAGAGAGAGAGATTTTTCTGCAAGATGGAACTCAGGTCCTTGTGCTTTTGTAGCAAGTACTTTTTAAAGCAGCTATCCTCCCAGCCCAATGCATGAATCTTCGAAGAGTCTCTTTATTTTAGTTTGTTGGGAGTGTAACAAAACGGCTGCACTTGGAAACACAGATTTGGAGAGAATTATGACACCTCTCCATGAATGTCAGCCTGACACTTGCATTGGTCACGTGCACTTCGATACCTGTCCAGCTTCATGGATTCTTCCCCAGCTACAGGGATGCTCTTTCTGTGAGGGATTTCTATTAGATCCACAGGTCTAAGGGTTGGCTGTTTGTCTGCTGTATGTCTATCATATGACGGAAGCTTTCACTTGGTGAGATTGCCCCCTT
Organism: Lophiomys imhausi; assembly: GCA_907164525.1. NCBI lineage: Eukaryota > Metazoa > Chordata > Mammalia > Rodentia > Muridae > Lophiomys > Lophiomys imhausi. The sequence goes on from CAJQZJ010034344.1 coordinate 1,111,076, forward strand.
TTGAGTATTTTATTAGGACTTAGGAAAAGATGAGGTCATACCTATTATAGATGGCTAAAACTCCAATTTAAAAACTTAATTGTGAACCTTTAGAGGATGCAGAGAAAATAAATCCACAAAGAGGATAAATACATAAATCCCTATAGAACTGAGGTGAGAGATGGGGCTTCTTTGCTCTTCAACCCCAGTTTTCTTACCTGCAACCCCACTGCATAACATCTGACCGTATGAATCTAATGCAAGTCATCTGTCCATATTGTTGTGGATGGATGCTTGAACTTTCTCCTTGTTTCAATCTTTCAAAGAAAGCTGCCCAAAACATCTTTGTCCATATCTATGATTATTACATATAAGTGAATAATTTTAGGGCACATCTGTAGGAGCAGAGATGACTTGGAGGTCATTCAAGGTGCAGAACAATGAGAAAATGTCAAATAATTGTGAAATTATTTATGAAAGTTGTTGGTGGTGTTTTACCACAGCCATCATTAGTAACCAATAATAATAACAACCAGTATTTACTAAGCCCTTTCCTCATGCTAGGCAGTCACCCACTGGTAGAGTCTTAATGATGGTGGCTCCTTGGATTTCTAGGGAGAACACTCCTTGATCACAATACTCTTTATTTGTAATGTGTTTTTGGATTCAGACGAGTGTTTCACTGAAAAAAAAAAAAAAAGTCAGTTTCACTGCTGTGAGTAAAAATATCTGAGAAAACCAAGTTAAAGTGAGGAGGGCTGTGTGTTAGTTAGCTCATGATTTCAGAGGTCTCTGACCATAGTCTGTGGCTCTGTTGGTTGATACTGAGCCTTCATTGAGGCAGATCATCATGGTGAAAGGAGCATGTGTCATAGGTTACCTCGAGGTGTTGGGGAAGCCGAGTAAAGACAATATGGAAAGGAATCAAGACAAGACACAACTCCCAAGGACACTCCCTCAGCACCCTACTTCTCCAACATACAGTAACTACTTTTCACTCTCCCAATAAGACCATCGTATTATGAATCCATCAAAGGATTAATGTTTGTTAAGACAAAACTCTCAGGAATCATTCTCTTCCTGACAGCCCACCAGCTGACAACCAAGTCCCCAAATGAGTGAGCTTCTGGAGTACATTTCCTAATCAGACTCTGACAGATGGTTACTATTCTATGTAGGTTTATGCATCCAGACTCATAAGTGCCGAGGAGCCATGGCGTTCTTTCCATATCCTTACACTGCATTTGAAAACAAAGTGGTACTGGTTCCAAAAAATAAGGTGAGGGATTGAAGAGATGACTCAGAGGTTAAGAGCACTGGCGGCTTTTCCAGAGGATCTCAGCACCCTCATGGTGATTCACAACCATCTGTAATGCCAGTTCCAAGGGGATCAACGCCCTCATCTGCCCTCTATCGGCTCTGTTTTCATGTGGTGCACAGACATACAAGTAGGCAAAACACATATACACATGAAGTAAAATTAGGATTTAAAAAAATGATACTATTCTATGTTTTTTTTTCTTTCTTCCTTCCTTCCTTCCTTCCTTCCTTCCTTCCTTTCTTTCTTTCTTTTTTCTTGGATGATTGCTTATTTTTATTCTCTAAAAAATAGTCAAAACCCAAGCCAGGCGTGGCATATACCTCTAATCTCAGCACTCAGGAGGAAGAGGCAGGTAGAGCTCCATGAGTTTGAGGCCAGCCTGGTCTACACAGTGAGTCCAGAACAGCCAGGGAAACATGGAGCAACCCTGTCTCAAAAATAATAAGAAAGAAAGAAAGAAAGAAAGAAAGAAAGAAGGAAGGAAGGAAGGAAGGAAGGAAGGAAGGAAGGAAGGAAGGAAGGAAGGAAGGAAAGAAAATGGTCAAAACCCAACAGTAAGACCATGGGAGCCATTTTTGTTGGGGTCAGGTTTGCTCTAATCCTGTCAATTACAAAAATGATTGTCAGTTTCAGGTGTCTTTTCTTTCTTGTAGTAACCTTTTTTTTGGGGGGAGCAGGGGTTGTCTGTTTTTATACTTTTCCAGAAAGTGTGTGTGTGTGTGTGTGTGTGTGTGTGTGTGTGTGTGTGTTTATGTAGGTTGTGAAACTATTGCCTACTTTAATCTTTGAAGCCCTGCTGTGGGCTGTCCCTTTGCTCTCCTGTTCTTCAGTTTCCTTGCTTCTTGCCCCTTGTCCTTTTTGGTCTATCATGTTCTTGATTTGTTTTCCCAGATATTTAAAATGAAAATGAAAAAAATAGCTGTGGTTTCATTGATGGTCCCTAATGAGTAATTACCGTCAGTGTTCTGTTTAATTTCTGCCTTTATTTTTTATTGGTTTTTTTCTTCTGGGTCCTCTTAGTGTGGCCTATTTGTTTTGTGATTTCCTAAGCTCATTTGTTTTTAGTGCTTGGTTTTAGTCTGTTTGTTTGTTTCTTATTCTTCTGCTCAGAACATTCTTACCACAACAGCTCCACAGAGCTCACTCTGCTGCTTCCAATGTCCTTTAAATGACACCTTCTCAGCCCAGCTTCCCTTGCCTGCTCCACTAAAACCTGCTACATTGTCACCTGTGTCTTGCCCTGTTTTGTTTCCTCTGTAGCATTATTTATTGCCATTAACCCTAGCACACATGTTACTTAATGTTTATTGCTTGTTACCCCCATTAAAACGTGAGTTCTTTTAATTTTGAGAAAGGAGAAGGGTTGCTCAATTTTGTTTTTTTTTTTTTTTGGGGGGGGGGGGTTTCGAGACAGGGTTTCTCTGTATAACAGCTCGGGCTGTCCTGGACTCGCTTTTGTAGACCAGGCTGGCCTCGAACTCACAGAGATCCGCCTGCCTCTGCCTCCCAAGTGCTGGGATTAAAGGCGTGCGCCACCACCGCCCGGCTCAATTTTGATCATGTTTAGGACACTTCATCACGACCAAGACATCCCCTATGCCTCTTTACTATTAATTTCTGTTATATTCCAATCCAGAAACATAAATATGCTTCTGTCTCTATACATTTGGAAAATAAGGTCCTCCATCAGTGTTGGGCATGGAACCTGGGACTTCATACATAAGAGCCAGCATTTTACCTTAGTTCTGAATAGGGACCTTAACTACTCCATTCACTGCTATATGCTGAATGTCTAGAAAACATTTACATACAATACAAACTAAATAAAATTTAAAATAATCTTACCTTTTTTGTTTATATGATGTATCAGTTTCTAGAGATGTCTTTAAAATAACCAAAAATAGGGCTAGGAGTGCCATTCAGTGGTAGTGTGCTCATTTGATGTACACGAAGCCTTGGGTTGAATTACAGTGCACAACCCCTCCACCCCACACACCAGAAATGTTTGTTGGCTCATCTGTTTCTCTCAGCCATTCTTTCCTTTCCACAAAGACTGCCTATACCCTGGTTCCATGAGAGTCTAATGAAATTGAAACCAGACATGGTGGCATGCGTCTGTAATCCCAGCAGTTGGAAGAGGGAGGCAGGACAGGAGCTCAAAGTCATCCTATATAGTGGCTATATAGTGAGTTCAAGGCCAGCCTGGGCTACATAAAACTCTGTCTCCAAAAACAAAGAATAAACAGTGTAATGGAACTGAAAAGAGTAGTCACATTTTAACTGTCACAATGAAATTAAAAGCAAGTTACACCTTAGCCATCATTGTGTGGCACAGCATATTATAAATATGTCTGTGGGGATATTGGTGTGAACACTCCATCATGGCTTGGATAAGGAGGCTGATGCAGACACTCATATTTTGTCTACAATCAGGAAGCAGAGAGGGATGAATGCCAGTGCTCAGCTTGCTTCCTCCTTTTCCTTCACGATAGGATTCCACTGAATGCTGCTGGGCACATTCAAGGTAGATCTTCAACTCAAGACGACTCTGAGATTCCATCTCATACCTGTCAGAACAACTAAGATCAAAAGCTCAAATGACAGCACATGCTGGCGAGGGTGTAGAGAAAGGGGAACCCTCCTTCATTGCTGGTGGGAGTGCAGGCTTGTGCAACCACTATGGAGGTCAGTATGGTGATATCTTAGAAAACTTGGAATAGCTTTGCTCAGGACCCAGCCATACCACTTCTGGGTATACACCCAAATGACTCCTTTCGGAATCATAAGGAAGTTTCCTCATCTATGTTCATAGAAGCCTTATTTTTAATAGCTAGAAACTGGAAACAACCCAGATGTCCCTCAACCAAAGAATGGGTTAAAAAACTGTGGTACAACTACACAATGGAATATTACTCAGCTATCAGAAACAATGAAATTATGCAATTTGCAGCCAAATGGATGGAACTAGAGAAGCTCATCCTGAGTGAACTAACCCAGACTCATAAGGATGCACATGGCATCTATTCACTTATAGTAGGATTTTAGCTATATAGTACAGGATATCTATACTACAACCAACGCACCAAAGAGAACATGGATATAGACTTTTTTTGTTTGTTTGTTTTTTAGTTTTCTCTCCCTAGCAATGAGACACTTTTCACTGGTGGTACTGCCTTGTAGGCCCCCAGTGTATGAGGAGGCTCTTGGCCCTCATATGACTTCTGAACTGGGGCGAGGGACTGTTATGTAGGGACACTCCACTCCAGAGGAGTGGGATGGAAGGGTTAGAGGGTAGAGGGTGGGAGGGCAGGGCTGGGAAGGGGAGAAAGAGTACAATATGATGGAGATGTAACCTGAAGCAACAAATAAATAAATTTATTTATTAAAAAAAAGATCTTCACTCTTAGATTAAACATTTCTGGAAATGCTTTCACAGAGAACTCTCTGTGTGTTCTCATGGTGCTTCTAAATCCAGTTAGGTTGTCTGAGTATTAAGCATCACATTGTTACACTTTTTATCATTATTGCTGAGTCCACAATTTTACCTACCTATAAAAAGTTTTTCTTTAAAATAATTCAACCAGCTACAGCCTCACACATCTCATTTTATACACTCTTAGCATGAAGAGACCACACTGAGTGGTTGAGTGCTACCATGTAGGTTAATTTGAGTCCATTCCATGAGGCCACCTTCAAAAACACCATCTTCCTGTCAAGGCTAGTACTATGTATGTACTGAACACTTCTGTCCCTTAAATTCAATTCTTGATGGTATTTGCAGATGTGATAGTATTAGCAGGATCTTTTGTGTGTGTGTGTGTGTGTGTGTGTGTGTGTGTGTGTGTGTGTGTGGCAGGGGGATGAGGGGTCATGTGTAGGGGTTAGATAAATTAGATTTAGAAAATATATAGGGGTTTCTGATACTGTCTCTTAATTCGGGGCATGAACAACATTATCAGCATGAAGTCAGGAAAAACAGGAAAGACTTAATAGACTGAAAAACAAGGTTGAAGTCAGGAAAAACAGTGTAGAGGTCAGCAGTAAACATTGCCATATTGTCAACAACTGGCATCATAGTTTCAAAATCTGCAGTTTTCTCTATAGTTTTGAAAATAAAATTACCCATAATGCCCCACATTGGGCGCCACCTGTAACCGAACTTTTAAATTATTATTTAACACTTATTTATTTATCACTAAATTCACTTATCACAAACACCAACAATTTCTTAACTATTAATCCTATAAATTCCTACAACCCCTTTAACCTATCCACTAAACCTATTGATAATTATAACAACTACTTTCATAACCTTTTAGAATGATACAGTCTCTGGGGAAGGTCCTCAGTCGTCAGGAATACAGTCTTTGTTGTAGATTCTTTAACGCACTTAGCAGTCCTTTTTCTGGATCTCTCAGATGCAGGTTTGTCAGGGTAAGTTGGTTATTGCAGTCTCACCTTAAATAAGGCTTCATGTTTTCTTCTCTGTGGGAGACCCCAGCCGTCTGCAGGCCAACTTACTTCTTTTGAATCAGGAACTCAGCTGCTCTGCCTCAGTCCTTAAAGCCAGGCACAATTTCTTTTAGGCCACTGTTCGGACAGATCAAACCCCTCCAGGCAAAAGCTGAGCCACAGGGTCCAGTCCTTGGCCTTTTGGTGTCTTGCTCAGGCTTTCTTTGCTCACCGGCTTCTTTCTGCTTCAGGGAGATCTGGCCATCAAATGATGGTCAGCCCTTTTTTCAGCAGGACTCTTGGAGTTCTCTAGCATCAGGAGCCTCTTCCTTTTCTGGGCTCCATGCACACTGTCCTTAAATAGGAGGAACTCTGTTTCAGCTTAATTTGGGCTCTGCCCACTTAGCAGCTGAAAACAATGTCAGGCCAGATACCTTGTTTCTTCAAGTCTATTGAGTCTTTCCTGTTTTTCCTGACTTCAACCTTGTTTTTCAGTCTATTAAGTCTTTCCTGTTTTTCCTGACTTCAACCTTGTTTTTCAGTCTATTAAGTCTTTCCTGTTTTTCCTGACTTCATGCTGATAATGTTGTTCATGCCCCAAATTAAGAGACAGTATCAGAAACCCCTATATATTTTCTAAATCTAATTTATCTAACTCCTACAGTCATGAGGGTGGAACTTTTGTGATGGGAAAAGGAGCAGGGCAAGGCTGACTTTCTCTTCTCTACACATCAGGAAGTGTCCTCACTAGAGAGTAACCTGCCAACTCTTTGGTTCTGATTTTTCAAGTCTTCAAAACTGTGAGAAAAAAATGTGTCTTTTAAAACCATCCTGACTATAGTAATTTGTTTTTATAGAAACCCAAACTAAGACAGCTGGTTTATAGTTGCTCTTGTTATTTCCAGATACAAGGTGTCCTGAAATAACATGTAAATAACCATAATATGAGGATCATGTTGTGTTATTTCAACAGGGTAAGCCATCTTTTTAAGAAAGGAGTACAATCATCAAATGCATGATATGGGAAATGTTAAAGGATAGGTAACTCAGCTTTTTAATAAAAATAGTATTGCGTAGTAAGGAGAATGATTGGAAATATATCTTTTTAAGATTTTGCGATCTAAACTTTTATGATTCTGTTGATAAAAATTTGAACATTGAGTAGTTGACAATGTAGATAGTTGTTCATTTTCTGTCCGTGATGATGAGAGAGTGCTGAGAGCCAACCATGGTAAGCAAATGGTAACACAATAAATGTAACGAAAAGAAAATGAAAGAGGAAAGAGTCAGGGATGGCCTCTTTTCTGTGTTAGTTGTATGTGTGTATGCTCATGTGTGGTGTATGTGTGTGGGTGAGTATTTATGTGTATGGGAGGTGGTAAAGCTGATTTGAATAGAAAGATCATGAATTCCATTTTGGAGCCAGGTAAGATGCCTCACACCTATGATCCTAGTACTTGGGAGGCTAAGCCAAGGGGATTACCATGAGTTTGTGAGATACAGAGTGAGACCCTGTCTCATACAATAACAACAATAGAATTCAGTTTGAGTCTAGAATTTCCAAGTCCCAGAGATTCAGTTCCCAGGAACACACATACCAAGAATTCAATTTTGAGCAATTCTGAGACACTCATAACAAGCTGTGTTTTCAGGCAAGATCCATAGGTAATCAGACACATGAGTCTGAGGTTCAGAAACTAGATGCCAAATAGTTAAATTAGAATTTACTCATACTTCAATAAAAATTTACCATATTTCCACAACTGAAAAAAAACCATTAATGGGAATTGAGAAATCACTAAATTTCTTGCCTGTTGTAACCAGGGAAAATTTGTGTCTTAAATTGAGACTTATTTTTCTTGTAAAAGAACAAAGACCATTCTGGTGACAGATGCTCTTAAATTCCCTAGCAGTCCCATCTGGAAGCCAGAGTTGCTGGTCCAAAGAAAAAAATAGGAAAAGAAATTATTCTCCTTAAAATGGGGTTAATCAGCGATGTGGGAAAACATTTTCCCTTTATTTTCTTTGAAGCATGATGGATTTTTATGGAGAAAGATTAGAGTGTTAGGGCTGCTTATGATCACTGTGCAAGATAAAGGTTTGTGAGTTGATACATCTCTGAGAGATGTCTGGGGGGCTAGCAGATACACAGACATCAAGATGATATCTTAAAGCACCCCAGAAATTCTCAATACAAAATACCAAGAAGAAAAAAACAAACAAACAAAAAAAACAGATGTCCACAAGGGCCTCTGGGCATCTTGGCAACGCTAATCATTGGAACCTGGGGTTCCTGCAGGAGGATTGGTTAGGCAAGTTTTTCAAGAGGTAATGCAATGCCGAGAACATCCTGGGGAGGAGAAGACATGGAATTCTCACACGCTGAGATGAGATGTGGCTGATTTGTTTGTGCTTTTTTATAAGACTTTAAAAAAAGATTGATTTATTTTTATTTTGTGTGTATGGATATTTTGCTTGCATGTTTGTCTGTGAAGTCCCCACGATGGCCAGAAGAGAGCCTCAGACATCCTGGAACAGGAGTCGCAGAAGGTTGTGAGCTGTCATTAGGGTGCTGGGAATTGAACCCAGATCTTCTGAAAGAGCCACAAGTGCTCCTAACCACTGAGCCATCCCTCCAGCCACTTCTGCACCATTTTTATGTAAATAGTCCAGTGGCATTCAGTTTGTTCACATTATTGTGTCTTGTTAGGGTTACTATTGCTGTGATGAAACACCATGGTCAAAAGCAACTTGGGGAGGAAAGGGTTTATTCAGCCTACACTTCCATATATCACTGTTCATCATCAAAGGAAGTCAGGACAGGAACTCAAGCAGGGCAGGAACCTGGAGGCAGGAGCTGATGCAGAAGCCATGGAGGAGTGCTGCTTACTGGCTTGCTCCCCATGGCTTGCTCAGCCTGCTTTCTTACAGAATCCAGGACCACCAACACAGGGATAGCATCTCCCACAATGGGCTGGACCCTGCCACATTGTTTACTAATTAAGAAAATGCCCTAAGGACTGAAGAGGCAGCTCAGAGGTTAAGAGGACTGGCTGTTCCTCCCCAAGGACCTGAGTTCAATTTCCAGCACTTATATGGCAGTTCTCACCTGTCTGTAACCCTAGTTCCAGGGAATCTGACACCCTCACAAAAATATACATATAGGCAAAACACCAACACACATGAAATAAAAGCAGATTAAAAAAAAAGAAAAAAAGAAAATGTCCTACAGGATTACGTAGATAGAGCCTGACTTTTTTTCTCTTTCTTTCTTTCTTTTTTTTTTTTTTTTTTTTTTTTCGAGACAGGGTTTCTCTGTGTAGTTCTGGCTGGCCTGGAACTCACTCTGTACAGCCTGTTCTTATGGAGGTATTTTCTCAATTAAGGCTGCCTCCTCCTAGATGACTTTACCTTGTGTCAAGCTGACATAAAACTAGCCAGCACAATTGACCTCTTGTGTCAAACACACAAACACATCATTGCTAAGCCACAACCTTTTCTTTCTTGTTCAATCACAAGACCACATATCAACAGCAGAATGTAAAACATTTCATAAGCTTAAGAAATCCCAAAGTCTTTACAAATTCAAACACTTTAAATTTCAGTCCTAAAAAAAATCCAAAGTCTCAGGGCTGGAGAGATGGCTCAGCAGTTAAGAGCACTGGCTGCTCTTCCAAAGGACCCGGGTTCAAATCCCAGCAACCACATGGCAGTTCGAAACTGTCTATAATGGCTGGGTGTGGTGGCGCATGCCTTTAGTCCCAGCACTTAGGAGGCAGAGGCAGGTGGATCTCTGTGAGTTCAAGGCCAGTCTGGTCTACGGAGTGAGTGAGTTCCAGGATAGCCAGGACTATTCAGAGAAACCCTGTCTTGAAAAACCAAAAAAATAAAGAAATAGTAATCTCCTTTAAACCTAAAATCTTTTTTAAAATTCAGTCTCTCAACTGAAGCCTCTTATAAAATCAAAAGTAAGTTCAGTACTTCCCCACTTCAAGAGAGGAGAACCAGGGCACAGTCACAGGAAAAAATCAAAGCAAAACTAAACTTCATCTGTGTAAATAACTCGATGACAATGTCTGGGATCCACTCATGATCTTCTGGGCTCCTCCAAAGGGCTTGGGTCATCTCTGGCTCCACCCTCTATGCTGCATTTCCACCATAGCCCCTCATAGGCTCTGTTCATAGTGCCAAGCCTCAGCTTCTCTGCATGACCCCTTCAGTCCTGGGCCTTCAACTGCCACTGAAGCTGTACCTTCACCAATGGCCTCTCCTGGCCTCTCACAGTGCCAAGCCTCAGCTGCTCTCCACGACCCCCCATGCCTTCAAAACCAGTACCACTTGGGTAACTCTTACACTACAAAGTTTGGCGGCCAGCATGAGGTACAATCTTGGCCAGCTCTGGAACACAGCTTCTGCCTGTGTGCTCTAAGGAAGCACTTCCCAGAAGATTTCACCTCAGTAATGCTGACCTCTTGTTAATTGCCGATAATTTCTTAGCTCCAGCTAATTGTCCCAGTAAAGCAAAGGTTTTTTGTTTTCTTTTATTTTGTTTTTTGAGACAGGGTTTATCTGTGTAGTCCTGACTGTCCTGGAACTCACTTTGTAGACCAGGCTGGCCTCAAACTCAGGGATCCACCTGCCTCTGCCTCCCAAGCACTGGGATTAAAGGCGTGTGCCACCACACCTGGCTAAAGCAAAGGTTTTCCTTCAGTGGTCCTGGTCTCTTGTTAATCATAGCTGATTCTTCAGGCCCAGCTAACCAGAACCACAGATTCTCAACTCAAAATAGCAAAAGGTCCTGATAGTCTTTAAGTCTCCCAAACTCCCCCCTGGAACTTTACAAGCTGGACCTCCATCGTCTGCACTGTTGTAACATTCTTTTTTTAATAATTTATTTTTTATTTCTTCAAGTTACATCTCAATCACAATCCCCTCCCTACTCCCCCCTCCTGTCCCACCCTTCCACCCTCCTCCTCCTCAACCCCTCCATCCTCTACCTTTTTTTTTTTTTTTTTTTTTAGTTTAAGGTATATCTTTTTCCCCCCAACAGCTCCCCCTTTCAGTCCAACAAACGGTTCGTTCTCTTATAACAATAAATACAATACAAAACAACAGAAATAAATAGGCCACAATTATGAGAGTTATATGGCTTAGCAAACATTCCCAATGTCCAGTCCATATGTATTTGGCACCTGACTTTAACATTCTACTATCTAACCAACTCCATGAGTTTAAAGTTCTATATCTAACTCAGCTTTCATACTAACTTGCATCACAATTTTAAAAACATCTTCTTAGATCCAGAACACCCTCTTGATTCCTAAAAAACTCAAAATTTAATTATGAGACTCTAGCTCTCTATTCTTCAACCACCTCAGAGACCTGAGAGGGATAAATATATATGATTATATAGGAAGTGCAGGGCCCGCAGCTTCCAAAACTAAGAAATGACATACCAGTGGCTGCCTGGACAGTTCCCATTTTCTCTCCATACATTACAGCATAGGATAATTAAGAAACGCAAACTAACAGTCATGCAAGCGTGTCATTTTGTTAGTTACTATGACAGTCTATCACAGTTATTTTCTAAGCTACTCAGAAATCAAGTTGCTAAGAGACAAGCAACATTTGCTTATCTAAATATAAGAGATAGATAGGGCGTCTTCAAAAACCTCAAGAGATCTGCAGAATATGGCATTCAAAGATGTTTTCTTAACTTAAGATTTTTTGATATTGAGACATGTCAGCTCCTGACAGCACCCCCTATTCTACTCCAAGTAGAAGATGAGAATCAAAGAATCTCCAGTGGGAGATAGTTGAATTAGTGGCAAGCCTATCTCTTGGCAAGAAAAACCCCTTGCTTCAACTGTAGACAGAATGCTGTCCAAAAAGGAAAAAAGTTGGAAGCAGGTAAGTCGACAGCCTAGCTCTGCCAAGACAGGGTAGGCAAGTCCTTCATAATTCCTACTCTACAATCAATGTCTGTCAGAGAAACGGGGCCAAACGGCTGAAGATTGATGTTTTAACATTCTTATCTTCCAAACTCCCACAGAAAAGCTCACCAAGCTTTGAACATTCAATGGCTCTTCTAGCCCAAAGTTCCAAAGTTCTTCCGCAAACTTCCTCCAAACAATATGGCCAGGTCTGCCACAGAAAATTCCCTTGATCCTAGTATCAATTTGTCTTAGTTAGGGTCACTATTGCTATGATGACACCAAGTTCAATTGGGGAGAAAAGAGTTTATTTGGCTTATATTTCCATATCACTGTTCACTGTCATCAAAGGAAGTCAGGACAGGAACTCAAACAGAGCAGGAACATGGAGGCAGGAGCTCATGCAGAGACCACAGAGGAGTGCTGCTTACTGGCTTGCTCCTCATGGCTTGCTCAGCCTGCTTTACTATAGAACCCAGGACCACCAGCCCAGGGATGGCACCACTCACCATGGACTGGGCCCTCCCTACAACAACCATTAATTAAGAAAATGACCTATACGTTTGCCTACAGTCAATCTTATGGAGGCATTTTCTCAAGGGAGGCTCCCTCCTCTCTGATGACCTTGGTTCATGTCAAGTTGACATGCAACTTATTCAGCATATTGTAAAATTACCACCACTGTCTATTTCTCCATCTTCAAACTTTTCTGGTCTACAAAACTGAACCTCTGTGCCCATTACTACAACTCTCCCTCATTGCCTCTTGGCCACTCCCATTTTGCTTCGTGTCCCTGTGGATTCAGTCCCTCTGGGTAACATGGAAATGGAATCTCACAGCATTTGCTGCTGTAAGTAGCTTATTTTGCTTTTCCCACAATGTCCACAGGATTTTTTCAGTGTTACTTACATAAAATAGCAAAGAAAGCAGCTGTTGTGTTATGTATAGCTTGGCACAACAAACACATATGCTAAGGGGATGGAGGTGCACTTTAATGGAAAAGCATGTACTCAAGGGCCTGAGTTCAATTTCCAGAACAATAACCAAATAAGTATCATGGAAATACACATGTAATTGCTGTTTAATATTTTTTCCTTCATCTAGGAGGTCAGCTCTGTGGGTGGAACCTTGTAGGTCTTATTCACTGCCCTTCTGCCCACCATCCATTCCAGTATTAACCATTGGTAGTGGCTTTATGGACATTGTGAAGTTAATAATAGGGAGAGAATACGCCCAAGGAATGCAGGATCTCATGTAATGAATTGTCTGGGAAACATTGGCAGTGGGTTATGTAATTTGTTGCTGATAAAATTCAGTTGCCATAGTGCTGGGGTGTTTTTGAACATGTATCTTGACTAAATACAGAAACAGGAAAAGTTGGTATCATCTTTCATACCCAGATTCATACTCTTAATTTGGTCACTTTAGAAGGGGGGGGGTTCTTGGAGTTGAGCCTTTGAAAATAATGTTGACCTTTTTATGCTATAATTTATCACATTCTTATCCACTCAAGCTTATGAATTTGGTCTAAAACATTTTAGCCTTTTAATTATAGAAGTTGGAATAGAGAAAAGATGTAGTGAGAAAGAGAAAAAAAAAAGAATGGCTCCAGGGATAATATTTATTAAAATTAAAAATTCATGTGGCTTTTGCCCCAGTGAGCTCACTCCTGGGAATCTGTCCCAAGGAAATAAAGCCATTAATTCACATAGGCACATCTACATAGATGTTACTAAGGCAGTATTCATTGTGAAACAAAGCCCCTGGCCCAATGCTTTATGAAATATCAACACCATGAATTATTTCCCACCCATTAAAAAGAACAGATTAAATAAAAACCAATTGACTTGGAGAGACTTCCATGAGGTATTGTCAAGTGAGGAAAGCAAGATGTGAGAACGTGTACATAAATGTGTGTGATGTTCTACTTTTGTAAAGGCCAAAAATGCACCAAAAACAAAATTGCTGTACAACCTTTCAAATCTCTATACATAGTTTTGTGAACATGGAGAAAAAGTTGAAAGAACCCTTGGCTGGTGCTGCTCACTGGATGTTAGTGGGGAGATGGCTTCTTTTGGCAGGAGGAAGGAGAGGAAAGGAATGGGGGAAGAGGAAGCATTGCACCCAAACAGCAAGTACATATGGCATACATCTGTGTGAAATGATGTGTTCCCAGGGGTGGGTTAGCTCACCTGGTAGAATGCTGGCGCAGCGTACCCAAAGGCCAGAGTCCCATCCTCATCACTGCATAAAGATGTGAGTCCACTAATGGAGTATAACACAGCCCTGAAAAGTTATGTTAGAAACAAAACCAATAGCTGGAGAGAAGGCTTCGTGGTCAAGAGTGTGTTCTGCTCTTGCAGAGGAGTTTGGTTCCTTGTACCCATGTCAGGTAGCATTAGCTCTAGTTCGATGCCTTTGTCTGGCCTACACTGGTACAGACATTCCACATGCTTGTACACACACACACACACACACACACACACACACACACACACACACTTTAAAATAAAAATAAGTCGGTGTGGTGGCATACTCCCTTAATCACAGAACTCGGGAGGCAGAGGCAGGAGGATCTTTGTGAGCTCAAGGTTAGCCTGGTCTACAAAGTGAGTCCAGAACAGTGAGAGATAGACAGGGAAACCCTGTCTCGAAAAACCACAAAATAAAATAAAATAAAATAAAATAGACAAACGAACAAATAAATAAATAAAATATTTTTAAAATTAAGAAAAAAACCAAAACCCAGCTTGTTTCTTCAGCTCAATACTGATGTTTCCACTGTCTCAGATTCATATTCCTGGCAGAGGAGAGGGTCAGAGCAGTCTTAAGCAATATTCATCTACAAAAAGGACAAAATGATCGTGATCTATTAATGTTTGTCTTTCCTTTGCTGTTATTGTTTATTTGTTTGTTATGGTTTTTCAACACAGGGTTTCTCTCTGTAGCTCTTGCTATCCTTGCTCTGTAGAACAAGCTGGCCTCAAACTCAGAGAGATCCACCTGCCTTAGCCTCCTGAGTGCTGGGATTAAAGGGCTGGGATTAAAGGCATGTTCCACCACTGCCCAACCTGTCCTTTTTCTTTTCTTTCCTTTCCATTTTCCTTTTCCTTTCTTTTCTTTTCCTTTCCTTTCCTTTCTTTTCTTGTTTGATATAGGGTTTCTCTGTGTATCCCTGGCCATCCTGTACTCACTTTGTAGACCAGGCTAGCCTCGAACTCACAGAGATCCACCTGCCTCTGTCTCCCGAGTACTAGGATTAAAGGTATGTGCCACCATGTCTGGCCCGTCTTTTTTTTTTTCTAACAATACAAATTTTAGATGGGTGCATGACAATCAGAGACATTTCCCAGCCTTCCTAGCAGCTAGATTATGTCATATGACTGGAATCTGGCCAATGAGATATGTTTAACCCCTGAGATCAGTCTTTAGAACAAATTAAAAACATCTCCTTTTCTATTCCCTACCCTCTACCCAGCATCCTGGAAAGTGAATGTAATGCTGAAACTCCTGAAGGGATGGCAGTGGAGAATTGGGGGGGGGGGGGGGGAAGGGTAGCGCTCGGCTGTCCAATACCATCCAGCCACCAAATTGGCCCTCATTCATCATCCAGACTGTGAATTTTAAAATGAATCATACTACTTTTGTTTAAGCCATGGTACTGAGTCTGTGCTGAGCAAATAAGCTGGTATTAAAGGAATGCAGAATGGATCCCATCATCTCTTCACTAGCTCTGAACCACCATAACCATGGCTTTTCAACGCTGTGAGCCTCTTGTCTATTGCTACAGGTGTTATGATATTGCAAATGTCATAGAATGTAAGAGACCTCTTAGAGGACAGTCAACCTCCCATCTGGGATGGGATGGGACATCATCTGGATCATACAGCTGCAAGAATAGCTGGGAAATGTGATCTCTGATTGGTCATGTACTCAGCTCAAGCTTCCGTTGTTAAACAAGAGGAAAGAAGGCATTGATGTACATTATTTACCAAACCCCACAACCAGATCCTTACAAATCTAAGAACGATGAAATGAACCCTCAGAGCATGAAGGAAGGATGCATAGTCTGGTTATGAAGGGTGGGTAGTCAAGCTTCATGGAATTAACTTTTTCTTGAGGGGATAGGTTTTTTTTTCTCATTAGTTTGTTTATTTGATCATTTTACATCCCAATCACAGCCCCACTCCCCCCTCTCCCTCCTATCCACTTCCCCCATTCCTCTTCCCCCTTCTCCTCAAGGAAGGAGGTGCCCTCCCCCGGGGTTAGGGTACCAACCATGGTACTCCCTGGAACATCAAGTCACATCAGGACTAAGTGTCTCCTCATCCACTAAAGCCAGAAAGGGCAGCCCTGCTAGGGGAAAGGAATTCAAAGGCAGGCAACAGAGTCCAAGTCAGAGACAGGCCCCGGTCCAATTGCTAAGGGATCCATTTGAAGACCAAGCAGCCCGGGTATAGCAACCAGTCCATGTCTGCTCTTTGATTGGTGGTTCAGTCTCTATGAGCTCCGTGACCCAGGTTAGTTAGCTCTGTAAGTCTTCTTGTAGTGTCCTTGACCTTGAGGGGACAGTTTTAAGCAGAAAAAACTGACAAGATGAAGCAAAGGCAAAGATTCTAAAAGGAAGGAAGATAAACAATGTATAAAGTACCCAAGAGGAGCAGAACAAAAAGAGATCTGAGGAATCTTTTTAAAAGTTAGAAATGTAAATCAATAATCTTTCGAAAGTCTTGGGGCTGACTAATGAAATCCGTTCCACCATGTGCACTAACTCTAAAAGACACCAATTATTTTTTATGGCTTGGAAATATCCCACTGTGGTTTATCTGGCAGCTCAGCGAAAACTGAGCCTGGTTTGGGAAGGTCTAATTATTCCTCGCATAAGACTTGGGTGAATAAGTCTTTGTGTGTGTCACGTATGAGAATTTGGCAAGCCTGAGCGTCTCCTTTGTGTCATTTATGATCGCAGGAAAACTTGAGGAAATAGTCCCATCACTTTTTGCCTGTAATATATTGAGATGGGGGCTTTGAGAATTGCTCTCTATTTTGCATATATTGAGATGGGGGGCTTTGAGAATTGCTTGCTGTTTTGCATTGAAAGAAAAGACCAACAATCAATCAGGTGATACTCCTGACCTGGGATGTGGACGCTGAGAGCAGCAGTAACTGTTGAGTCATGGAGCCTCAACATATTTCCATATAACACACATGAAAATCATTCTCATTACTTTAGCATTTTGCCTCCCGTGAGAGCCCTGGAAAGGGTGAGTCATAGCAAACTGGAGGTCCTAGAATTCAGGGAGCCAGTATAAAAAATTCATCAAATCTTTTTGGCCTCCTTACTGCTCCCTTTTCCTATCGCATCTGGGTAATCAGTTTTTTAATTTTAATGCGCTCCTCTGCTTTGCTTTTTCAAGGACACAGCCTTTGTCTTGGACAGCTCTACGCATGTCCCTGACTGGTGGAGATGAAAATTTGGTGTGGGAGAAAGCAGAGAGAATGGCTGGAAAAGCTCCAGGTCCAGGCAGTCAAACCCAGGATCAGGGAGCCATGATGTGGTCAGGGATGCAGACCCTGCCTGTGAGCATCTCTAACAAGCTCAGAAAACAGGACCCAGGACAATGTATAACAGTGAAGTATAGATAGAAAAATGTCCTAAAACAGTGGTTCTCATTAGGAAGTAGTCCTTCTTAATGTTGCAACCTTTTAATACAGTTCCTCACGATGAGGTGGCCCCCAACCAGACAATTATTTCATTGCTACTTCATAACTGTAATTTTGCTACTGTTATGAATTGTAATGTAAACATCTGATATATGACCTTATGGAATGGTCATTCAGCATCCAGGGGTTTGTGACCCACAGGTTGAGAAACATTCCCTGAAAGGGTGTGTGATGTAGATCAGTTGGCAGAGTGCTTACCTAGCATGCATCAAGCCCTAGGTTTGATCCCTAACAACACATAAGCTGGGTGTGACTCTGCTCCCCTATAGTGCCAGCACACTTGTTACCCAGTGAGGCAGAAAGACCAGTTTGAGGTCATCCTCTGCTACACAGTGAGTTCAAGGCCTGCCTGGAGCAACATGAGACAAAATAAATAAAGCAAATAAAAATAAATAAACACACACATATGTGTAGTCACCCCCTGACACGGTGGTCACCACACAAAAGGGTTCTTAGGGAAGGGTGAGTACGCTGCCAACCTGAACCTCCTACCTTCACTCCGAAGACAAACAGACGCAACAGGGGTTGATGTCTAAGCATTTCCCATTTTTAATATTTCATTCTCTGGCTTATATACAGAACCAAATGGGTGTTTCCACATGAGGCTATGTGAGCCAGTCACATTAAAGGTCATCCTATCACATCACATAGCACAGCCTGGTAACATGGTGATCATGCACTGATCAGGAGCATGGAATTCTTGCTCACCCAATCAGCTATATCCACAATCAGGCTTTCACTAGGTCCAGCATCTTCAGGCCGGCACCATCTTAGATATCTTCCCACAAGTTACTTTCATTTTCCCCGTAAGGAGGCATTTTTCATAAGCCTCCATTTCCTAGATCCCCACATATATGCACACCAAACCTCAGAAAAAGACCCTGATGGAGGGTTTTCAGACAAGATAGATACAAGGCAATTACATTTGAATTTTGGAACAATGACATGTAATTTTTTGTGTATGCTACAATATTGCATGTGATACATTTATATATATATATTTTAAAATCATTGTTTTTCTGACATTTAAATGTAACTTGGTGTTTTGTATGTTTAACTTTTTTCCTTGTAATCTTATCACTAAGGTAGGACAGCCATGCAGGTGTCACTGTACATAGTTGGCCCTTTCCTTTCTTTCTTTCTTTCTTTCTTTCTTTCTTTCTTTCTTTCTTTCTTTCATTTTCTTTCTTTTTTTGGAAGGGTTTCTCTGTGTTGCCCTAGCTATCCTGGAACTCACTCTGTAGACCAGGCTGGCATCAAACTCAGAAATCCGCCTGCCTGTGCCTCCTGAGTGCTGGGATTAAAGGTGTGCACCACCACCAACCTACTATATACACAAGATATAGGGAGAAATTGCTCAGAAAAAAATCATATCCACACCAAACATGCTAATTAGGGTGTCAATATTCTCTGAGCAGTGCAGTATGACATGTATTTACACAGCATTTACCTGGTACTAGGTATTATGAGTACTATAGAGACGATTTAAGGTATATGGGAGGCTGTATGTAGATTATACGTAACTAACACACCATTTTATATAAGTGACATGAACACTCACAGATTTGGGAAACCCCAGTTTCCTGGAACCAATGCCTGTCTGACACAGAGGAACAGTTGTTGTAAGACAACAGTGGGCATGGACCAGGGGAGATCGTGCTCAGCACACTAACCATCCAGCCTTAGAACCTTCTCCATTTGAGCACAGTCTTCTCTCACCATAGAGGCAGAAAGTACCAGATCCTTGCTTTCACAGCCACCATTGTGCAAAAGCAAGGGCACACAGGATGCTCACATACGCCATGTCTATAGGCAGCAAGCAGGTGTTTGAAAGAACCAAGCGCCATGCTGAACCCATTCTGGTGTTTGGAATTGCATCGACTATGGCCACATCCAGAGTGTGTAGTGTTGATAGAACCTGGGTCCAGAACCCATAGCAACAGCACTGATCCTCAGATCTGGTCTGGGGTCCCCAGGCCCCATTGTCCCTTACATTCATCCTGATGGGGTATAGGGATTCTTTGAAGCTTAGCTGGCCAAAGCCTTTCCTGGCTCTAGTGAGGCACAAAGAAAACCCAGCGTTTTGATGAGGAGCCGGACATATTGGTGGATAAATTCTACAATGAAAAACCCTCAGGCCAGCTCATCCAGAGTCACAGACTTTCCAGCCTCAGGGGACCCAGTGAATGCTCGTAGTCCAGAGAGTGACACTGGGCTGGGTCAACCTGGTTAAGACAGGGAAATTGTACATCGTCAGCTTCTAATGATGTCAGGGAACAAGTAGGGGATGAGGGAGAAGAACTACCCAGGTTCACAAGGCCCCCAGTTCTTCATGGCCATCATGAAGTTATAAAAAAAAAAAAAGTCACAATCTTCACTTGGATGTAGTTCAGCAGTAGAGCACTCCCTAACATGGGTGAGGCCTTGGTTTGGTCCTGCCCTGAGGGGAAAAAAAACTGCTGAAAATTGGAACCCTTACCACTAACCTAAGAAGTGCAGCAGAGCACAGGGTGGGCTGCCGGAGCAAGGCCTGTGGGTGTCCATCACCTAAAGGGACAGTTGTAAGTGGCTCTAACAGTTGGCAGTCACTTCTGCTGCTGATAGAGCGTGGGTGGGTCAGACTGCGGTAGACTAAGTTAAATTTGCTGTCTCCTTCTCACTTGAGTAGTGATCTGAGTCAAGGTTTGTCACCCACCTTCACATTCCAACCCCCAACCTTGAGCCTCAACCATTCAGGGCCACTCCCCACTATCCAGAAGCAGGATTCCTTAGTCACAGGTGTAGTGCTGAGGTCTGGCCCAGTTGTTGATGTTTATGACCTGCGGGCGGAAGAAAAAATCAATGGTTTCCTAGGTACCTCTGCTTCAAGCCCTGTGCACTTCTGTTTAAGCCTCTGCCTCACTGTGGAACTCTCTCTTCTGCTCTTGAAAAGCTCATTAGCCCTCTCAAAAGCCAGACCAAACATTGCCACTGGGAAATCTACTGAGACGCACACTCCCTTCTATTCACCCTCTCTAGGCAGAAACCACCCACACTCCCTTGACCTTTTGAAATATACTTCTGTGCTAGGAGGGGTGGGTGTGCGTGTGCGTGGAGCCAGAGGATAACCTTGGGCATTGTTCTGCAGGAATAGCATCCACTTATCTCTTCAGACAAGGTCTTCTGTTGCCCTGTAGTTTGTCGAGTAGGTTAGGCTGGCTGGCTGGAGAGCCCCAGGGATCTGCCTATCTCTACATTAGGAGTATAACACCAGAGCCAGAGACATTATGCCCAGCCTCTTGCAAGGGTTCTGAGCCTTGAACCAGGTTTTTGTGCTTCACCGACCATCATCCCCAGGTCCTTTCCTTCACCTTGACATACTGCTGTTGGACCTGGATGCCTCTCTGGGCAAAGAGACCGTTCTAGTTTCACTTTGTTGTGGTCATGAAACATTCTTACTGAAATCATTTTAGAGGATGACAGAGTTGATTTACCTTATGCTTCCAGGCCATAGCACATCATTGAGGGAAGTTGGGGCAGGAATTCAAGCAAAAACTGGAAGCCGACATCATGAAGGGATGATAGTTCCTGCCTGGGTCACCGACATCATGAAGGGATGATAGTTCCTGGGTCACCGACATCATGAAGGGATGATAGTTCCTGGGTCACACACTGCAACTCATGCTCAGCTAGCTTCCTTATACAGCTCAGGACCAATTGCTTAGGGAATGATGCTGCCCACAGTGGGCTGGTCCCACCTACATCAGTTAGCAAGCAAGACAATCTTTCACAGTCATTTACGCAGGCCAGTCTGATCTATGCAAGTGCTCAGCTGAAACTCCTTCTAAAGTGGCTCCAGGCTGTGTCATGTGGCTATAGGGTTGAGCAGGAGCACTGGAGTGGTTCGTGTCATTGGGCGGTGTTTGTAGTCACTTGGAGGATGTTGACTAGCGCACAGTGGTAGAGAATAGACTCGGAAGACATGACTGGGGCTCAAGCTCTCTCCCTTTCATTCTGTAGTTTATGCCCTGGGAAGGTTTACCCAAAGGTGATGCGCTTTCGTTTCCTCATTGATACAGTGGAGATGGATAATAATCCTCACTAGGTTGTTGTGAGAATTCCGTGAGATGGCTAGGGTTTTGCCTGGTACACCACAAGTGTGGTTGGCACCCCCTCCCCATCAACCATCAGTTATCTCCCTCATTGCTGAGAGAAATCCCCTACGAAAGCAGCTTAAAGAAGGAGTGCTTTCTTTTGGTCTGAAGTTTTAGGGCATGGCCATTGTGGTGAAGGAAGTTGAGGCAGCAGGATCATGAGGCAGCTGGTCACATTGCATCGGGTAGGAAGCAGAGACAGATGACAGAATGCTGATGCTCAGCTCTTTCCTATCTGTTCAGTCTGGACTCCTTCTGGAGAGAATGATACTATTCTCGGGGTTGGTCTTCTCAGCTCAATTAACCTAATCTAGAACACCCCTCACAGATGTGCCCAGAGGTTTGTCTCCATGGCGATTCAAAATCCTATCAACCTGAGTCAAGACTGACCAACATGGACATTATCTGTGGGTTCCAGAGGTCTGGCTGAACCAGGTGTTGAATGAATGGGGAGAAAGGGCCGGGGATATGAACAGGGTGGCTAGGCACAGATAAGGGCAGGGATAAGCTGTGGTAGTCCAAATCTTCACAGCTGTTATCACCAAGTAATCCAAAGAGATCAGTTGTGTGCTCCCCTCAGAGAGAGGAAGGGAAAGTGAGGTTTAGAAAGGGTTAGTAACCTGTCTCTGGTGGCACACTGGTAAGTGGCGGTCACAAGTGTTTTGACTCTGTACTCTGCCTTTTTACCCCACTAAGGCACAAAACTCACCCCATGGTGGCTTTCAAGTCAAACTGTCCTCCAGGCCTTTGAAGCCGCAGCTGGGATAAGGGTATTGTGATGGGTAACAAAAAAGGAAGAAGGGGTGTGCAGGAAGTTTCGACTTTTCAAAGTGCTGTGGAAAGATGTGGGAAGAGTGAAGCTTCCACCACAGAAGGAAACAAAAAAAAAACAGCTGGGGGTCTGGCTCCATGGTATAACACGTGTCTACCATGTGCCAAACCCTGGGTTCAACATGTCCACACACACTGCAAAGCATCAACGAAAACAGATCAACAAAACCAGGGAAAGCCTTGTCCAAAGTGTTTCTCACTTTCTGGAAGAACAAACTCAAATTCTGTCATTCTGGTAACAAAGCCTTTTGCTAAATGAATCGTTTCTTGAAAGACCTGCCTCGGCATTGACCCTAGTGAGGCAGTCTTTATCATCTGCAATGTGGATACAGAGTGTTTAGTACCACAAAATGATTAGCTGTGCCTGCTGAATGAATGATGAGTGGAAAAGTGATGGTAAGAAGACAGAGGAGAAAGACTGGGGGAATCTTATAAAAACTGGTGTACAGGGCTGGAGATGGCGTCAGTTGGTAAAGTGCTTGCTTTGCATGTGCAAAGCCACGAGTTCAATCCCCAGAACTGTATAAACTGGGTGTGGTTGCCCATGGCTGTAATCCTGGCACTTGGGAGATGGTAGCAGGAGAATCAGGAGTTAAAGGGCATCCTTGGTTACATAGTGAGATAGGGGGTTGCAGTTGAGTAGTGAGCCTGGGTGGGAGACAGGAGACCCTGTCTAAAACAGAAACAAAAAACAGCCAGGCATGGTGGTGTACACACAGAATCCTAGTACTTGGGAGGAAGAGGCAGGGAAATCTCTGAGTTCCAGGTCAGGCTGGTCTACAGAGTAAGTTCCAGGCTGGTCAAAAATACATAGTAAGACTCTTGTTTCAAAACAGTAATAATAACAATAATAATAATAATAATTGGTATAGCAAAACTGGTGGCACAAATCTACATTTCAGCCTCAGGAGGATCGGGAGCTCGGGGAGATCCTTAGCTATTTAGCAAAAGTTGAAAGCCAGGCTGGGTATATGAGACTCTCAGTAAACAAAGAAAGAAGGAAAAAAAAAAGAAAGAAAGGAATAAATTGGTATAACAGAGGAAGTTCTACGAAAGGTTTTCTTCCTAACATTTTTAAATATTGACAGCATTCAGAATATAATATGTGCCTACAAAGCACTGACACGAACAAGTGGCATCACTTGACTGTCTTAGCCTTAAAGCATCCAGAGCCCACCAGATCCTAGGTGGTAATGGCCCAGCTGGTTTAAATGGGTCTCCATGGTTACACTCATGCTCCTGTTTCCATGGTTACATTTCCTGGTCCCTTGCTGGAGTTAGATATATATTTGAAATGTAAAAGGATTTTTTTTTCTTTCTTGCCTGCCTACACAGATATCTGGGGTCCAAAGGTCTAGGATGAAAGTTTTAGTGACCTCTTGGGAGGAAAGAGGGAGATGATAATTATATTTATGACAGCTGAATCTGCCAAGAATGAGGAGCAGACTCAATGGGGAGCGATATTGCAGGTGGATTGATAACTCAATATTATGAACGTAGGTATTTTGCTGAACTAGAGGCGAAAGCTGTCTGGGGTGAGGGACCAATATATTATTGTTTGGACATGTGGTTCTGGGGACAGGGCTGGGAAGTTGTCCAGAGCTAAACTCTTTTAGATTAGCTTTCCCTCCGAGTCATCACCCATCTCTGTGCCAAACAGTATGGCTGCCTGCTTGTACTCAGTTCTCTCATCATCTCCATTTCCAATCATCCCTCTTGGCTCCCTCAAGCAAGCCTCTGTTTGAAGGTGCCAGCCCAGGTAAAGATTCAAAGTTGGCTTTGGCTTTTCTTGGAACAGATAGTCTACGTGGAATCCAAGAGCCCCCTTGTGGTAACTCTAACATTTCCAGCTTTTCCTCATTTAGGAAAGGACTCTTGAAAACCGACACGGGAAATAGTCTTTCTCCATTGTCTCGTCCCATCCCACCCCTGCTTTCTTCTGAAAAGAAGCAGCTTTTGTAGGCATCTATTATGCATCATCCAGTTCGTGGTAAGAGTGGCAGCCTCCCTCAGACCAGCCTGGTGTGATCCTGACACCAACAAGAACTAAAATGTCCCCTCTACCCCAGGCAGTTAGGCTGTCCAGGGATGGGTGAGCAGCTGACCCAAGCAGAGCCTGAGTCTTCCTTTCAAATTAGTACTAATAATATGGAGATTAGACCTTTCCATTTCAGTCCACAGCTGTCACGCTTATATACTCTGGCCTAGGGCGGGGGAGGGGAATATCTTGTTTGCTCTGCCTTCATGGAGGAATGTTTCCTAGACCATTATCTGAAGGGGTACAGTTAGAGCTGCACGTCTCAGGACCAAGCATCTGTGCAATCTTACTTGTAGAATCTCACACTACTTGCTCCCAGAAAGATACGCCTTCATTTCTTATCTTCTGTTCACCCTTAAAACACCAATCTTCTTGGTGTGTCTGGTAGCTATGCAGGTGAACCCCAGGAGATTTATTTGGGTTTCTAGCCCTCTTATACCCAGTTTTGAAATGCCCTCGAGGTCTGTTTCTATAGGTTTCTATATATTGTTGCTGCCAAGCATGCACTGGGGGTGCAGCTCAAAGACCCTGGGAGGCTAGAATGGGAGGTATGCAGAGATGGAAGTTACTGCTGGACACACTTATCTGTCATGCCTTCCAAGGACCCTTTCCGGCACCCCTACTTCATCTGAGCCCTCTGCTGCAAGGAGACTGCAATGAACCAGGACTGCAGAGCAGGTTCTGAGGTTTCCATGTGGTCTGCTAACAGAAGGAGCTAGCATAGAAGAACTGAGGCTTAGGTGTATCCTTAAGAATTTCCAGACTGCCGGGCGTGGCGCACGCCTTTAATCCCAGCACTTGGGAGGCAGAGGCAGGCGGATCTTTGTGAGTTCGAGGCCAGCCTGGTCTACAAAGTGAGTCCAGGACAGCCAAGGATACACAGAGAAACCCTGTCTCGAAAAACCAAAAAAAAAAAAAAAAAAAAAGAATTTCCAGACTGAAAGAACGAGAATAGCCAGTCTTCTCAGTGTGGCTGACAAAAAGATTCAAGGCTCAGAGTTGATGGCCCGGTTTCCTATCAAGTAGAGAAGGTCAGCCCAAAGGGAGTGGGATCAATGACCACTCAGAGGGATGCAGATTTTGGATATGGGGCGCTCCTGACTGGTCCAGTCACTGCAGACGCCCAGTACACTCTTGTCCTCCTCATCTCTGGGGCTCACATCTTCTCTGCAGCCTCTGACACAACACAGTGAGCTCTCCAACAGACTACTCCCATTTAACTTGGCGTCCTGATCCTTGCTACACCATCCTAAGGACACAAAGCTAGAGAAGAGGGAGGCAAATTAAGACAATGGGAGTTTCAAGAAGGTGCTAATGTTCCAAGCACACTGTAGTGAGACAAGCAAAGCTGATTTAGCCTCCCAAAGCTCAGTGAAATGCTTAATAAAAGCTATTTCAGTGGACTGATCAGGGTGCTGCATGGAAGCAGCTTTGAACATTATTAAAGTCTTACAAAATGACAGTCTTTCTTTCTTTCCTATTTTTTTTTTTTTCTGAGACAGGGTTTCTCTTTGTAATAGCCCTGGGTATCCTGGACTCATTTTGAGAAACAGGTTGGCTTTGAACTCACAGAGATTCACCTGCCTCTGGCTCCCAAGTGCTGGGACTAAAGGTGAGTGCCACCACATCCAGCTTGAAATGACAATCTTTTTCAGCTAGTATTTCTAGGGATTTCTTCTCTCTCTCTCTCTCGTTTTTTTTTTTTTTTTTTTTTTGAGACAGGGTTTCTGTGTGTAGCCCCTGATATCCTAGAACTTACTCTGTAGACCAGGCTGGTCTTGAACTTACAGAATCCACCTACATATGCCTCCTGTGTGCTGTGATTAAATGTGAGTACCACCATGCCCAGCTCTAGGAATTTCTTTTGCTGAGGATTTTGTAGGTGTATGTGTGTGATGTGTGTGCATGTTATGCATGCTCACCCATATGTGGATACATGTGTGTTTCTTAATTGTAGCGTATCGGGTGTGGGGTACTGGGTGGGGTGTGAGTGAGTGGGTGTCCAGGTCTTGCAGTCGAGATTGGGCTGTACTTCTAATGTCCCACTGGATACAGGGCGAGGATACAGAAAACTTGAACAAGCCTCCAGCAGCTTTCCCCATGGTCTGTGGGTGGGACTTTGGGGTCTCCCGATAAAGTGAGGGTCACATGGCTGCTGTCGGAGTTGAGGTGGGGATCTGGAGAACACCACACTATAGGGTCACCAACCCGAGTCAAGGAACCAGTGCTCAGGGCCAGAGAAAACATGGCAAGTCCAGGAACATGCTGGTCCAATCAGAGAAAGCTCACTCCAGTTGCAAAACTCCTTCAGGCAGAATCACAGCTCTAAGGCAGCTTTTTGGTGAACCAGGTTTCCTTTATTTTTAGCTTTAGAAATCATGCTGGTCTCCATTCTCCCATTTTCTCTAATTATTCCCTAAGTCTACTAAATCCCCCACCATCTATGTGATCTCTGGAGCTCTGAGACAGGTGAGGGCTTTTGAATCTTGGGAAATGGGAAGAGGAGATTTCTTGGGGATAAATGCTTTCTGTTGGCTGAGATTGAGATGCTTTCTTTTTAAAAAATATTTATTACTTCAGGTTACATCTCAATCACAGTGTCCTCTTTCCACCTCTCCCAGATCTGCCCTCCCACCCTCTACCCCATATCCCTTCCATCCTGCTCTTCTGGAGTGGAGTGTCCCTATACAACAGTCCCCCACCCCAGTTCAGCAGTCATATGAGGGTCAAGAGCCTCCTCATACAATGGGGGCCTACAAGGCAGCACCACTAGGGCAAAGTGTCTCATTGACAGGTAACAAAATCTGTGTCTGTTCCCTTTGGTGCATTGGTTGTAGTATAGTTATCCTGTACTATATGGCTAAAATCCGATTATAAGTGAATAGATGCCATGTGCATCCTTCTGTGTCTGGGTTAGTTCACTCAGGATGAGCTTCTCTAGTTCCATCCATTTGGCTGCAAATTGCATGATTTCATTGTTTCTGATAGCTGAGTAGTATTCCATTGTGTAGATGTACCACAGTTTTTAAATCCATTCTTCGGTTGAGGGACATCTGATTTGTTTCCATTTTCTAGCTATTACAAATAAAGCTGCTATGAACATAGATGAGGAAACTTCCTTGTGATTTGGTGAGGAATCATTTGGATGTATACCCAGAAGTGGTATGGCTGGGTCCTGAGGCAGAGCTATTCCAAGTTTTCTAAGATATTGCCAGACTGACCTCCACAGTGGTTGCACAAGCCTGCACTCCCACCAGCAATGGAGTAGGGTTCCCCTTTCTCCACACCCTCGCCAGCATATGCTGTCATTTGAACTTTTGATCTTAGCCATTCTGACAGGTGTGAGATGGAATCTCAGAGTTGTCTTGAGTTGCATTTCTCTGATGATTAAGAATGGTGAGCATTTCTTCAAGTGTCTCTCAACCATTAGGGATTCCTCCTTTGTGAATTCTCTGTTTAGCTCTGTTCTCCATTTTTTGATTGGATTGTTTGGTTTCTTGGCATTTAATTTCTTGAGTTCTTTGTAAATTTTGGATATTAGCCCTCTGTCAGATGTGGGGTTGGTGAAGATTTTTTCCCAGTCTGTAGGCTGCCATTTTGTTCGAATGACAGTGTCTTTTGCCTTACAGAAGCTTTTCAGTTTCATGAGGTCCCATTTATTGATTGTTGGTCTCAGGTCCTGAGTTGGTGTTCTGTTCAGGAAGTTGTCACCTGTGCCAATGAGTTCGAGGGTTTTCCCCACTTTCTCTTCTAGTAGATTTAGTGTGTCCGACCTTATGTTAAGGTCTTTGATCCACTTGGACTTAAGTTTTGTACAAGGTGATAAGTATGGGTCTAATTTCATTCTTTTACAAATGGACATCCAGTTGGACCAGCACCATTTGTTGAAGATGCTGTCCTTTTTCCATTGTATGGTTTTGGCTTCTTTGTCAAAAATTAAGTGACCATAGGTGTGTGGATTCATTTCTGGGTCTTCAATTCGATTCCATTGATCCACTGGTCTGTTTCTATACCAGTTCCATGTTGTTTTTTATTACTATTTCTCTGTAGTACAGCTTGAAATCTGGGATGGTGATACCTCTAAATGTTTTTTTATTGTACAGTATTGATTTAGTTATTCTGGGTTTTTTGTTATTCCATATGAAGTTGAGAATTACTTTTTGAAGGTCAATGCTATATTTACATGGGAAAAGGTCTGAGACACCGGGTTCGTGACTGAGCTCAACTGTAACCACCTGTGGCGATGTTTCTATGTGCCACAAGGAAGGTAGCCATTTGGAGTTGTGTTTATGTGCTCTGGAGGCAGGCAGAAGCAGGGAGAGAGCTTGCCTCACTCCTACTATGCTAATCTCAATTTCGAGTTTCCCGGGGTTTGAACTTGCTTGGATCTCTCCACACACCTCTGGAGCCACACCCAACACTCAATCATACCCTACTTTATATATTGAGGCGAGATCTTTCACTTGGATTAAGAGTTCACTGATTTGGTTAGCCCAGGTGGCTGGCTTGCTTCAGGAAATCCTGTATCCGTCTCTAGAGCACTGGGTTACAGCTGTGTCACCATGTCCACCAGGGTTTATGGAGGTGCTAGGACTACACTGGGTGTACATGGTGGCCTACCTGTGACCCCAGTACTCTAGGGGCAGAGATGGGATCCCAGATGAAAGCTGGTGTGTCTTGGAACCCACTCAACCTGCTTGTGTAATGAGGACAGTGTCATGCTAACACAGTGACTAACTGCATCTGTCTATGCTTGTCTATCTGACACAGCTACCCACAGAACAGTGAAGCTAACGCTGGGACAGTTTTTGCATTGCTACCATGTTGAGTTCAAGGCCACATTGCTTTTCGTCCTACTGTTTCCTTTTGAGCACCAGTTCATCCTCTTGAGTGTGTGTTTCAATTTACATATATGTATATATGTATGTGCATATATTTTCAATATAATTTTCAATTTATTAGATGTTATTTTTCATACATATTTTTAATTAAGTAGTGTGTGTGGGTGCCTGTGCTGCTGTGCATATGGAGGTCAGATGACAAACCTGGTAATTGGTTCTTTCCTTCCATCTTGTGGGTTCTGGGCATCAAACTCAGGTCATCAGATTTGGGCAGCACGTGCTTTTAGCTGCTGAGTCATTTTGATGGCCCCAGAGCAGACATCTTTTGATAATGAATGTTCTGTGTGACTGTTCAAGAATTTTTCCCTTAACTGTAAAGTCTTGGTGCATCAGGCCACCCTTTGTTATTTCAGTTGTTTGTGGCCAGAACAAGTTGGGAAAGTGTCCTTAGTCAACTTTGAGTTCTTTGCCAAGTGCATATCCTATATCTATATTTGTATCTGTATCTATATCTATCATCTATCTATCTATCTATCTATCTATCTATCTATCTATCTATCTATCTATCATCACTTATCTATCTCTATATGCTTTTCTTTGTTCTTATTACCATTGAGAGGAATCAGGAGGGCCATCCTAGTGATCAGCACATCCTGGAGGGACCTTTCCTTTATCGTCATTCCCAGATCTTCCAGCAAGAGCTCAATAGTCACAGACTGTTTTGCAATTTCTACACCAAACACAGACATTTCTCTGTCAGAATTCTGCAACTTAATTGAAGGCATGGTGTTGACGCTCAGAAAGGGCCACTACTTGGAAGCTGATGGGAGCCAGAAGGAAGGCAGGGCACTGCCTGGGCACAAGGTAGAGTGAGGCAGAAGACAAGGCTACTACAGAAGCACCACGCTGTGTTTGTCTTTCTAGGAGCCGGGCCCCAAATCATGTTGTTGCTGTTGCTGTTGTTACTTCACTACTACTGTTATTCTGAGACAGGGACTTGCTATTCACCACTGGCTGATCTGGAATGTATGATGCAGATCAGAGTACCGTCAGACTTGGGGTGATCCTTCTGCCTCAGATTCCTGAGTGCTGGAGTCACAGGTGTGTGCCATCACTCTGGGATCCAAATTGTATTTAATCTGCATGTCTCTTTATGAGTATGTTTGTTCCTTCTCTTATTTTTAATAAGTATTCTGTTTCTATGAATCTTGTGTTCATATTCTTTGACCAGTTATCTACTGGATAGCTAATTTAGTCTTGGTTGAATTTTTCTAAATAATTTTTTATCATTTTATTTAAATTCAAAGGGAAGTGAGCTTTTTGTCTGTGTTATGAATAGTAAATATTCACTTATCTCTCGACTATGTTTTTATTTGAATTTTCTCTTTAATGTAGACCAGTTTAACAGTTTTTATTTTAGGAGTTCTGGATATTATGCTAGTCCTAGAAAATCTTTGTAACTCCACGATAACAACAAAACCCTTCATTTTATGTAAAGTATATCCACATAAAATGAAAAAAATTCTCTCATTGTTTTGTTCTAGATTTTTTATGGGTTTCATTTTTTGCCTTAATATTTAATCTACCTGGGATTTATTTTTATTTACTTTGAAAGTCAGAAACTAACCTATTTTCCCACATGTCTGTCCAGTAGTGTCAACACCCTTTATGAAGCAACTGACTTCTCCTCTCACGGATTTGAAATGGCACCCTTCTATTTTTGTCTGTTTTCTGTGACAGATGAGCTTTAATTCTATCCTGAACTTGTCCTTGAAGGAAGTTCACTATTACAGTCATTTTGTTTCTAAATGGATCTGAGCACGCGCAGACGCAGAGAGAACCGCACCTGAGCATGCGCAGACGAGAATGCGATGGTGTCAGCAATCAGTGACAGACCCAAGGAGCAAACTGGCTTGTCTGAGCAAGGAAATGTGTGCTCTGAATTTTTCAAGGTTTTTTTTTTCCCCCTGTATAATGTCTGGTACGTGTATTGTGTCATTGTGACAAAATACCCAACAGAAACAATCTAAAGGAAAAATATTTATTCTGACTCGTGGTTTCAGGGCCTCAGGCCTGGGTCAGTCACTTAGAATGTCATGGTGATGCCATGTGACCGAGGCACTTCTCACCTCACGAAGGACAGGAAGTAGAGAGGAAAGAACACAGGAAGAGGTTGAGGCATGATTTACCACCCCTCTCCCAAGGATACCTGTTCACTGACCTACTTCTACCTGGGCCTACTTTCCATCCTAACCATCTCCCACTATTGAATCATATTATGATTCTATCAAGAGATTAATCTATTCATTAGATAAGAATCCACATGATCTGACCGTCTCCTGAATTCCCCCCACAAACACACGTAGAGGTGCTTTACTAATCTACTATGCACTCCTCAATCTAGTCAAGTTGACAAGATGACCACCTGGGGTTGGAGGGACTCATGAGGTCCTATCTCTTCCAGAGAGCGACTGGCAGTTAATGGTTGCTGAGGGAAGGGGAGACACCTCTTTTAATGTCACATCCAATGGGAAGTTGCATATTTTAGGGGTTAGATAAATTAGATTTAGAAAATATATAGGGGTTTCTGATACTGTCTCTTAATTTGGGGCATGAAGAGCATTATCAGCATGATGTCAGGAAAAACAGGAAAGACTTAATAGACTGAAAAACAAGGGTGAAGTCAGGAAAAACAGGAAAGACTTAATAGACTGAAAAACAAGGTTGAAGTCAGGAAAACAGGAAAGACTTAATGGACTTGAAGAAACAAGGTATCTGGCCTGACATTGTTTTCAGCTGCTAAGTGGGCGGAGCCCAAATTAAGCTGAAACAGAGTTCCTCCTATTTAAGGACAGTGCATGGAGCCCAGAAGGAGAAGAGGCCCCTGATGCTAGAGAGCTCCAAGAGTCCTGCTGAAAAAAGTGCTGGCCATCATTTGATGGCCAGATTTCCCTGAAGCAGAAAGAAGCTGGTGAGCAAAGAAAGCCTGAGCAAGACACCAAAAGGCCAAGGACTAAACCCTGTGGCTCAGCTTTTGCCTAGAGGGGTTTGATCTGTCCGAACAGTGGCCTAAAAGAAATTGTGCCTGGCTTTAAGGACTGAGGCAGAGCAGCTGAGTTCCTGATTCAAAAGAAGTAAGTTGGCCTGCAGACGGCTGGGGTCTCCCACAGAGAAGAAAGCATGAAGCCTTATTTAAGGTGAGACTGCAATAACCAACTTACCCTGACGAACCTGCATCTGAGAGATCCAGAAAAAGGACTGCTAAGTGCGTTAAAGAATCTACAACAAAGACTGGGTTCCTGACGACTGAGGACCTGCCCCAGAGACTGTATCATTCTAAAAGGTTATGAAAGTAGTTGTTATAATTATCAATAGGTTTAGTGGATAGGTTAAAGGGGTTGTAGGAATTTATAGGATTAATAGTTAAGAAATTGTTGGTGTTTGTTATAAGTGAATTTAGTAATAAATAAATAAGTGTTAAATAATAATTTAAAAGTTCGGTTACAGCTTATGTCCCTGTAAATAACCCCTCACCCATGATCACGTAAGCGACCCTAGTTAAATTTATTGGGTCACCAAAAAGAAAAAAAAAGTAGAAGTTTGTTGGGGAGAGGAAATGGATCAGCAGCAGGGGGCTGGGGGTGGATGATGGGTGAATATGATCAAATTGCATTATATACATGTATGAAAATGTCATAATGAAAACCATCACTGTATATTATTAATATATGGTAATTAAAACAATTAAACAGATTAGCTTTCATGGGTAGTGTCTCTCCCAGTTTGTTAGTATCCTGTTGGCCTCTTCTTCCCTGCCTAGTCTGGAATTTGTGTTACATATGCCCTCATGGGCATTCTTCTTCTTGTGCCCACATGGATCCACAGAGCCTTGCCTTGGCATGGTTATATCAGCACACATCCTCCATTATGGCTTCCAACCCATTCTAGGCCTCCTAGCCTAGCTTTTTGCTTGTCTTTGTTCAGTTTTCTCTCTTTGGCCTTCAGCGCTTGTTCCAAAATTTGAAACCCAAACCCACAGTCTCAGCGAGTGAGCTGGGACACTCACATGGGTAGAATGCAGGTGCTCTATCTGGTGTTTGTGGTAAAGATTAGGTAGATTAGAAAAATGAAAAATATAAATACAAAATTCAAGGTCTTTCTCCTGTGTGTGTGTGTGTGTGTGTGTGTAAGCCAGGGAACAACCTATAAGAATCTGTTCTCTCCTTCTACCATGTGGGTTCTAGGGACTGAATTCAGGTAGTTATGCTTGATGACAAGCGACAAGCACCCTTGCCCACTGGGCTTTCTCGCTGGCCCTAGCTTATGTGTCTTTTTGCGAAGAATTTGTCTATGCATTTGATGAGAGTTCCTCAACACTCTAGGTTACTGATTTTCTATTTATATGTCAAGTATACTTCCCCTTAACTTTGTGGCCCTATACTCACAGACTGATCAAGGCTGATAAACATTCTTGTCTTCTAGTTTCTAGTTTCATGTGCTTTACGTGTCAGAGGTCAATGCTAGGTGTCTTCCTCTATTGCTACATTTTATTTTACATGTATGTGTCATTGTCTGAGTGCATGTCTGTGTATCATGTATGTGAAGCTGCTACCGTGTAAGAATCCCAGGGATTGGAGGTGGTTGTGAGCTGTCTCATTTTGATGCTGGGAACCAAACCCAAGTCCTCTGCAAAAGCAACAAGTGCTCTTAACTGCTGAGCCATCTATCCAGTCCCAATCTTGTTTTTAAGACAGGGTCTCTCACTGAGCCTAGAGCTCACCATCTACTGCTGGCTGGCTACCCAGAGCCTCTAGGAGAGTGGTTCTCAACCTTCCTAGTGCTGCAACCCTTTAATACAGTTCCTCATGCTGCGGTGATCCCGACCATAAAATTATTCTGTTGCTACTTCAGAGATGCGATTTTGCTACTGTTATGAATCCCAGTGTAAATGTCTGATATGCAGGGTATCTGATATGTGACCCAAAGGGGTCGAGGCCTGTAGGTTGAGAACCACTGCTCTAGGATCCACCAGTCTCCATCTCTTCCTCCCAGGGCTGGGTTACAGATGTGTATCACTGCATTTCAAACTCAGGTTCCAATGCTTAACTAGCAAGCATTTACTTACACAGCCAGGTTCCCTTTTCCTATTCCAGGCTGGCTCCTTTGCACCATGGCTGTCCCTCAGCTCTGCAGGCTGTACCCCTGCATTGGCCCTTCCTCTCCAGCTGGTCTCTTTTTCCCCTCAATGTGCATACACCAGCAACAGCACCCGCTGAGATTCAGTGGAGCCCTTTCTTCTCAGTTTGTTCCCAGGCATGCCCTGTGATCACAGTCAGCACATGTACACGCCTCTGGGATGTGCTCAGTACACAGCAGTCTAGCTGCTTCTGCATATTGTCTGCCCCACTGGACTGTGGAGCTGAAGATCAGGTCTATTTATCTTTGTATTCTCAGATCAGCATATGGTGTAGGTTGAATAAATACATGCCAACAGGCACTGATTTAATTTTCTCTCCTAGATATTTGTCAAGAGCAGAAACAGTTTCTAGGTAGAGGCTTCAACTGTCCAAGTAGAGGACATTTTTATTCTTGTGTTTTTCCCCTTCCTCTCAATAGTCTGCCAGTTTTTTTTTTCCTGTAGCTAATTACTGAGTTGGTTTAAATGGCCACCGAACCTTCTCCTGCATTCTAACAGGGAACTCAGAGCTCATTCTAGAACAAGCATAATTTATATCATTAACACTGAAGTTACTGGGGCTACTGCCCACATCAGAGCTTGGTAGCTTGCTAGGAACATAAGCAAAGCCCACTTTGGAACAGTTTCCCATGCAAGAAAAATCCCCCATCTTATTGTCTTTGAGATCATGCATCTACAAATTATCTAATTGCTGTGTGTGAGAGGCTGGAAGCACTGTGGCAGTACTTAATTGCTAATGATATACATCTGTGAATTAAAAATGACCTCTACTCAAACTACTAAAAAGCCACATCTAACTATCCCATGCTAGGCCTTTTGCCAATGGTAGTTTTCTCTTTCTCCCCCTCCAAATTCTGCTCGCCATGAATATATGCCACTGTTTTGATTAACTTCCTCGAAGGGATCCTGTGGTTCAGAGTCAAGAAATGCACACAGCACTGAAGGAACCCAAGGACACTCTGTCTAAGTCACCCTGACCCATGATGGCAGCTAGCTAAAGGCTGCTAACACTACGTCCTGTCCTGGCTTGAAGCAGTGAGGTCCAATCTGTTGCCTACTTTGACCAACCTCTACCCAGGGCCACCTTAGTCACTGCCTTTTTATCCAAAAGATGTGATTAATTGCCAGACAGGGGGCTTTCTGGCTGTTGATTGGGTTGGAGTTTGAAATTCTATTTTTTTTCCATTTTTCTTTCTTATTTGTAGAGGGAAAGTCTAAATATATGTCATTTTGAATTGTATTGTGATTTATAAATGAGTGTGGCGAACACATTGTGAAAGCCTCATTTCTCATCTACCTTGATGGCGGTAAAGGTACTTCTTGATGTTAGGGGTTTGAAGGCAGTGGATGAGGAGGGGATGAGCAGGCTTTTTAGAAGCAGTCCATCTCATTGGACAGCACAGACCCAGCCACATGAGCTGAGGTGTGCCAGAGTGTGCCTGTTCTTCTGCTGCTGTTCTATACAAAGGTTCTGAGGCCTGGGTCAGCAGTAACCTATGAAAAGGGGGTACACAATGGCCAGACACAGACACTGACAAATCTGGGGTGAGCTGAAGATACCAAAAAGGATACAGGAATGTCACCAGAACCCTGGTGGGAATCACAGGTGAGATGGAAGCCATACTACCAGCACATGTTTTTGACTGTGCAGTCAGTTAGGGTTCAGTGATGCTACTTCCTCTCTCATCTCAGCTGGACTTGAACTCAGGATGTAGTCCAAGCAGGCCCTGAATTTGTGATTCTCCTGCCTTAGTCTCCTGAATAGTGGGATTACAGGTCTGTGCCACCAGCATCTTTACCCCTCCACCATATTTTCCTCCCTCTTCATAATAGCTCACAATGCCTGGCTGACCAGAAGAAACCTTTACAGGATATTCTTGTTGCCAGTACTGCTTCAGGAAAGCTAAGGATATCAAAACAACAAGGAAAAACAAAAGGAAGATTGCAACTTCTCAGATATAGAGGGCATTTTATTCACATATGTATAAAACTATACTTCAGAATTCTCCTTTTCTAAAAACAGTCTTTTAATTGTTATCCTCCAAACAAAAAGGCTGTGAGAGGGAACAAACAATGTTTTAACCTTGTACATACCATGGTCACAATAAAGCGATTTTTAAGTGGTGGGGTGTGCTGAGGACGGAGCCCAGTCCTCCAAACTCACCCACATGCCCAGGCTCCATTAAATAGCTTTTTTAAGCTGTAAGAAAACCAACCAAACAACCAAACAAAAACCCAAAACAAAACAAAAAACAAAACCCAGTCAAACAAAGCTCTTCTAGAGCAGCAGACGGCTCTGTAGCTGCCGTCTGGATTCTCCTGGGCCAGGTAAACTAATAGCAAGAGACAGGAGACTGGACACCGTTGACGCTTCCTTCATGAGTCTCTCTCTTCATGAGCCACTTCCCTCAATGTTAATTCCTCCTCTTAGGTACAGTGCACTGGAGAGGCTTTTCTAGAAACACCTATAACACCACCGCAAAGTAGAAGTGGATGAGGGCCTCAAGCTTAAGAGCTGTGCCCCGCCTTCATGCATTTCAGAACAGTATCAACATCACTAGCCTGTAAAGGACCAAAAAGTAACATGTAACGTCAAATAATTTATGTAATTGAAACACGTAAGGCTCAGTTCCACGGAAATCTCAATCTCCTAACCAAGGATAACTAAATACTAACATAAATGTGTTGCTGCATCTAAACAAATTCATAAGCTCTGTGTAGGACTATGTCCCTAGCCCTGTAAGCACGGCTCAGTCTGCTGTGTTGAGGCCAATCTGAAAGTCTAATCATGGATTGGGCCACCCTTCTCCTGCTTTATTCCCTCACTCTCTTTCTCCCACCACTAACATCAACCTCTGCTCACCAACAATGTGGTTACTGTTTTAGGGTTGTAGTCTAGCCAGCAGAGAAGTCAGGGTCCTGGACAAGGTTATCCCCTGAACTGGAAGGCCAGTGTCAGTGGTGAGACATCAGACTGCCCTCTCCAGGCTTTGCACCTGGCCTACTCTTTTCTTCTCCATTTTTGCATTGTGAAAGGCATCAGAGCCCTATAAGATGTGGCCAAGACATGCAGGCTGCTTTTATTACAAAGCACCGACAGACAGGGGAGTGGATTCAAACAGGCCTTCTGCTGTTTGGAAGACAGGGGATGATACGAGGAACCTTTCTGTATTGCACACAAAGCTACTTAATTTTTTTTATTGTCAATGTTAAATTGGAATTTGTGTCTCCATGTGGCTTAACTCTGGAACTGGCTTACACTTTATTGCAATTGTCATGAGTGAGGTGGTCTGTCTGAGGTCACAGGAAACAGTAAGTACATTATAGGTAGTCCTATTCCCTTCCACTGAGAAAGCAAGGTCACTCGTGTCCAGAAATGATATTTTTAGTCTTAAGATTTACTAATTTTTAAAATTATGTGTCTGAGTGTGGATTTGTGTCCATGGGTACAGGTGACTGACTATGGAGGCCATGGAGGTGACTATGGAGGGAGTGAGCTCCCCTGGAGCTGGACTTACAGGGACCGTGGGTGCTGGAACTGAGCTCTGCATTCTGCAAGAGCAGCCTATGCTCTTAACTTTGGAGCCATCTCTCCAGACCATCAACTCCTTTTAAAAAGATTTATTTTTAGTGTTTTAATTTTAAAAAGTACCAAATTTCACAAAATATATTAGGCTTTTTCAAAGCTAAAAAACATTTTCCTGTTTTGGGGGGGGGGGGCAAAAGCACAAAATGAAAAGGACAGAATAAATACTCTTTTTTCTTGGATTTTTGGGAAAGGGTCTCTCTAAATAGCCCTGGCTGTCCTCGATCGTGTTCTGTAGGCCATACTGGCCTTGGGCTCGCAAAGATCTGCCTGCCTCTGCCTCCCATGTGCTAGGATTAAAGATGTATGCTACTACTCCTAGCCAGAATTAATATTCTTGTATAAAGTTTTTTTTTTTTTTTTGGTTTTTCGAGACAGGGTTTCTCTGATTAACAGCTCTGGCTGTCCTGGAATCGCTTTGTAGACCAGGCTGGCCTCGAACTCGCAAAGATCCGCCTGCCTCTGCCTCCCAAGTGCTGGGATTAAAGGCGTGCGCCACCACCGCCCGGCCTTGTATAAAGTTTTATGTGCAGAAACTCAGTCACTTTAGTCAATTCTATGTAGACAAGAAGTTTCTTCAATTTACTCAAAATAATTCAGGTTTTTAAAAGCAATAGTCCTTGAATAGGCTGTTTACACCAGTACAAAAAAAGTGTGACACTATTAAGAAATACTTTATATTGCAATCTGAACAGTTTGCCCAATTTTTATAAAGTTCACATGAATTGGGAAGCAGAATGTTTTCCCATTAAAACCCTATGCTTCATGAGAACTAGAATACAGAGATAGCAGGAGAAGAAAATCTTCAGGAAATACATAGAATTCACATTAGGTTTTATCTACCTATTTAGGAGGTTTTTTTTTTTTTAAAAAAAAAAGCTTAAGAGGCATTACTTGCAGCATTAAATCATATAATACTATCACTAGTGTGGTTATGAATACAGATTTCCCATTTCCAGTGATTATTTGATTATTTTTTTTTCTTTCTATTTTTTATTTTTGGCTTTTCTTTTCTTTTTTTCTTTTTTTTTTTTTTTTGGTTTTTCGAGACAGGGTTTCTCTGTGTATCTTTGGCTGTCCTGGACTCACTTTGTAGACCAGGCTGGCCTCGAACTCACAGTGATCCGCCTGCCTCTGCCTCCCAAGTGCTGGGATTAAAGGCGTGCGCCACCACTGCCCGGCTTATTTGATTATTTTAAAAAGCCATCCAGAAATAATATTCTAGTAAACCAGCTACAAAGTACTACATACATACATGAATCAGACGATCCCACGTGAAGTTCCAAGATACAGAAAGCTTTGGGGAGACCATGAAGACAGAGTCCTACAGCCCTCACATGGACAGATATATATATATAATGTTCTTCAGACTGCCTCCCTACAAATATTTACTATTAAAGTTTTAAAAATCACAAGAATATTTCCTTAACATGATATAATCTAAATAGCCTTACCTTAAAATCAACAAAGACAATAATAACAACTTACCAGACAGTAAATAAAAACTTCCAGGCATAAAACATGCAAAAGCAGGATGAACAAATGTCCATGTTCTCTGTCTTTAGCAGGTGTGCACTCAGAAGGTGCAGTTTGGAGGACAAAAACCAAGCAGTTTTTGTTTGTTTTGGTTTGGTTTTTC
This sequence comes from Lophiomys imhausi, assembly GCA_907164525.1. NCBI lineage: Eukaryota > Metazoa > Chordata > Mammalia > Rodentia > Muridae > Lophiomys > Lophiomys imhausi. Next base: position 1,150,750 of record CAJQZJ010034344.1, read on the forward strand.
AAGACAGGGTTTCTCTGTGTAATCCTGGCTGTTCTGGACTCACTTTGTAGACCAGGCTAACCTTGAACTCACAGAGATCCGCCTGCCTATGCCTCCCGAGTGCTGGGATTAAAGGCATGCGCCACTATGCCCAGAAAACCAAGCAGTTTAAAATTCATGGATTTGCATGGCCCTGACATAGTGAGTCTAGAGCAGCTTAAATATATTTGAGGAAAAAGATCTAGGCTGTGGTAGAGACTCAGTGTACAATCCCAACCAGAACTGAGAAGAAACTTGTATGACACCATAAAAATTATGGGCTGGAGTGTTGTGGGGATGGACTCTTCAAATATGTGAAGAGAAGCCAAGAACACCCAAAATATTCTGTTCTATATAACAAACATCGATTGCCTGTTATCCTTTAAAGGAAACATAATCCAGATCATTCTCTAAGAAATAATGGTAGACAGACAGACATCACACAGGGAAATTCCTCTGAGGTAAAAATTCAGTAAGCTAGAAAACACCATAAAGTTATATTGTTCCCTTCAGCGTCACGTCGCACTCTGTGCGATGTTGTCTCTCTTCACTGGAACCCTCAGCTTTTCTACTAAGCAATGTCCTGTTAAGCTATTGTGAAGACAAAGCTATTTTTTCCAACAAAGCACATTTCACACACCCCCAACTTTTCCACAGTCACAATTTATAAAATGTAGACTCTGAATCTACTTTATCACAAAAGGCAATATATTTGTGCACATAATTACTGTAGACAAAGGGATACTTTGAGAGGTTCAGACTGATCAGTATGTGTGTACCTCACTGAAGTACACTTACTTATAAAAACATGTTGCCTTTGCCGTGTGAAAACCGGCTGTTTAGTTCTCTGGATTTCTTTATAAGGGCTTTTTTCTGAGCCTCATCAAAGCGATTAACCTTGAGATCTTTATCACGGTCAAATGGTATTCTCTCCTGGTGTTTGGTTTTATCTTCAGCAGCCTTATTCTTTAGCTTTTTATGATGAATGTCCATGAGGGATTCTGATCTTTTTGATTCCTAGGGAAAGTAGGAGAACAGAAATAAAAACCTTAGTTCATGTAGGTTACAGACAGTCTACAACCATGAAATAGACTGGACCAGTGCATGTGAATAAGAGATATTTGCAAACCTTGATGGGGTTTCTGGATCCATCTATGTAGAAGATGTACACCTGTGAAAAACACAACCCAGACGGAATGAAGACATCTACTAGCTACATGCAGCAAAAGAGTAAGAAAGGAAGTACAGCCGTTATGGTTAAGTCCTAACAGGAATATAAACAAAGAACAGGGGTGTGAAAGAATGGACAATTTTATACCCACCTCACAGATGAATTGGCCCCTGAAGCCATTCAGGTAGAAAGAGGTGAAGGTGCTGACAGGCGGAAGCCGAAGAAGTGAACTATGAGAACAAGGAGCCCAGAAGTGGCCTAACTCTGGACCTGTGCAGATGGCGCTCAGCCAAGCTGAAGGGTGTTTGTCTCACCCACTGTTCTGCTTGTTCTCTTTCCTTAACCTCCCTCATGCCTCCTCTCCTCTTAGCTTGCATCAGGTCTAAATAAATAACATTTTCAGACAAGGTCTGTGCAAAAGCAATTGGTTTAATACACTTAGGGATTTACGGTGGCCCTCTGAATAGACTAGCCTGGGACCGAAGGACCAGAGAGGGAGCCTCAAAGTTGGATGGATGTACCTATACTCTGAGCTGCAAATGGCCTCCAAGACCAGGTAAAGCAGGAGTCACTTAAGGTTTTTTACAGAATGTCATTTACTTAAGTCTTTTTTTCAAAGATTAAAAACAATGTGCATGTGTGTGATCTTGCACAAGTTTCCTTGCACCACATGTGTGCAACAGTCCACAGAGGCCAGAAGCAGGATTGAAGTCCCTGGAACTAGAGTTACAGGTGGTTGTGAGACATCACAGAGTGCCAGAAACTGACCTCAGGTCCTCTGCAAGAGCAGTAAGCACTCTTAACTGCTGAGCCAGCTCTCCAGCCCTCATTAGTCTTTCTTAAGACTGATCTGTCCTATAAAGCATCTGTAAAGATGACTTTCCTTTATGGCTATGAAGAGTCAGGGTCTCAGGTAGCCCAGACTGGCCTCCAATTTACATGCTGTGTAGCCAATGCTGACCTTGAATTCCTGAGGCTCCTGCTTCCACTGCCCAAATGCTAGCATTACAGGTGTACCCCACCACACCTGGCTCTCTTTCTTTTTCTTAAATTCTCAAACATAATTCTTTTAATTAAAAAAAAAAGTATACAAAATAGTGGGTTCTATTATACATGTTTCCTGTAAGAGTGCAGTGGCTTTGTTGGAATGCTCTAAATTCAGATCTATGAAAAGAGGGAGAATGGCAGAAAGGATAACTTTGTTTAAAAACTGTAACTGTGAAAGGCCCTGCCTATGTCAAAGAATACACATGAAGGCAAAGAAGTGAAGAGCCCTCAGCGAACACAAAGCGAGGTGACAGTGAGTAATGTTGAGGGCAGGTGGATATGTGTAAGCCTACAATCCCAGCAGAGTTGGGAGGATCCAGAATTTGAGGTCAGCTTGGACTACACCGAGAGTTCTAGGTCAGCCCGAGATCCACGCAGTAGTGAGCCTATGTTAAATAAGCCAAACTAAACCAAACCAAACCCAAACTCTATGTGGGGTAGAGAATGAAGAGCATGTATGTGTAGCATATACAAAGATCTAGGTTCAATTCCCAGCACCAAAACCAAAAATGTTTGCAGTTTCTAATAATTTATGAAATTGAGAGCAATTTATCTTAAATACAATGGCTGTCATGATCTTTATTAACTTGTTTTGTGTGTGTGGCATGGGTTGTGGGGTTGAGTGTAGAGGTCAGAGGACAACTAGTGGGAGTTGGTTCTCTTTGTCCACCATGGGGACCCTAGGGATTGAACTTAGGTCATTAGGGTTGGTGGCGGGTGCCATTACCCCCTGAGCCATTTCACTGGACCTAGGATGGCTTTTTCATGGCTTTCGAAAAGTCATGCTTAGTGTCCGGTTGACTGGTTTTTATTTTCATGGCATTATTTTTTAAAGTGTCCAATTTATCAAAAGGAGAAGGCTACACAGCAGTTTCACTTTAAGATTAATTATATCACTACTTTGAACAGTAAACTTCATAGTAATCAGAAATTAACACAAGATTAAACCTTTCATTTCTTGGATGCATTTAAAAGTAAACTGCAGACATCATTGCAGACTTCCTAAACGCTTCAGCAAGCATTCATTCCCAGACTCAATATTTATTTATATTTGTTCCTCACAATGAAATTGAATGGGCAGATATCAGGTGCATACTCACTGATGTTTTCTAACTCAACCCCCATCAGGATCTTGGCCATTTCCATCACAGCAATAAGCTCTGAATGTCATCCCCTCGTAAATCCAATGGCCACCACTGGACAAAGTCTTCATTCTGCACATGACTGGTCCACAAAGTGATGAGCCCTCCTCGTTGTGTCAGATTTTCCCACTCCCAGTAATGACTCTGACTCACCTGCCCTGTTGCTCACACTCATAATTTGTTACATTTGATTGCTGAGTGTGTCATTTTATGCACTGCTTTTTCTTTCTCTCACTGATGGACACCTTTGCTGTTACAGTGACAGCTACTATGAATTACATTCTGTTGATATATTTGTATCTTCTTGAGACTACAGTAAATAGTGTTCCATTTTTTGGGGAGACATGTTTCCAGTGTCAAAGTGTAGGTTTCTGGTTTCGTAAGAAATGTTGGTTTGGAAAAGATCTAGCTAATGAATTTTAAGCCATTCTAAGATAACCCCTTATGTCTACATATTGTGTCCTGCATGTTTCAAAACGTTATCTTTATCCTTCAGGTCTACATATTCCATCTTTCATTTATTTCCTCTTTGGATTTGTATGTTTCCCAATTACATATGTCTTTTAGGTTATTCTGAATCCAGGCAATGTAGTCTAAATGACTATAGTTCGTTGAGCTATACATACTGGGACCTGACTCCTGAGCCTGCTGGCTTACATAAATGTTTTAGTAGTTTTAAAACATTTCATGTGTGCTTTACTCATTATGGTTCCAGTCAACAAATGACCAAGAAATCAGTTTTTACATAATTTTCATTAACTCAAACACCCGGAACAAAGGTAATTTTCCTAAATACCCAAGGCCTTTTGAGGACCAGTGGGTTCACAGTAATTAACATGTATTCTTTGCTCTAGGCCACTCCCCAGTTTTTGAGAGTATAACAAAAAAGGAAAAATGATAAATGAATGGGGACCTTAGTTTAAAAATTCAGACTGAATTATATTTTAAAGTTTTTTCTCCAATATATAAATCTTCCCACCAAACACTCCATATTTGCTAATAACTTAAAAATTATGTACTAAGAACTTTTGTGTGTGAACAGGGTTCTTGCTTTCTGATCAAATGTCCTTAGTAATTAAATTTTGTGTTTGTTTTTGAGACAAGGTCTTGCTATGTAGCCTTCCTAGCCTGGAACTCACTATGTAGATCAGGTTGGCCTCAAACTCACTGAGATCCTCCTACTTTTGCATCTGCTTCCCGAATGCTGGGATTAAACACCACATCCAGTAGGAATTAAACTTTTGATATAAGACTTTCAGGTAAGAATTAAAACTTAAAAACATCTTATCAAATATACAGAAAGTTTAATACAAATGTTTATAGACAACAGAGTCAACTATTTTTTAGGACTGAGGCATAGAAGTGTTTGAAGTAAAAGGCAGTTGTAAAAAGAGAGGGAAATGGACTCCCATGATGGCCACAGAGGGAGAGCCTCAGGTCTGGTTCAAGCTCCTGGTGGGCAACAGTGGCACCGGAAGATGTTCTTGAAGTGCCACTTGACAGAGGAGTTCAGTAAGTATGTAGACACTCTGGGGGTGGAACCCGCTCATGTTCACACTGACAGAAGACCATCAAGTCCAAGGTGCGGGACACAGCTGGCTAGGAGGAGGTCGGGGGCCTATGTGATGGCTACTATAACCAAGCCCAGCGTGCCATTATGATGCTTAATGTCACATCAAGAGTTACTTGCAAGAATACAGACTATCTGGCACAGAGGTCTGGTATGCGTGTGTGAAAACATCCCCATTGTATTATGTGGCAGTGAAGTGGATATTAAGACAGCAAAATGAAGGCAAAAGCCATTGTCTTCCACTGAAAGAATCTTCAGTGCTATAACATTTCTGCCAAAAGTAAGAAAACTGAAAAGCCTTTCCTCTGAGATCCTAAGTTGGAGTTTGCTGCCATGCCTGCTCTTGTCCCACCTGTGGTGGTCACAGACCCAGCTTTGGCAGCACAGTATGGCTTAGCACGATTTAGAGGTTGCTCAAAGGGCTGCTCTCCCTGGTAAGGATGATGACCTGTGAGGGGAGAGGCTGACGCTCTGCATCACAGGCAACTGTCCTGCGATGTCAGCGTGTGTGCCACCTTATTCAGCAAAGCAGATCGTGACTTCATCAGGATGCTGAAGGAGATGAATGGGCTTCCAAGGGAATGTGGCAGTAAAAACATACCCTTCTTGGACTTGAATACTTTGTTTGGAACACAGCTGTTTCCTTCCTGAATTCCAAAGATAAAACTGCTACCACACATCACAGTATCAGTGGTGAGATCTTGTTATTGCCATTCTTATCCTTCTCATTTAGAACCATAGTAAAGTTGATTTAAATAACAAGAGAGAGAGAGAGAGACACACAGAGAGAGACACACACACACACACACAGAGAGAGAGAGAGAGAGAGAGAGAGAGAGAGAGAGAGAGAGAGAGA
>CAJQZJ010034344.1:1156563-1172339 GCA_907164525.1 Lophiomys imhausi
AGAGAGAGAGAGAGAGAGAGAGAGAGAGAGAGAGAGAGAGAGAGAGAGAAAGAAATAAGAAAAAAAACAATAGAATGAAAACAGAAAAATATGAGACCAGCAACTCTGGAGGACAAATCAGAGGGCAGCCTGAGCTATGTAGTGAAATCCCAGCATAAAACAAAACAAAGTGGAAAAGAGAGGAAGAGAGAGAAGAGAAGAGACTATTTATATCTTTATATATTTTATTTTTTTACTTACATTGTATGAAGATACTTGCTCCGCCAATCTCTTATCCCTTCCTGACAATATGTTCTCTTCCTCTTTCTTACTGAATGACTTCCTTGCTTCTTGTATTTCCTGAAGAGTGAACATAATAACATCATTTAAAATAGAATTAAAAAGAAATACTATTAATTTTACTTAGACTAAATGACAAGAAACTAAACTAAAGCCGGGCTGGTTGAATTCTTTTCATTCAGAAATAGCTACATACTTGAGAAGGAATCAGTTAGTGCAGGAGCCTACGATTTCTTGACAAAGAACAGCAGGATCCAAACCTCTCTCTAATCCCTCAACTGGAAGGAACTCAGGATGATTCTGGACTAACAATGACAAAATGTAGGAAAATAACACACAGTCTTCCACTGTCTATTTTCAAAAACAGTAAGAGGAAAAAAAAAGTAAAGACATGTTGACAAAAAAAAAGGAGGGAAAAAAGAAAGAAAAAGAAAAGGATTCTGTCATCATTCAATGATAGCATGAGTGTGTTATGTAGAAAACCCAAGAAACCTGTTAACAAACTGGAACGAACTAACAGAAGCAAGAATAGCAGAGGTATGTGACACAAAGTCAAAGAGAGGATGTACCAAAATAAACGTTCCATTTGCAATCACACACACACACACACACACACACACACACACACACACCCACCCACCCCTTAGATCACCCTGTAATACACTGTTGTTAGAGAAAGGCTTACATTGATACTCTAGAGAACACCAGAATGAGGAAGCTACACAAACATGACTGGACACCATTCTTAAGTTGTATTTCAAATTTGCTTTTTGCTTAGGAAAACCTCATATAATTCCCAGAATCCTCATGGAGGCTCACAACTGTCTGTAAATCTAGTCTTGGGCTCTAATGGCCTTTCTGGCCTCTTGTATCATGCATACATATGGAACACAGACATACAAGCAGGCAAAATGTTTGTTTTAAAATGTACATGTTTTAAAAAATCAATAAAATAAAAACTTAAAAAAATCAGCTAAGAAAAGTGGACAGCTCATGCTCCCAGCGCTGAGAAACTAAGGCAGGAAGACTGCTGAGTTAGAGGTTAACCTGAGCTCTACAGAGTAAAGCCTTGTCTCCAAAAACCAAGGCAGGCTTCAGAACCACTGGCCTCTGGACTACATAGATTGACATTATGTGTTATTGTTTTTCCTTCTTCTTCTATGCATATTGGATTGCTTCGCCTATTACTCACATTTCTTTTAATCTTTGGGACCAAAGAGGAGTTATGATGTTGTAAAATGTGGGGTGCTAAAATGTGGGGAACTCAACACAACACCCACACTTTATCACCTCTTTTTTAAAAATTATCTTTTATATTTTAATTTTTAAAAATTATCTTTTACACAGGCGTGGTGGTGCATGCCTTTAATCCTAGCACTGGGGAGGCAGAAGCAGGCAGATCTCTGTGAGTCCAAGACATCCAGGACTATTACACAGAGAAACCTTGTCTAGAAAAAAATATTGTCTTTTACATTTTAATTATTATTTTTTTTTTTTTTTTGGTTTTTCGAGACAAGGTTTCTCTGTGTAGCCCTGGCTGTCCTGGACTCACTTTATAGACCAGGCTGGCCTCGAACTCACAAAGATCCACCTGCCTCTGCCTCCCAAGTACTGGGATTAAAGGCGTGCGCCACCACCGCCCGGCCATTTTAATTATTTTTACACTTAATTTTGCCATGCTGTGCACGTGGAAGTCAGGACTACCTGGGAGAGGCATTTCTTTCTTTCCAGCATGTGGGTATGGGGATTGACCTTAGGCCATCATGCTTGGGAGCAAGTGTCTTCACCTACTGAGCTATCCTACTGCCCTACCTTACCGCTCCGAACTCATAGCCAACTCTTCACAAGATGAAAGCTCCCACAGAGCTTTCATGTTATCTTTCTCTTTCTATCATCTGCAACCAAACACAGGAATTCAACTCATAGCTACATGTGGGAAACGGAAATCCTGAGATTCAGGAGCTAATGAACAAGATAGACAGAATAAATCAAATGTAGAACTGTTTAGGACTATTTAAGACTTATGTGGAACACCTCATAGTAATTAAAACATTTAGATGGGATAAATTTAATGAGTAGTGCTGGGGACCCTGGTTCAGTTCCCAACACCCACTAGAGTTTCTTAATAAGCAAAGATTTAATAAATAATACTTTACATATTCAGACTTTTATAATTTTGTAATTTATTTAACACAGAAGTGGAGGTGCTTTTTGCCTGTTACCAGTAATCAAGCTTATGCACCTGATACAGTCATTTTGAGAGGTTCTCCAGGTATCACTACATTTGGTAGGTTAGCCTGCAAGATTAGTTTTCTTTTAAAGAAATTTAAGATATCATTTCATATATAGTATAATAGGGTATGAAGACCAGGAAAGTTGAAGTTAGAAATTTAAAAATGAAAAATTTTCGGTGGTCACTTACTAGTTCCATGACAACCTGTGAAGGGTGTCCTCAGAAAGGGTAGTTTCCTGTCTATGAAATAAGGGCACTGAACCCAGTCTTGAAGCTTCCATTAGTTTTTAAAAATGGCAGTGGACTGGAAGATGTAAGCAAGGACAGTGCCTTTCCTTCCTTATAACTCTTCTGTGGAGGATGATTCATATTTTTCCTTCAGAATCATAATCTTAAAATGTAGTAATCCAGAGGCTAGCGCTCTATAGGTAGTAAGAGAAATGGGCCCGGGGTAAAAACAGCAAATGGCTTGGAGATATGATAGTGGGAAGACTTGGGATTCTAAGAAATGTTAGGGTGATAACAGCAAGGCAGGAACACTAGGAATGAAGAACGGAGAAGCTTGCAGCAGGGCATAAAGGAGCCAGGCAGACCAGTAAGGGAGAAAGCAGGACTCTGAGTCACCAGGCTGGTTATCCCTCCAGCTCAAAACTGCTGCAGGACTATGACCCTCTCTTCTATCCTTTTGGTAACTGCGCAGACTGGAACGGACACCAGGATGACTTCTAACAAGAAACTTCCACCTAGACTACCACCCCATAGACAAGGGCGTAGAGATGAAGTAAACCAAAACCAAAGGCAGCAGTTCTTGGAGGCTGTGAGAACACCTTAACAGCACCTGAAACACTTGCAAGGCTGGAGTGAGAACCAGCAGCCAGTGACTAACAGCTAGCAGATAGTCAAGGTCAATGGCTGTTAAAGCTTAAGTCAGAGAGGGACAAGGGGAGGTTTTGGCCATCCCTAGCTAGGTGGGCAGCACATAAACAGTAAGGAACTCTGGTTGGACCAGGGAACATGCATGGAGCATGTGGGTTATCCACTACCTTCATGACACCCCAGAGAACTAACCAACCTCATAGTAATTACTTGGCCTTTGTCTAGTCTTTGCCACAGACCTATAAAAACCCAAGACAGGGAAGTTCTTGGAAATCTCTACCGCTCTCAAGAGTTCCAATTTTCCTTAATTTCACACTTTTCCCAATTTCTCACATTGCTGTAATTCTCCTGAATAAAGCTTGCTTCCACTTTGCATAATGCCACTGGTATCCAGACTCTCAATCCTCACCAGTGTGACACATGGATCTCAAAGCCACCACCCCAAGTCCTTGGTCATGCACAGCTGTTCTGTTGCCCTCAAAACCCTGCAGCAGTAGCACCCCTAAATAATTTCATATTGTATCTTTGCAAGTTCAAGCCAAACTAGACAGAATACACGAACACAAATCAAGAAGAACAAAAACACCCTGTCACCTTAGCTTTCCTTTCCCGGTCAGCTGGCGTGTCTGTCCAGACAGATCGGTCTCCGGATTTGTCATCAGCTCTTCTCTTAAAGGTTCTTGGCCCAAGACCAAAGTCTTTCATTTCTGGAGGAAGCTCAGTCATCCATGACTCTCTTGTGATTGGTTTAGATGAATCCTGTTTGAGAAATTTAGAAACAAAGTAGTGGCTGTGCATGGTGATATACACCTTTTAGTTCCAGCTCTGGGGAGACAGAGGCAAGCAGATTTCTATGTGATCAAGGCTATGTTGGCTACACAGTGAGTTCTAGGCTAGCCAGGACTACAAAGTGAGACACTGTCTCAAAACAAAAAAATAGATTCCATACAAACAAAACTACACACACACACACACACACAAAAAAAATATTATATACATATATATACTTTTCCTCAATTTCTCACCTCTCTCTCTATATATATATACATACATACATACATATATATATACATATATATGTATATATATGTACACGTACATACATATTCTTTGCTTCTTCCTCAGGGATGGAGAGTTGGATCAGAGCTTAAGAGCACTTGCCGCTCTTGCGGGGGATGTGGGTTCAGTTCTTAGCACCCACATGGTGCTTCACAACCATTTGTAACTCCAGTTCCAGGGATCTGACTCCCTCTTTTAAGCTCCTCAGACATCAGGTGTGCATTTGGTGCACATGCAGACATGCAAGCCAAACACTCATACACATAAAATAAATCATCCAAAAAAAACCTTTGAAAACTCACATCTCCTTTGGTCAATTTTTCCTTCATTTTCTGGGCCCTTTTTTCAAACTCTTTCGTTATGCTATAGTTAACCGGTCCTTTTGCAGGCATTGGTCCAACAATATCCTCATCTTCACTGTTCTCTGCTTCCTTTAAAACAAGACAGTATCTTTAATCTGAGAAGAGACCAACAGGTTACAGACAATGATCTTAAGCTACTTGGAATTTAGGTGAAATGGATTACACATAAGCAATAAAGCAAACAAAAACCATATTGCTAACCCATCACTGAACAATCCTTGGCTTCCTTAGTGATGACAGCTCCATAGCGTGAGGGCTGCCTCATCTCCTCCTATGTCATTGGAGGCCTCATTATCTTATTCCTATTCATACTCTCCCTCTCTCCTTTCCTTCTCTCTTCCCCTCTCTCTGTTTTGTTGCTGGATGGAACCCAGGCTTTGTATGTGTTAGGCAAGGACTCTACCACTGAGTCCAGGCTTTCAACCCTTTGACTGATGGAGGGATATCTGGCTTTAGAATCCTTTTAAACATAGCATTCCTGGTATTTATTACCAATTGGTCAGAAATGACCAATCTCTGTACATAAAAAGCTCTTTGGAATAAGGTAAGTGAATCAGGGTGTTACTGTCAGCTTTTATGAAACAAGTGTGTAACAGCTCCTCAAACCCTAATCCAGACGCCAGCATGGCTGACTTACCTCAGAGACAAAATCGTGTTGTGATAACTGGTACCTCTCGTTCTCTCTCTCAAGATTTACCATGTCCTTGACTAAGCTATTCCGTTAATTCTACTTTGTCTACAACACTCAAGATTCTCTTTTCTATATCTTATACTCTGTTGGTGAAACTTAACTCTAAAGTTTTTGACATCTTAAGTTTTTCATTTCCAGTTTTATTTCAGTTTGGGTTTTCTTTTCTTTTTTCTTTTGATTTTTCAAGACAGGGTTTCTCTGTGTAGTTCTGTCTGTACTGGAACTGGCTCTGTAGGGCAAGCTGGCCTTGAACTCATAGACATCCACCTGCCTCTTCCTCCCAAGTGCTGGTATTAAAGGCGTGCACCACCACCCAGCTAGTTTAAGTTTTCTTTATAGTAATTCGATTTCTTTGTTAAATTCTACTTTTATGTCTTGAATAGTTTTATTTCATTCAACTATTTACGTCTTTACAGACTTCACTGGGGAATTTATTCATACCCTAAGCTCCTTGATTATATCCACAATTGCTATTTTAAAGGCATGGTCTTGTGCTTCAGTTATATTGTACTCTTCAGGGCCCACTGCAATGGGGTTACTGGCTTCTGGTTGGAGGCATATTATCTTGGCTATTCACATTTGTGTTTCTGTACTGGGATCTAGGCATCATGTTTGGGGTATTTTCTTGGTGTCCATATCAGGGCTTGTCATTGTTGGGTGGATTTTCAGTTCTCTGGTTGCTGTTGCCCTCTCTGGATCCTAGGCAAGTGTGGTGGTGGTGGGTCTCTGATAGGTAGATAGTGCCTCTGTAGGCTGATGGGAGAAGAAAGGAATGTAGATGGGCTAGGAGGAAAGGATCAGAGGGTCTGTGGTGAAGAGATGGGGACTAGGGTCCACACCAAGAGGCAGAGTCCCCAGGGAATGTAGGTGGGTGGGAGAGGGGCTCCTGCAAGCAGGCTGCTACAGGACCAAGAACAGCTCTGGACAGCTACTTATGGAGGACAGGAAGGATAGTGAAAATCAACCCCAAGTGCCAGCCCAGTATGGCCACTGGGGGCCCACATAGGTGTTCAGCTGACAGGAAGGACTGCAGATAGGCTAGAACTGCATCCTGGGCTGAAGTCACACTGATGAATGGTTTCCAGGTACGACTCTGTGACAGATGCTGTAATATCTCAAGACTTATAGTTTGTCCTTGTCCTCAGGTTTATTGCAATAAATAACAACATGCTTGTCCTTTGGTTCTGACAGCTTCTGCATCTTGTTTTATTTATTCATTCATTCCTTTATTTATTTTGAGTACATAGGATATAGAGTTTGTTTACACTGCTTTCATTTCCCCTTTAATAATCCAACAGCAGGTTTCTATCTCTTTAAATTCATACAAGTGCAATTAAATAATTTTATCCCTGCTCTTGTGGCTTATTTGTAATTTTCTATAGATACAAACCTTTGTGGCATAAAGTAAGCAAATATAAAGTATATGATGAACCTTTAAAATAGATGTATTTTTATTTATGTGTATGTGTGGAGGTTTTTTTTGTGGGTATATTCCACATATGTGTGGCTGCACACTGAGGTCAGAAGAGGTAGAGTTATACCAGTGTGGGTGCTGGGAACTGAACTTGCATTCTCTGCAAATGCTCTTAACTGCTTAGCTATTTCTTCAGCTCCTATGATGAGCTTTTAAAGTTTAAAAAAAAATTAGTGTTTGGGGCCAGGCTGGGAGTCAGAGGCAGGTGGATCTCTGAGTTCCAGCCAGGTCTACATAGCAAGTTCTAGGATAGTCAGGGCTAGGAAGAGAACCTGTCTACAAACAAACTAACAAACAAACACATTAGTGTTTGATGGTAGGATTCGTTAATACTATCTTAATGTCTATTTATAAGATAGTTTTCATGATGGGCACATTTCATCACATCTTGCTCTGTATTTTTAGAAACAATGATCACCTATGGTGTTGAGAGTTGTGAACTGAATGGAGGATTGGAGAAGCAAGCAGAAATAACACACTGAATTGAAAGCTAGAATCATCGGCCCAAACCTAACCTAGGTTGTCACAAAGTTTTTATGACCTTGGTGACTTATTTAGTGTCTTCTCAGGTTTATCATCTCGAGACAGGAGAACAGGGCAGAGGGTGAGGCCTGCAGAGCCCTGGGCAAAGGCTGCAAAATCAGGGTGTGAAATGAGTCGGTTGGCAAAGAGGAAGACAAAATCCCCCATTTCATTAGATCTGGAAAGTGACCCAAGTACAGGGCACCCCAAAGTGTCTACAGGTGAACCCTGACTCAACACCACATACATACTCCTGGGTGGAGATTTAAGATTAAGGGTGCACATCATGTAGTTCGATGTAGAATTACATGTACAAACAGCATACAAAGAAGATCCCTATCCTATACCCATAAGCCAGTCTGCACTATGGGGCGTATACAAATAAGACCCCTATCCTATACCCATAAGCCAGAGTCTGCACTATGAGGTACATACAAAAAAGACCCCTATCCTATACCCGTAAGCCAGAGTCTGCACTATGGGGCACCTTCTGTGTAGAAGGACCACTTGAGATGCTGATAGCTGTCTTGGTTGACAGTATATCTTTTCTTAATAAACTGCCTCTGCTTCTGATGCAGCTGTGTCTATGTTTAATTCCTTGTCTGGGGACACAAGAATCTGGAACTCCTCTGGGGATGCCCGCTGAGCCCCAGTGTGATATTTGTGGTATCAACTTTATTTAAAAACACGAAAGAAGTTACACACCATTCTCAGCCATTTTCCATAGCCCTTGCTCTTTTTTGGGGGGGAGGGAGCAATAATATGTGGTAACAGTTCCTACCAATAATTACTCTGGTGTTAGAAGAACCTATATCATTTGCTACTTTGGAACCATGAAACTGGGGCTTTTTCTAAGTCCTGGGGAAAAACTTGGATTACTCAAAGCCATTCACTTTGCCTCATAAGTACTAACCTGACAGGCTTAGGCATGGGCATTTAATAGAATTTTGGTCAAACAAACATGAATAGAGAGCCTACATGAAACCAGGAGAGGTTTTCCTTCCTCTGTGAGAGGTGAAAGCATCATTCACCTTCAGCATCTGGACACCGCGAACTGCGTGTGAACTTGAAGCCTATGGCACGCGTAAGAGGTATAAAGAAAGCAATCAGCTGGAAGGGGATTAGTCTGCCTAAGAAGACAGAAGAAAGAGGGAAAAACTGGAGACTGTGTTGTTAAATTAACCAATCTCAGGATGATCTTACTTCTATACCTCTTATTATGTACCGAGCACACTTCCCTCATTTTTTAGAATGGAGAATGCATACCACTGTAATGGTTGGCTCTGTCACTGTCAACTTGATATAATGTAGAATATATCACCTGGGAAGAGTCTCAGTGAGGATTTGGCACAATCAGGTTGGCCTGTGGGCACATATATTGAGGCAGAGAGAGACACCCATTATGGGTGGTACCATTCTCTAGGGAGAGTATCTTTATTGTGTAGACGTGTCCTCCAAAGTTAAATCTTTCCATCTTGGAGAGAAATTTCTTAAGACAGGAAGTGAAAAGTAGGGAAAATGACACCCTTCAAATACAAGGAGCACAAACCATAATGCCTGACAATCTTGTTTCGTTGAGAGTTATCAAGTGCGAGAAATCTGAGTGTTCTACCCTCACAGTAAGCTGACAGTGTGTTCAGAGACTCATAAATATTAGAGTCTCAGCCACATGGTTGCAGACACCATTCAAGGTCTGAGTCTGTTATACATTTCATTCTTTAAAGGAAAACGTGCCAAACCTCTGAGTTGAAGAAGGATGACATTTGTCCTGGATCCTCTCTGCCTTTGTCAGTTTTCTGTGGAGACTTAATGAAACCAGGTGGCAATGCAGGACCTATTATAGGTCTGAAAATAAAACATACCATTATCATTCTCTCTTGACTTTAAAAGGCTGTTTTCAGAATATAAGTTCACAATCATAAGGAAACCAGCTGATAACAAATGCTGCAAATAAGAATTTTTTGTAACATTATCTTCAATAGTATTAATAGATTTCTATTAGTTTAAAAACTTACTTTTTGCACCTGTTATTTTCTACCTCAATTTATGAAAAACAATTTTCATTTATTCATGAGCATGTATGTGCCACATCATGCATATTGTCACAGGACAACTTTAGGGAACGGGTTCCCTTTGTACTGTGGAACTCAGGATGAACACACATTCTTAGGCTGCAGGACAAGTACCTTTATCTGCTAAGTCGTCAACTAGATACTAAAGCAAAACTTTTCAATCTTTTTGATACGACTGTACTCATGAGGGTATTTCCATCTTTTGCTTTGACTTCCACTCTGTTTTGATATTTGCTATCTGCTGAAGAATTCCATTGGACCTTATAATTATAGTCAGAACTTTTTTTTTTTTTTTTTTGGTTTTTTGAGACAAGGTTTCTCTGTGTAACAGCCTGGCTGTCCTGGACTTGCTTTGTAGACCAGGTTGGCCTCGAACTCACAGAGACCCACCCTGCCTCTGCCTCCCGAGTGCTGGGATTAAAGGCGTGCGCCACCACGCCCGGCCCTAGTCAGAACTTCTTAAGTAGAAAGAATGTTCTCCTAAGGACGCCTCCAGCAGGTACATAGAGCAGATACCAGCAGTCAGTGGCAAAGCACCACAGCAGTACAGATCTACACACAGCCCTTGCTAACAATCCGGGAAAGACGCAGATGAACAGACGACGGCAGCTGGCCCACTGTGCCCCACAGACGAAGGAGAAGGCACTATGCCAATCACAGCTCACCCCGTGTAGGTTTCTAGTTTCCTGTAAGCAGCTGTACTGTGGGAAAAATTAATAGCCAAGACCAATACAACCAGTGAAGGGCGGAGCTGGAGTCCTGGATTCTTTGATGTCAAGTTTCATGATTTTTAGAGTTGCATTACTGCACCATTCTCAGGGAACTATCATCAATACAAGAAATTGCCTCAATCCTGAGCCTTTTGTAGAAAGGAAAGACTACTCTCATACTTTCAGTTCCTTTATCCAATGTTTTCCTCATGGTTCTCCCTGGTCAGTACTGCCTACTCGGATGCCACTGAAGTACTCAGCTGGATTTCCAGGGGAACCATGTGGATTTAGACAGGCTTCTTGGCAGAGGGGAAACAGTACTGAGAGTCAATGGTTCTGACTCTGTAATAATCTCGTCTTGCTTCATGAACCAAGACGAGTCAAATAGTTTTGTGTATGAACAAGTGCAGTTTCAGATTGTCAGAAAGATCCAATTAGCTGTCATTTACA
This sequence comes from Lophiomys imhausi, assembly GCA_907164525.1. Taxonomy (NCBI): domain Eukaryota; kingdom Metazoa; phylum Chordata; class Mammalia; order Rodentia; family Muridae; genus Lophiomys; species Lophiomys imhausi. Next base: position 1,167,292 of record CAJQZJ010034344.1, read on the forward strand.
AGCTATATGGAAAATTTAGAGGGTCTTTTTTTATGTATAATTCTTACCAGAGCTACACAGATATTAATTGTTCAATTTTGACTTTAGAATTTGTGGAGATAAAATCTGTGGTATAATCTTAGAAGATGGTAAATATGTTGGTTGGGCCAGTGAGAAGGTTCAGTGGGTAAAGGCTCTTTTTTTGTCTGTTTGTTTTTTGTTTTTTAGGTTTTTCGAGACAGGGTTTCTCTGTGTATCTCTGGCTGTCCTGAAGTCACTCAGACCAGGCTGGCCTTGAACTCACAGAGGATATGCCTGCCTCTGCCTCCCAACTGCTGGGATTAAAGGCGTGTGCCACCATGCCTGGTGGATAAAGGCTCTTGATGCCAAGCTGAGGATTCAAGTTCAATCCCTGAGACTCATAGAGTGAAAGGAGAGAACCAGGTCCCACAAATTGTCCTGTGACCACCACCTGTGCAGTGGTGTCATGTGTGTGTCTCCCCATGAATAAATAAAATAGAATAAAAAATTTAATAAAAAATATAGTAAATATAATACAGTCATGGCATTCTACAGTTGTATCAGATATTTTTTTACTTCAATATATGCTGCTATTTGTTTCACACATGGAATTTATTGTCCAAAATGTTCTTTTCTCTTTTTTTCCTTTTTTAAAACTGAAAATAAACTTTACCCATGTAATATAATCTGATTACAGTTTTCTTTCCCCCAATTCCTCTCAGACTCTCCTCACCTATCCAAAATATACATCTTTTTTTTCTCTCTCTCTCATTAGAAAACAGGCATCTAAAAATAAAATAAGATAAACCCAACAAACCAGAATGGGATAAAACAACCAAAAAGACAAAAAAGAGCCAAAGAGAAAGCATAAGAAACACCTCTGGATGTAGATAAACACATTCACACATAGAATTCTCATAAAACCATAAGCTCAGAAACCATCATATATGAGCAAAAGACTTGTAAGGTAAAAAGAACGCCCAGACCAAGAACCAAATGGTAATTCTCAAGAAAGGATCTACCATACATTAAGTACAAGCTGTGTACAGTTTATCCAAAATGCTTGGACCAGGAGCATTTCCAACTTGAGATTCTGAACTATTTACATATTCATAATGAGAAACTTTTTGGAAAGGGTCTCAAGTCTAAACACGAGGATTCATTTGTGTTTCATGCACACCTTCTACAAACAGCCTAAAGGCAACTGTATATAATATGCTAGGTGATAATTATACACATAAAACAGGTTAGCATATGCTGCATAGCACACTTGGGGTGTCATGCTGGCTGCACTCAAAGTCTGGAAGCATTTTGGATTGCAGAGAGACAGTCCATCTATAATGGGTTCTTCTGAAAGGAATGCTTTGTTCCAGAGGCCAATAACTTACCTATAAAAGGCTAGAAATAGGTTCTAACTTTCAGGCTTTGAGAGCCACATTTGTGTACCTGGATCATTTGTACTGCTCTTGCAAAATATAAAAAGCATTATTTGTTTGGAGATGACACAAAAATGGCAGTACTCCTGCTACACTTAAAAGAAACAGAGTTACATAGAAATTAGGAATTGGTACATGAGATCCTAAACTCTGAATATAAAAAACAAACATCCACCTCTTTTATGTGCTCTTACATATTGGCATGCATGTGACATGCATTATATTAGTAAATTGTTATGTGTTCCTTATGCTACCCGAGAAGTGGTTCTGGAGGTGGGTCCCACTTCAGAACCAAGTATGTTTGCCTTACAGTGTCCTATAAGACCCCTTGTCCAGGGACAGGTTGGCCCCCAGGCCTGTGAGACAAGGAAAGGAGAACAGAAAACAAGCCTCCCCATGCTCACCTCCCCCCAAAAAAGTCATGAGCCTGAGTCCAGAAGGAAAATTAATTGGTTGGGTAGAAACATCGTTTTCTTGAACAAGGCTTCACAGTGGCTGATTACCAGCACCTTCTCAAAGCAGAAGGCTCTGCTACTGTTTATACCAGGGTATAAAATGCATGTTGTGGGGAGGGCTAACTGAATCTTACCTGGGAGAGACACTCTGCCTGGTTTCTCTCTGTCCATCAGGGGCCTAGCTGACTGCTTTTCCAGTCATTTCTGCTGGATGAAGTGAGTGTCTGACTTGACATGAAGTGAGCTCTACTGTGTATCTGCTGCTTGAGTCTTCTAGTCTCACTTGCTACATACTAATAAATTTACTCATTCAGAACTAAAAGGATGGCTATCATGGGCCAGCCTCTGTATAAAACAATGCAGTATTATGAACTTTAAAACAATTGGCTGAAACATTATCACCTTGGAGGAGAATCATCCTGCTTCTTAAACCCAGGAGGAAGGGCTGGTCCAAAAAACCCATCATCATCGTCATCTCTATCTTGGGTTCTCCTCTGCTTTCTGAAAACAAAAAGTGGCATAACTTAAGTTAAACATATGTTAATTTTTTACAAAAAAAGCTTTAATTTAGAAAGAAGAGATTAACTTTAAGTAGATATCTAAACACTGAAACAATAAATTAACCCTGCCAAAACAAAACAACAAAAACCCCTAAACAACAATGTATTAAACAGTTCTTAAATCTTTTCCTGGAATTTATCTTCAGTTACTTATTTAACAGGACTATATCAGTATTCTGTATCTTGTGGAGAATTCAAGATTCCACTAAGTAAAAAAATCTCAACAGTCTGTTCAGCCCTTTCTTAGTGAAATGCATGAGTTCAGCTTTTATTTTGCCTCTCGGAAGCACTGTAAGTTGCCTCTTCTGCCTCACAATCTTGAAAGGGCATCAAAAACCTTATTAATCTATAAAATCAAAGATTCAACTTATCCATCCAACCCATGATTGGTAAGGCTAGACTATAAGGGAATCATTTACTTAAACAGAACATCAATTGCATATCAATTTAAAAAAGTATTTCTATGGGATTACTTATAGTATTTAGCTATTTCAACAATATGTTAAGGAAACCCTTTTATATACAATCTTACTGGGCTGGAGATGTAGCTCAGTGTTAGAGAGCTTGCCCAGCTTGCTCAAGGCCAAAGGTTTAACTCCTTAGAACCACACACACAAGCTTTACTAATGCATTAATTCACCCATTTATTTTAGGTATCTCTATATCCACACTCGACTAGAATAAGCTTCTTTTTATTTTTTTGGAGACAGGGTCTCACTATGTAAGCCTGGCTAGCCTTCAACTCACATAGATCACCTGGCTCTGCCTCTGGAGTGCTGGGATTAATGGTGGGTACCACCACACACAATTAGAATAAGCGTCTTTATAGAAGATGTAGATTGTGTGAAATGCCATCTGAGATGACATCTTTCCTATGCTGCACAAATCCAAACACTGCGTTCCAGTAGCCACTGGTTCCAGCCAGCTTGGGAGAGGTGTGAAGCTGGTTCACTGTATAATTTAGTGAATTACCTTGCAGTTGGACCAGCATCTTCTTCTTCAGACTCTTGATTTCCTTCTTCAGACAAAGAACTACTGTCCTCATCGCTGTCTGAGGAATCTGAACTGCTGCTTCTGTAATTAGGGGGCAGAGCTGGCCCTGCAACTGCACACGGGTGGACATATGTGTTACAGCTCTTTCATCAAGTCCTCCCGGCTGAAATTTCCTTTTCACAGCTACAGCCGGCTAGCATTTACTATGGACTTATATCTTCTAAGTCTCCATCCACCCACCAACCCTCCACCCACCAGTGACAGAGTGAATACTCTTAAAGAGACAGACATAAAAGATCAGTTTAGATAAAGTGCTGCGGAGGGAGGAGGCTGTGATCAAGATGTAACCTGAATTAATAAATAAATGTTAAAAAAAAGTGCTGTTATTGAAGCAGTAAAAACATGTGTCTGTATGGAGGGTGCAATTTGGAAGACGGTGGCCAGGGAAAGTCACTCTGACAAGGCATTTGTGTAGACTTAAGTGACAAGACAATAGTGGCCATACAGCAATCCAAAACAACAGTCTAGTCAGAGGAAGAGTCACCAGAAGAGAACAAGCTAAGCATTTTTCATGGAGAACAAGCTGACACTAGAGGGTGAAGAGGCTAGTGTGTCTAACACAAAGGGGGAGCAAGGCTGCAAGCTTTGGAGCTGGAGTCTTTGAATCTGTACTTTGCCACTTACTAACTATATGAATTGGGTAAGTAGTTAACCTGCCCATGTTACTTTGATGCTTTGTAAAAGGAGGCTCATAAAATTTAAATCTTAAACCAGGAGCTCTCACTAGAAGGAAACACTGAACAATGTTATACAGATGAACCCTGAGGACATTATGAAAATGCAACAAACACAGTTACAGAAACTCCCTGTTTGGCCCCTCGGGCCCACCCTAAGATACTTAGAGCAGTATATTCATAACACAGAACAGCAATTACTAGAAGCTATGGCAGAAAGGGATGGGGGTTTTGTACAACAAATTTCACTTTGTGAGATGAAGAGCTTTAGCGATGGATGGATGGACGGATGGATGGATAGATGGATGGATGGATGTAGCTACATAAACAGTATCATTTTAACTAATGCCTCTGAATACTATGCTTTAAAATGGCTAATGCAGTAGATCCAATGAATATTTCATGAGAACATGAAAGAAAAAACTAGTATCTTAGTTAGGGTTACTACTGCTGTGATGAAATACCATGACCAGAAGTCCATCTCAAGCTGACAAAAAAGACTACCAACCAGTATAGCAAAACCTGTACATCTGTGTTTATTGATGCCCTACTCACAATATGGAGGAAATGAAGCTAGCCTAAACATCCATCAACAGATAAATGGATAGTGGAAATATGGTATAAAATACACAATGGGACTTTATTCAGCTGTGAAGAAAAATGAAATCACGAAAGTTGCAGGAAAATGGATATAATTGGAAAATATTGTATAATAAGGTAACAAAGTTTCAAGAATGCAAATACAGCATGTTCTCTCTGATAGGCAAGGTCTAGCATATAATATTCATATATGTGTATATAAGTGGGATGTCAGAAATGCAAGTACAGCATGTTCTCTCTGATAGGCACAGTCTAGCTTATAATATTCAT
>CAJQZJ010034344.1:1183787-1194655 GCA_907164525.1 Lophiomys imhausi
GTGTGTGTGTGTGTGTGTGTGTGTGTGTGTGTGTGTGTGTGTGTGTGTCTGTTCTCTCCTTCCACCCTGTGAGTGAGTTCCTGGGATTGAACTCACGTTGTCAGGCTCCAAGGCAAGTGCCTTTGCCCTCAGAGCTATCCTGTTGACGTGCTGCTGTGGTTTTCAATATCAGATTCCCATCACCAAGACAAACCATCAGTCTTTGTTTAAAAGCCTGTGTTCTAAAGTGGCTTTTCTCTCTGTGAAGGCGAATTTTGCCCCCTTGTGGTCCGTACAGCAAGTGATTCAAGGAAAAACAGTCTCTAGTGGAACCAGTGATTTTTCAAGTGCTAACAAGAAATCTTAGACCAGGCCAGATGTGGTGGCACACACCTTTAATCCCAGCACTCCGGAGACAGAGGCAGGTGCATCTCTGTGAGTTCTAGGCCAGTCTGGTCTACAAAGCTAGTTCAGGACAGCCAAGGCTACACTGAGAAACCCTGTTTCAAAAAAACAAACTGACAAAAGCTTAGACCATGTGTTGATGGAAAGCATGTCTTTTACTAATTTCTTGGTAGTCGTTTGTCTTGAAGGTTAGAGGCAAATATTTTCAAACTTATTTTGCATTTTTGTTTGTGTGTATGTATGTGGGTGTGTACATGCCGTGGCAAGTGTGTGGAGGTCAGAGGGCAACCTAAGGGAGTTGGTTCTTTCCTTCCACCATGAATGTTCTAGGAATTGGGCTCAGATCATGAGACCTGACCACAGGTGCTGTTATTGGCTGACACCCTTCCCATAAACTAGCATTTTGTAATTGAAAAGTTAAATATTTTGCTATTTATGGTTAAGATCACCAAAACCAGAGACTCTCACTCTAATGGGAAATAGTGAATTGTAGTAAATGTTTATGTTTATATTTGATGCTTATTAGGGCGATGGAGTTATCCCTTAGCCCACTTATGAATAATCACACAGAAACACCAGATGGATTTTAATCACCTTAGCCTGGATTGTGCAATCTTAGTCAATCTAAAGTATCATAAAATTTTATCCTCAAATAAAACCCCATAACATATACATACGTCCCCTGGGCTGTTATTCTCCACACTGTGCTGATGTTCCAGGCCATGTGGAGATAACATCTTCTATTAACCCATCGTCTTCTCCTTTCTTCTTCCTGGCTTCCTCTCATGACTCCCCTCCCCACAAAAGCCTGAACACCTTAGCCCTGCCTACCTCTCTCTGCCCAATCACAGGCCTGAACATTTTATTAAAGGCAATCAGAGATAATAGTTAGCAACTTGGTGTATGTGTGTATGGCCTTGTACAGCAAGCAGACCTCAGGGTTGGTTAACATTTAGAATACATAACAAATCACCCCATCAGTGAATAAATATATGAGGTGCCTAGAAAGCCACATGCAATTGAAACACTGGCTTTAGCACATGGGAATAATAATGCTTAGCCAGAGGGTGCTTTCCATAGTCAAGTGAGTCTTTAGAAAGCCCCACCATTGACAAGGCTTGTTTTGAGAAGTGAGCTTCCCACCTTCCACCTCATGCTTATGGTATAATATAATGGCAAGTGTTCTCTCTTTTAAACACAGTTATGTGAACATTGTCACTGGCCTAGACCAGTATTCCATCCTGCCTCCCCCAGTTAAATCATGCCTTTCATGACTGGTTTCCCCTACCGCTTAGCAATTGTTGATCTGTTCTGTCAAATCACATAAGTGGCATCATGCAGCATGAAGACTTGTGAGGTTCAGAAGTCACACATGTTGGGTGTAGTACTAGTACATTCTCATTTCTTAGTACTCTGCTGTTCCACTGTATGACTATATAAATCACAGTTGTTTTTTCCTTTCCCACTTTTTGGCATACTGGAAACCTCCATAAACATTCACGTATGAGTTTATGCTTTGAATATAGGCTTTCACTTACATTGGATAAGTTCCTGGGAGTGGTGTTGTGCGGTCATGTAGTGAGTGTATAATTCCTTCAAAGGAAACTGCCAAACCTTGTTGGGGAGATGTTTGAACTCAAGTGCTGGTTGACCGGGGCAGCATTCAGAGGGAAGGATCTGACTGAAGGGTTTGCAGCAGTTACCACGCAGCAGTAGCCTTGCCTCCATGGCTTACTGCAAAGTGACCAGTCCTTCCTAGTAAAGAGCAAGTTCAAGACCCTGGTGCTGCTGTCAGCACCATTGGGCAGGCTGCTTGTTACTGCTCTCCAGTGCCTTGCTCTGATCTTCCTGAGAGAAGGCTCACATCTCTTCTCGTACTACTCCCTCATCTAGATAGACAGGCAAAAGAAACGGCCTAGTTTTCAGCTTTTCATTAGGAAAGCAATAGGTGTTTTTCAGCTTTAACTAGATTTCCATACAGACCTCATTGTCTAGAAGTAGGTTGCTTGATCATCTTTAGTGGGAGTGGAGTTGGAATGTCCCCCAAACAGAATTGCCAAGAGAGAGAATATGCAGCTGTTTCTGACTGCTTGGTGGCACAGTTTTAAGTTGGTTTTATTCCAAAACTGTGAGGGAAATTCAGAGACAGCCATATCCTCTTACATAAAGGAGGACTGGAGTAAGGTTTTCTGGGCTTCCTGGTGATGTTCCTCATGTAGAACAGGTGTATCTGGTTCTGGTTTCCAGAGTGTGGGCTGCAAGTATTCAGTGACCATCATCAGAAGTGCTGGAAAAGAAACGGGCGCAAGATACTGAGTGATGAAGTGGAATTACGGACTTGTGAGCCTGAGATGTGCCAAGAGAGGGGACATTGGAGTGGTAATTTTGGGTGAAGTTTATTTGTACCTGTGATGTTACCTTGTTAGTAAGTGTTCTGGAAGTGTCTTGGCACCTTTTAATTCATCTGGGGTTCTTTCACATCTTCTCAGGTTTCTGTCCCTTTATATCAGAAGTGTTGTGATGTATTCATTAGCAGGATATGGGAACTGGGTGTGGGGACGTATGTCTGTAGTCCTGGTGTGGGAAGTCTGACCTTGTGCTGTTGTGCCTATGAATATACAAAGCAATGCCTTTTCCAAAAAGGGAGAAGTGGGGTAGGTTGGTAGGAAAGAAGGAACATGGAAATGTTTTGGTTCATTTGATAGGTTTCTAAGACATAGACTCTATAATTAGCATATTTTTAAAAATAATATAAAGTGACTGGTTGTGGTGGTGGCACACGCCTTTAATCCCAGCCCTTGGGACACTGAGGCAGGCAGATCTCTGAGTTTTAGGCCAGCCTGGTCTACAGAGTCCAGGACAGCCAAGGCTCTGTTCCGATACCCTAAAAGGAGTGAATTCCACGTTGATAACAACAAAATGCTTTTTTTTTTGGTTTGGTTTTTCGAGACAGGGTTTCTCTATTTAACAGCTCTGGCTGTCCTGGACTCGCTTTGTAGACCAGACTGGCCTCGAACTTGCAAAGATCCGCCTGCCTCTGCCTCCCAAGTGCTGGGATTAAAAGCGTGCGCCACCACCACCCGGCTACAAAATGCTTTTTATTTTGAACATTACTGTTCTTGTGAAAGCTGCGCTTCTGGAGGAAGCAGTTTGGTTTTGACATTCGAGAGTGCCAACATCTGTGTAGCCATTCTGCTAGTCCCTGGACTCAAGGTAAAGCTGGAAAAAAAATACATCTTTGTCTTTATTCTTTTATTTTTATTTTATTTTTTCATAGCCAAAGTTGAAGGAGTTCAATGTGTTTAAAAACTAAAGCTTCCCCCAAGATAGGAAAAAAAAAAAAAAAAAAGGTGAATCTTAATTCCTGAGCTGTGAGGCAGACACTTGCATATAAAGTGAACGCTGCCTCCCAGGGCAGAAGTCCACTAGGTGGAGCTGTTCTCTTTCCTTCAATCAGACTTCCATGTCTCCCTCTTAGTAATGTTAGATCTTTCTGATGTGCAGAAGGACTTTGAAATTAAAATACAGTGGCCTAAGCTTGTATTAGAGCAGTCTTGTATTACAAAAGAGAAGAGGGGATATGTTCTATAGGGAATAGGCCTAGGAGAAAAGTCAGTAAAGGGCACTGATTGGAGCGCTAGGAGAAAGTTGGATGATGCGTGCAGAATCACGGTCGGCACAGGTTCACCCTGTAGTGTAGTGGTCTCTGTCCCGAAAGGACGTCACTTAGACCCAGGGGCATAGGCAGGGACAAGTCAGAGAGAGGTAAGAGACACAAGGACAGGAGACATGAGTGTGTCATGTCAGGATCAATCCACTTGGGATAGTGAGGAAAAGAAGTACAGGGAGAAAGGGTGATTATAGATTAAAAACAAAACAAGGGTGCTGAAAGTGTCGCCTCTTTCAGTGTGTAGCTTCCCAATGTTGTCCTCTTGTGGGAGACTCTATACTAAACCACACCTGCATGGGGATGCATACTCCAAGTGATTTTTCCCCAGTAACTTCCGTATGTTTTTCACATGTGCTCTAGGCAGCTGAGCTGTCCTCTTCGTATGGCGGGTGTGGAGTAGCTCTGCGCTTGCTGCCTAGCCACCACAGGGTCTGCGAGCAGCATCACACACTTCTTCCATTCCCGCTTCTCCGTGCCCTGTCTGCAGATGGAGGACAGCTGCCAGCCGTCCTTTCTGAAGGCTGTTCTATGGTCGCTTCTCATCTTTTACAGGCTGCCATAGTTCCTTCCATCTTCCTACACAAGTTCTGGTTTTCACCCGCTTAATTATCTTTGAGTCTCTTCTGAGCCCCTTCCAAGTTTTATTTTTTCTCAGCATTGCTTTTCCACCAAACTGACACAGTGCCTGACTGTGTTTAGCCATTTTTGAGGATCCGGGAAGAGTCCAGTGTGTGTAGCCTTAGGTCATGTTTGCTTTTGTAAGTGTGTTGCTGACCACTATTGGATTCTCATCTTGTGTGACCTTGCTGTTTTCCTGTTGTGTTTATTTATAGCATGTGCAGTCACTCTCTCTTATTTATGCATGTTATTTATGATTTATGGCTGGGTACATGCTTTGCACTGTCCTTACTGAAATTCATTGCCTTTCCCCCTGATTCTTCCACCACTAACCAAAGCCATTGTTGTTCTTTTCTGTAATGTAATTAACCCATGGGAGTCATTGCATGTGCTCCTCGAGCTTATAATGTACGCTAGTTTAGTGAGACTGACGGTTGAGCCTAGCGCATGTGCATGGTAAGCATTCTCTCTCTGACCTACACCCCCAGTCTGGTAATGCATGTTTAAAAGAAGGTGGAGCAGTCAGTAGCTCAGGAAAGATGGCAGAACTTTTGTTGGTGTTTCTAATGAGCAGCAGCCTGAGTGCTGAGAGCTGTGTTCCCTTCCTTCATGTTTTCTGTGCTGTGGAGACTCCTCTCTTGCTGTTTGAGACTTAAGGGCTAACATCTCCATACATCTTGTGCCAAGAAACAGATTTAATCTCACTCACAGTCATGTGCGTGTCTAGAACTTTCTTTTTGAGACAGGGTCTCTATATAGTCCTCCTGGCTGTCTTGGAACTCACTCTGTAGACCAGCATGGCCTCAAACTCAGAGATGTGTCTGCCTCTGCCTTCTGAGTGCTGGGCTTAAAGGTGTGAGCCACCATGTCCAGCAGATTAATTTGTTTCATGTGTATGAATGTTTTGCCTGAATGAATGTCTCTGCACCATGTGTGTATGCCTGTTTCCTAGAGAGGTCAGAAGAGGGTGTTGAGTCCCCTGAAAATGGAGTTATGGGTAGTTGTGAACCACTAGGTGGATCCTGGGAATTGAACCTGGGTCCTTTGAAGAACAGTTAGTACTCTTAACCACTAAGCCATCTCTCCAGCCTTCTGGAACTTTTTTGAAGTTTACTGTTGTCACCTGTTGGAATGAATACAAAGTTTGTAGGCACATTTTGGCTTGAGCCTTCTTTGGTAGTTCAGTCCCTGTTGTTAAATTATGTTCCATAAAAATAATTCCCTGGGTAGTGGTCACTCTTGCTGTGGTCTTGAGTTGTTTGTATTACTTGGTTTACTTAGAACAAACTCCAAAACTTTTCACCCGAGTGCTTTCTGTTAATACCGTTTCAGACCAGTTGGTTTCATGTCTCTTTCTTTGTGGATTTCATTTTGAAATATCTCACTCCACCCAACAGAAAAACGTACTCTCCTGGGTGCTTAACTATGCTTGTGTTAGGTACAGCTATTCTCAGGCTTCTCTATCCTCCTTAGTTTGAGAGCTATCTCTTCCCTTGGTGACATTGTATGTGCATGCACGAATCTGCAAAAGGCAGGTTGTTTATGTGTGGGTACATGATAAGCAGAGATGTTAGAGCAGTTTGCACAAGTTGTATGAATTATGCGATTTAAGTTCTAGCGTGCACTTCTTACCTGGCTGCAGAATTGGGTGGACAGCTGTGAGTAACATTGACTCATGAACTGCACTTTTCTCTCTTAAATTTTACCCTGCACTTCGTATATAATCAGGTATATTTATCCCTCTCAGGTCTCTGAGGTGGTTGAAGAATAGATAGCTAGAGTCTCATAGTTAAATTTTGAGTTGTTTAGGAATCAAGAGGGTGTTCTGGATCTAAGAAGATGTTTTTAAAATTGTGAGGCAAGTTAGTATGAAAGCTGAGTTAGATATAGAACTTTAAACTCATGGAGATGGTTAGATAGTAGAATGTTAAAGTCAGGGGCCAAATACATATGGACTGGGCATTGGGAATGTATGCTAAGCCGTATAACTCTCATAATTGTGGCCTATTCATTTCTGTTGTTTTGTTATGAGAGAAAGAGCCATTTGTTGAACTGAAAGGGGGAGATGTTGGGGGGGGAAACGATATACCTTAAACTTAAAAAAAGGGGAAGAGAATGGGGGGTTGAGGAGGAAGAGGGTGGGACTGGAGGGAGGAGTAGGGAGGAGATTGTGATTGAGATGTAACTTGAAGAAATAAAAAATAAATTATAAAAAAAATTTAGAATTGAAAGTTTGTAATAATAATTTTTTTTCTAGAAACTACCCAACTCTGGCCAATATTGAAAGGAAGAAAAAGTTACAACTCGAAAAGGAGAAGAGAGGAGAAGTGTTGAAAACGACACAGTATGGGTGAGTCCCTTGAAGCTGTTTGCGAAGGTGTATTCTCAGTGCTCCTTTAAAAGCACATGCTAGACGGGCGTGGTGGAGCACACCTTTAATCCCAGCCCTCAGGAGGCAGAGGCAGCTGGGTCTCTGTGAGCTCAAGCACATGCTTACAAGGTAAGAAAGGAAACAGACCAGTGTCTTCAAATCTCTGTATCACCCATTCTGAAATCTTCCTCCGTAACTTGTATTTTAAAATACCCTCTACACGTGTGATAGATTTTGAACAGGTCCTCTCCATCCTGTCTCCCTGCTAGTCTTCCCAGAGAGTCTTCTCTTCACAGCACAGAGATGACGGGACGGTCTCTACCAAGGGCCACACTGTCCACCCTGTGCTTCTTCAGACCCCAAAATCTTACTGGGAGATTGTTCCTTTTAGGGTTGCATAGGAGAGCATAATCAAGGATGTCCCACAGGATTGTTTTAGTCAGTTCCCTATTGTCATTCAAGCAGTTAATTAATAAAAAGTGGATCTATCATATATGCCAGACCATGCCTTCCTGCTCTTACTTTTTTGTTCAGAATTTTTCCATTTTGTTTTTACTGGCCTTACATTTTAAATATATAAATCTTAAATACACAACTTGACGAGCTAACTTTCTCTCTCTCTCTCTCTCTCTCTCTCACACTCACGTACAAAAACTGTACACATTCATGTACTTGCCACATGGATTGATATATAGAACGTCTTTTCTTCACCAAGTTCCCTTAAGCCCTATCCTGTTCAGTGTTTCCCCATAAACCCTCTTGGTTTTTATTATCATAGATTATTCCTGTTCTTACAATTATATAAATGAAATCATACGCTTACATTATTGAATAAATGTGATTTTTCTATGTCTCAAAATTATTTTGTGGCTGGGTGTGGTGGCTCATGCCTTTAATCCCAACACACAGGAGGCAGAGGCAGGCAGATCTGTTGAGTTCGAGGCCAGCCTGGTCTACAAAGTGAGGCCAGGACAGCCAGGGCTACATAGAGAAACCCTCTCTCAAAAAACAAAAAAACAAAATAAAAAAAATTATTTTATGAGATACATCAGTGCTACATATAGTTGTAAATTCATTTATATGATTACATAGAACTCAATTGTGAGAATACATAGATATTTCATTGGTAGATTATGGCTTGTTTTCAGTTTGGGTTGTTATGATTCGAATTCTTAAAAACATTTCTTGTACATGTCTTTTGTGAACATTAATGGTCATTTTCATGTTTTTATGGTATGTCATAGGTTATCTATATGGTTAACTTTAATAGTTTACCAAATGGTTGGACTGATTTAGACTTCTGTTCATTGTGTTTGACTTCTCTGTCTGTTCCTTGTTGCTTGGTAATGTTTCTAACAATATCGAGCATCTTATGTGGATGATATTCTTTTGGTGAAGTACCAGTTAAAGTATTTGACTCCTTTTAGTTGTTTTTTTTTTCCTTGTGTGTGTTTTTTTTTTCTAATTATGGGGCAGGCTGAATTGTGTACCTATGTACTATAAGAAGCTATAAGAGGTTGGAAGATCCTCTGGAGCTGGAGTTACAGGCAGTCGGAAACAACCCAGTGTGGATAATGGGAAATGAACTCCAGTCCCCTGGAAGGGAAGGAAGAACTCTTAACCACTAAGCCGCCTCTCCAGCTTCAAAGGGCTTGCTGTCCTTGATTTTCAGGAGTTATGTACTTGTTAGCATACATATTATGTTGGAGTGGCTAGTATACAGCAGAGATGTACCGCTTCATTCTTGCCTTTGGGGTCTTAATGGGGTTCTTTAAAAAAAAAAAAGATACAACAGGAACTACTTGTCACTAGCATTTTTAGGTTGGTGTCAGGCACATCTGGTCACACAGCTCAGTCACAGTTGAGGACTGGGTGCGAATGGCTGTGGTCCCTAAATGCTCACTATTTAGGTGTTCTTCGTTCTCGTACAGATCCATCAGATGTCATCTTCCTTCTTCTCATAGGACTTACTTGGACGTTTCTTGTAGAGAGGATCTGCTGAAGGTGACATACTTGTAGATGCTTTACAAACTTTGAAGCTCCTTAAAATGAGTCTTTTTTAAATTAAATAAGAATGAGTGTGTTTTATAAAATCTTACGACATACATTGAAGAGAATTCCACTATACAGTATGAGAATTCCACCAGTTAAGAAGATCTGCCAGTGATGGGACAACACAGCCCTATTTCACGGCTCAAAATACTCCGGGAAACTTGTAAATGGAAATGAATGAGATTTATGTTGTGGGGTGTGGTCCTTTAAAGTTCCACTATAAACATCTATCTTTTGTTATTTCTTTTATTTTGGTCTCTTTAATGTCTTAGGGTCTAAGTGGTTAATTTAACATTCAAGCTTCTTTTGCTCCATGTTTTTCTTACTCCAGCAAAATGAAGGGCATGTCCAGACATTCACAGACGGCAAAGATCAGAAGTCCTGGCAAGCACCATAAATGGAAAGGTGGAGGGACCAGGCAGCGAGCAGTCTTTGGACGAGGCAGTCCTGCCAGAGCTGCGAAGCCTGGAGCTTGGTTCAAGTCCAAGGTTGATGTTGACCCTCTCAATACTTTGATACGCAGTGACTCTGGTAAGCCAAATGGGAAATAACATAAACACATACATGCACGTGTTGAATCAGATTGGAAAACGATTTTGGCGCATGGAATGTTGAGTTAAGTGTAACAGCATAAAATTTAGGTGGAATAGTAAAAAAGCTAAAGAGAGGCTTTCTGAGCTTCCATTAAATTCTTTACCTTTGGCAGGCTCTTCAGTACTTGCCAAATTCTCATGTTGGCTTATTGAATTAAATTCTTACAAGTTTTGGGCAGATTCGTTTCAACGAACTCTTTGAGTCCATAGAATGCTTTTTAAATATTTGATTTATTTAAATATTAAACAATAAACGTAGAATTTTTATATTATGTTTATTCCTAAATCTAATTTTCAGTGTTAATGGTTTTGGCACAATAACACTGAAAGAGTATTTTGACTCTCCTACTACCTGTAAATTAACTACAGAGACTGTAACTAAGTTAATTTATAAAAGGCTCAAATCCCATAATGCGCAAAGCATACGTTAGCTAGGCTGAGTACAGTTCAGTTTGTCCATCTGCTGCCCCTGGAGTAAAGAACCTCTGAGCTTAAGATTTAAAAGGACAAAGTTTTCAGCCTTCCTAGAATTGTTTTTTGGGAAAGATTAAAGAAGTCATCAACAATTACTTTTCTTATTTCACTTACAGATGAGAAATCAGCTTTCTTTTAGTTGGTGGCAGGTGCTCTGGGCTCCCCTCTTAGAGTCATTGTCCTCTCCCCTTCTGTTGTAGAGTCTGATAAGGAAGAGAAACCACAAAAGACGGTAGTACCTAAGGAGGTGACACCAGCCTTGTGTTCATTGATGAGCAGCTACGACAGTGTTTCGGGTTCAGACAGTGAACCAGAAGGTAAAGCAGTGCCTCCAGTTGTTTTTGCCTTTGGTTCATGCTGGGCAGTGGTAGTGTCCACCATGCAATCTGCTGTCCCATGTCAAGGCCCCTGTCATGCTTTTAGCACCTTTGATAGAGGAATAGTCCCAGCACTCAGGAAGATCAGAAGTTGATGGTCATTCTCATCTATACAGTGAGCTAGTGGCCAGCCTGTGCTACATGAGACCCAGTCTCAGAAAAGTCTCTGGGACAGTGCTGTTTATAGCACACAGTGAGCTAGTGGCCAGCCTGTGCTACATGAAACCCAGTCTCATTTGAGTCTCTGGGACAGTGCTGTTTACAGCACACAGTGAGCTAGTGGCCAGCCTGTGCTACATGAGACCCAGTCTCATTTGAGTCTCTGGGAC
>CAJQZJ010034344.1:1200902-1214941 GCA_907164525.1 Lophiomys imhausi
TTAACACCAGTGTACTACAGCCTTCATCATGGCTTAACACCAGTGTATTTAAGTATATCGTTAACTGTGTGTGTCGAGGTTAAATTTCATCGGAAGCACAGCCAACCATAGTGGCAAACTGAAGCAAAAGAAAGTCATTTTCTGTTTACTACAAATGCCTGTTGAGAGGTGCAGAGAGATGACTCAGTAGTTTAGAGCACTGGTTCCTCTTCCAAAGGACCCAGGTTTGGTTCCCAGCACCACATGCTGGTTCATAACTGTGTATGACTCCCATTTTAGGGGATCCAATTGTATGCACCTCAAACATTTACTAAGCTCTTGAAGCTGTAAGAAAGGGAGCAGTGTGTCTTGCTTCTGAATGACAGGCATGATGCTGTTAGAGGTAAAAATCTCATCATGTCTAAGAGAAGCAGTTTTAGTGTAGTCGGGAGTCTCTTACGTCATCATGTGACTATTTATGCTGTAGCCGGTGTGTCCTGTTTGTCCTGTCAGGGTTACATGCACACAATTGCTTCTTAATAAATTGGATCTAGAGTATATGCTATGGTATAATGATTACTAGATATAGTCAGATGCATTTTTCAGATGTTTATCTGATGCTGAGGTAAAGGTCACTGAGTAATGCTTCTAAATTGTATTAGAAATTAGAAGACACCAGAAAACCGTCCAAATGAAATAAAATCCTTTTTGGCAAATAATAATACTCCTTGATCATGTACTTTTCTGGATACTAGGGAATCTTAGCATTTTTTAATGCTAAGTTATGATTTTTTAAAATAATTTTTAAGGTATGATTTAAAAAAAAAAGAGAGAGAGGATATGAAAATTGAGGAGCATGGAGGTTTTTAAGAGCTGGTTTTAGCCGGCCGTGGTGGTGCACGCCTTTAATCCTAGCACTAGGGAGGCAGAGGCAGGTGGATCTCTGTGAGTTCAAGGCTACTCTGGTCTATGAAGTGAGTCCAGGACACCCAGCTATACACAGAGAAACCTTGTCTCAAAAAACAAAAACAAAAACAAAAAAAAAAACCAAACCAAAAAAAAACTGGTTTTAGTTCTTAGTGTATTTTCACACTTCATTTTAACCACTTGTAGGCTTGGATTTGGGGCATCCTCTTACTGACTTTTTAAAGAGCATCTTGTAAAGCTGTGGTGGATTTCTTGTGCTGAAGTGGTTCTTGTCCGAAGGAGCCAAGTGTGCAGGGGGATTAACAACACTTTCAGAGGAACGAGTGTGACTTTTAAATCTGCTTCCCTGTTCTGTGAGATGTAAATATCTCACTATCTGTCTATCTTTTCTCTCTCTCTCTCTCTCTCTCTCTCTCTCTATCTACCTACCAGTCTGTCTGTCTGTCTGTCATCCATCTATCATATGTCTGTCTGTCTGTCTATCCATCCACAGAGAGAGAGGAACCGAATGTGAACTTTTGTGCTGCTTGGAGAGCAAGGTAGTCTCACCGTGAGTTAAATGGACAGGGAAATGTGTTTGTATTGTATTTTGACAAATCTGTCTTACTGTTCTGTGCTTTCTTTTAGAAAGGGACACTTAGCATTTTAAGTTGTGTTTCTTGGACTTTTTTTTAACCAGCTAATCTTTTTAATTTATGTTTTAGCTTTTAGCTCCAGACATTCGACATGAAAGAAATGTGATTTTGCAGTGTGTTCGATACATCATCAAAAAAGACTTTTTTGGACTTAACACTAATTCTGTGAAAACTGAAGATGTGTAGATGCCTCATGTTTCCATACATGTAAGGGAAGCGTGTGACAGAGTGAGCAGAGAAAACCAACAACTTCTAAAGACCGGTCCAATGATTAAACTGTAAACCAAATGAGATATTATGTTGGATCTTAAGTCTCTCCTTTGGCTTTATCCAAATAAATACACAGCTGGTCTTTTCAAAGAGTGTCTGTGTTATTGGGGAAGGGTAAATTTGAGGGCTTCTTAACCTTTCTACTAGTGACCTCTTACAGAATTAATTAAATTATGTTGGGTGCCATTTGTGGAAATAGTTAATTAAACTGTTTACTTAGTATTTAGATTATCATTAATTGATTGGCAGTTGTTAATCCTTAACTAGCCATTATAAATGAGCACACAGACACCATGTGGATTTTAACAAGCCTTGGCCTGAATTTAGCAATCTTAGCCCATCTAAGCTACTTCTTAATTCTATTTCTGAATAAAGCCCTGTATAATATACATATGTCCCCTGGGCTGTTTTTCTTCACACTATGCTGATGTTCCAGGTCACGTGGAATGTTCTTTTCTCTAACCCATGGCATGTGTCTTACTTCCTGCTCTTTGGACTTTCTTCTCTTGGAGGTTTCTCTTACTCATCAACCTCTCTGCTTCAGAAGCCCACACACCTTAGTCCCACCTACCTCTGTCTTTGCCCAATCTCAGGCCTTAACATTTATTCAACCAATCAGGGAATGCCTCAGAAGGGGCGGTAACCAGATCTCAGCATTGAAATTAGCCCTTATTAAAAGCAATGTTATTAGACCTTCCCCAACAACCTCTTTTTGCCCAAGGATTTTATGTGATCCCTAGACTTAGATAAGTTTATAAGACAGGTATACAAATCAAACGTTACTTATAGAAATCCATAAAGGAAATTATTTTTAAAATAGTTCTTTGGTGTGCATATAGTTTCATCATTCATTAAAGAGAAGCATATTTACATACCAATGAGGTTGATGTGTCTGTTTTTATATAAAAATTACAACTTGGCTGAGTATTTGATGCAGGATGTAGAACATCTTCAGCATTTTCCAGAGTTGATTGATATTTTGATTTTGTAATTGTTAATGCTGAAATGCTGCTTTGCATAAGTATTAGCACAAAAAATTATATAGAATGCCGTTTCAGAAATTGTTGGAAATTCCGTACTAATCTCAAGCCAAAATCCATGTAAAGATTTTTTATGAAGCTCAAGTCATCAATGCAAACAGCAGTTTTTAAAATCAAGCACCATGCAACCTAATGATATACTAATTTGATAAGAACATGTGAGGCCTAGCAATAGGAAAATATTAAAAGTCTTTGTTTTCTGCAGTTAAACTGTAAAAGCAGAGAGCTGTATGTCCAGTAAGAAATACTGCAGTTCACAAAGCCACAGCTGTCTGGAAGCTAAGCTAAGGTTTGAGGTGCCATGTGTCACCGTGGTGTGACAGTAAGTACACTACAAAGCGTGTTTAGAATTACAACCACAGTGACGTCCCACGATACAGGGCTGGTGTGTATAGTCAGAGGCACTTCGGATTCACTACATGTCGAGTGTTGAATTGTTTTGCGTTCATTGTGCATTTGTTTCTTTTCCTGTTGCCACACTGAGTTGTGCACACCCACAGTTGAAAGAGCTGGGTATGTAGCATTTGCTGGGAGAACCTTTCATTTCTATGTTCTTCCATATTGTTGTCATGTAAGGAAGGAAGACTGTAGTTGGGTTAATTAAGAATTGAAAGTACTGGGTTAGGTATCAGGGAACACTTTTTAGGTAGGGAGATATATTTTGTTTTAATGCAAGAGAGAGTTGTGTTTTAACAGTGGCTAAGGGGTAGTATTTTGAAAAGATTGTCAAAATGGATCGTAGGTAAAGAACTGGTATAAGCCTGGCACCCTGAGTTCTATCTCTGGACTCTACATAAAAATGGAAGGAATCAGCTATACACAGTTGTCCTCTTGATCCCCATAGTGGCTCTGTCACACACATTCTCACACACACACACCTGTGATGATAAATAAAAATTCAAAAATAAACATCAAATTATATAATCAGGAAAGTCTTGGCTTCCACTGTGACTTTTTATCATACTGACTTTCCCAGTCCTGCCTGCCCCCAATTTGTCCCCCCTGTTTTCATGTCACACATTCCTTCTCTCTCTCTTGTTCCTTGTAAGTGTTTTAAAGTAAAAAGGGCTACTGACATCTTGCCTCACAGGGAATTAATTAGATTTAAATTATCCCCTATCATTGTTTTGTATTTTCTATATATTATGCCTCCCTGTTTGGTTTTCACTGTGTTGCTTTGCCGGCACTAACATGTATCTACTTCAGTAGCTAGGGCTTGCTCGAAGCACTGGGATACTTACCGCTTGCTGGAGGACCCTGCCAATGCTTCCACAGCCTTACCAGCTGGCTTAGACTCAGCCACCTTCACATGGCCGCTTTATCAGTGGTGGACTTCAGTTACCTTGGCTGCATGTGTGTGGCCTTTGTGGGCCAGCACTCGGGGTTGTGAGAACTGGCTCATTTAAGACACCAAAGGGCATCATGCATCTTGGCCAATTTCTTTAGCACTTCTGTTCCTGCAAGACAGCCACAGCCTTGCCCTTGGCACTTGCTAGTCCCCAGGACACATTGGAGAACTTGTAGCACTTGTAGCAGGATATATGGATTTAAGGTTTCCAACACTCCGGAAGCCCTTGTCCTTTTTGAACTCATAGTTCAGATAGCTCTGCAGCTCCTCCAGGCCTAGTGCAAGGCTGAGAGGAGGCTTTGACTCATACCATGTTTTGATTCCAACGATTTTGTAGATTGGTTTAATACTGCTTTTTTCTTTCTTTCTCTTTCTTCCTTCCTTTCTTTCTTTTTTTTTTTTTTTCCTTTTGGTTTTTCAAGACAAGGTTTCTCTTTGTAGCCTTGGCTGTCCTTAAACTCAATTTGTAGACCAGACTGGCCTTGAACACACAGAGAATGGACTGCCTCTGCCTCCCAAGTGCTGGGATTTGACGCCTGGTATTTTTTCTTATTTTTATTGATTTGGATAAATTGTATTGCGAGTTTTTTGTTTGTTTGGTTGTCTTTTTTGACCAAAGTCTCTTGATGTTAGTTTCAGGTTAATCTGTTACTTTGTTTGTCTGAGACAGGGATTCTCTGTGTAGCCCTGGCTGTCCTGGAACTCTCACTGTAGACCAGGCTGGCCTTGAACTCACAGAGATCTGCCTGCCTCTGCCTTCTGAGTACTGGGACTAAAAGTTTACACCAGCATACCTTGCAATCTTGTACCTTTTGTGTGTTATAGTTTGCTTAAATATCTGTTAGCTGAGTTTTAATGTTTCCTTCTTATTGGCCTTTTTCTTTTGTTCTTTTTCTCCTCCCTTCCCAGTCTTCTGCTCCTCCTCCTCTTTGCCCTTGTTGCTTTTTCTTTCCACTCAGCACTAGTTTTCCAGTTTATTGCAACTTATATTCAAGTAATCAAGTTTGAGTCCTAATTCTTTGAATTTTTGTTTCAGGCTAAAAATCATTTTCCTTCAGAATTTTGAAGGTACTTTGCTGTCTTCTAGTTGCTTCCTGTATCCAGAATTGTTTATCAGACACCAATCAGGTTTGTTATTTATTGGTTAATAAATGAACTGCTTTTCTGTCATGAAAACTTTTGGTGTATGTGCACGCACTTGGAATCCTAACATTTCACCTACATGTTCATCTACGTGGGGCATTTATGGTTTATTCACTACTTCAGACCTTACTTCTGGAGAATTGTACCTTTCATGAAACAAGGGCCTTTTCTTCCTGAGGACCAGGCTCTTGACCCAACCACCTCCTGCTCCCACCCACTGCTGGGCTTTGAAGAGGGGAAGTTGGGGCTTTCTCTGCTTTCTGTCATCTCTCTGGCTGATCCTAGAATGACTCTAAACTGCTTTGGCTCTTTGTCTCCCAGGCCAGTCTGGGGGGAGGGGTGCTTTTTCTCTTGTTTCTTGTCAGTCTGCTCAGCTTTACAGTAGTTTTTTTTTTTTTTTTTTTGGTTTTTCGAGACAGGGTTTCTCTGTGTAGCCCTGGCTGTGCTGGACTCACTTTGTAGACCAGGCTGGCCTCGAACTCGCAAAGATCCACCTGCCTCTGCCTCCCAAGTGCTGGGATTAAAGGCGTGCGCCACCACCGCCCGGCTTACAGTAGTTTTTTATACTATCTTACAAGGGAATCCCGGTAGAGCAAGCTCTATGCTAGGTTGCAGGGCCGGAGCTAGAGACTGTAAATTCTGTTCCAGAATCTGGGAATGGTTTGCAATGTTGATGCTGTGTGTGTGTGTGATCCTGAGAAGACTACTGGGATTCTTATACCCATTATTTAGAGCCTTTCAAATTGGGGGGCTTTTGTTTTGGTTCTGTGAGATGAATTATTGCTGTATAGCCTAGGCTGGTGTTAGGATGTGCCTCCAGAGAATTTGGCATGCAGCTGGTGAGACAGAGGATGTCCATCATGCCTCATCCTGAGAATGGAAGGTGCATAACAAAGCTGTCTCCCTGTTCCTACCTTCCTCAGGAGCACGTGAACCCCCAAAGTGGCTACTTTCCTTGGAGCACGTAATCCAAGTGACCCACCAGGAGGTCACAGATGAGTTTGGTCATGTACCAGCCCTTCAGACCCTTCCCTATGTAAATAGGGCCTTGCCAGGACCTCAATCTCAGCCAGTAGAATGCAGTCACCCCAAAAACCCCTCCCCACTTCCCACGGTTCAAAATCCCTCATTTACTCCTGAAAAAGAGTTAAAATTTGGAGACACCTAAGATGGAATAGAGTTGCTACTTCCCAAAATATACCCTCTCTCAGAGCTGTTAATGATTTTGCCTAAAGGAACCTTAACCCTGGCGCTCCCCTGTTGAACCTGGAGATTCAGCTGAACTCCACACCTGTCTCCACCCAACCCTTGTTCCAGATCTCATCATGTTCTCTCCTGCCTGGTTCACTGTGATCGATCAGACGACCCCAAGAGCAATGGCACCCAGAACTCCCTCACCCTCCAGTGCAGCTGCCGCTGGCGTGAGTCCTCAACTTTCCCTGGTGTCCCGGTGTCCCAGCAGCAAATGGAAGACACCTACAGGGAAGGAGGGATCCGCAGCTGTATGCTTGTTTTTCTCTAAACGGTCCCAGTGGCCCCAGCCGTGACCAGCGGACCAGGGAAAAACCACTGGGCGACCCGTGGCGCTCTCTCTATCTTGGTCTGCCAAAGAGTAGCTGGGAACTCTGGATCGGCTAGCTTAAGCCTCCCATGTGCTGGATTCCCCCATTTGCCACTACAGCCAGCTATACGCAATCCTGTCTATAACTCCAATTCCAGGTAATATGACATCCTCTTCTGCCCTCCTTTGGCACTGCACACATAGTGCACATACATACATACATATATACATACATATATACATACATGCAGGCAGAACACTCATACACATAAAATAAAAAAAAGAGCAAAACTCTTAGAAAAATTGGAGCGGGAAAGATGGCTTGGCTGTTCAGAGCACTGGCTGCTCTTCCAGAGGACCTGGGTGCAATTCCCAACACCTACATGGCATCTAACAACCTTTTGTAATTCCATTTCTGGAGCGCTGACACCACCTTCCTGTCTCCAAGGGTATCAGGCATGCATATGGAGCACAGACACCCATGCAGCCAAAACACCTATACATGTAAAAAAAACAAAAATCAAAAGTTAAAAAGAGAAAAGCCAGGGGTATAGCTCAGCGGCACAGTACTTGCCTATCTGGATATTTTTCTACATATGTGTATGGCTGGTGCACGTGTGTGCATCTTGTGGAGGCCTGGGGTTGGGGTCAGGTGAGTTCCTCAGTCTCTCTGCACTTTATTTCTGAGACTGACCCTGGTGCTGGCAGACTCAGCTGGTGGAGCTGGCCAGCTTGTCCCAGGGATCCTCTCAAGAGCTGGGATTATGGGAGCCAAGCCCAGATGTTCCATTCAGGTGCTGGAGACTGAGCATGGATTCCTAGACTTGTGCAGCTCATGCTTTATCGACCTGTGTGGCTCCAGTGCCCAAACCACACACAGGAAGAAACCAAGTGGGCAAAAAAGTGAAGATGCCAAACAGGTAAATGGATGGTGGCTCTTGCCGTCCGGGGGACCCATACTCTCTGCTGCTATCAGAAGCCAAACTCCACCAGGCCACACATCTAGGGCCATCCAGATCTGCTGAGTTACTCAGGCCCAGATATGACATCCTTCAGCTAAACAAAGACCTGTGTCCAGATGTGCCACTTGTACACACCCCAAAGGAGGAAGAAAAGCCCCAGAAGGAATCCACGCCCAAGGAAATGCCTCTGGAGAACATTGGGAAGTGTGTTTTATTTTGCCAGGTGGGGTTCTGGCAGGGTAACCAAGATCTGGAGAAGCCCCATTGGTTCTAGGGCTGCTTTCTGGGGGCCAAATCTGGTGCCCTGTTTCCTTAGGCCTCTGGGGAATTCCTGTTATAATTCCCTTTGCAGTGGACAATGGCTACCTCAAGTGTCTCTGGGATCTCTTCTAGCCATCTCCCTGCGTGCTGCCACTGCTGCTGAGGTCAGTCTTTTTGTTCTGTTTTTCTCCTATGGAGTCACGGCTATTGTAAACCTTTTGAGCAATCTCCAATAATTGGGACATATTTGTACCCACAAACCCGTCTAACTTCTTTACAAAAGTAAAACTCATGGTTCTTGGGTATAAGTATTCGTTTTCATAGATACCTTCTCTGGATGGGTGGAAGCCTATCGTACCCGAATGAAGACGGGCTCGGTTGTCACCAAGAAACTCCTCCAAGAGTTGACCCCTAGGTTTGGATTGCCCTTCTTCCTGGGTCCAACAATGGCTTTCATAATGTTTCCCAACATGTGACAAAGGTCCTAAATGTTGATTAGAAACTACATTGTGTCCATCTGTCACAAAACTCAGGACTGATCGAAGGTAAATAGACCTTGAAGGAAACTCTCCCAATCTTCACTATAGGACCCTGCTTGCCAAACTGTGTACTGAACTATATAAAACAGAGAGTAAATTCTGTTAAATTGCTGGTGCTGATGGGGGCAATGTAATCCCCTGCTACAAGAAGAGTCCATGATTTGACTCATATCCATATAACCAGGAGGGAATATAACAGCCCCAGACTTAGCACAACTGAGACCATGTAAGAGGCACCATTCCGATCTTAAAACCCAGAATAGAGGGCCAGTGGCTGTCAAAATGGGAACAAAGACCTAGTCCGTAGTGTCAGGAAAGTCCCTAAGTGTAGAAACCTTGTTTTTTTTGGCTTCTGTATTGTTCTCGCTAACTGAAGTGTGACAACCAGAATGTGCCTTTTGTGCATAAATGACAAAAAAAGCTGCAAGACTCAGTGCTTCATGATTTAAGCATGTTTTTCATACAGCTGCTGGCCAGCAATAAAGACTTTCTTTGGGCTTTTTTTTTTTTCTTCAGATTTTTGAGACAGGGTCTCACTATGTAGCCCTGGCTGACCTAGACTCATTGTGTAGACCAGGCTGGCCTGCACCAGGGGTGAGTTTTCTGGGGAAACACATTATCTCATTAAAGGGATAATATATTCCTCCCATGTCTTTACCATGGCTAAAGGTAAAACAGTCTCCCTGAGGTATGGTTTCTCACTTAGCCTGGAAGTTGATCTGTCCAACTGGATTAACACTTACAAGCAGGGTAGCTTGGAATGTTAGGTATATACCCAGGCTAGAGAAATAACTTTCCCTAATTGACCCCACAGGGGTCTGATCAGGGTTACTGTAACATTCCTCTCTCTCTGAAGAGGTAACACTACAGTCACAGGAGATGAGCTGAACTGGGAAATAGACACAGTCCACTTTTACCAGGGAAATCTAGAGATCCAGTTCTAGAGCTGGTTGCTAGGATTAGAATCGATGCCATAAGATATGACTGGGGTTTTGTTCACACTTCAAGCATAGCTTTGAGGCAACAGTGCTCATTCAGGAGATAAGAAACCAGAATTCACTACTGGAACTTCACTGGAGAACCAGGGACATTCCTGGTCCTATTGATTTCCAGGTCCCTGCCTCTCAACTGCCCAATTCATTTAAAATTCCTGTTCTCCTCAAAGCAGAAGTGCACAATTCTGAACAGCCACTGGAGTCTGTACGCTGATGCTCTTGGGAATGACAGACTGGATGTAAAACTAGTAGGATACTTTGCTTCAGAGACACGAACACGTCCAATGCTCGTTTGACAGTGTTTTAATTCCAGTGATTAGGCTCGTCCTTGGATATTTGGGTTCAGATTTTAGTCTTAATGCTCTTCATTCTTGAAAAGAGGTTGCTAAGAACAGTAAGAGCTGCCCAAAGGTGATGAGGTAAGGTGTGGTTGTAGCGAGGGATTTCTGTCTTTGGAAAAATAGGATTTGACCAGGCGTGGTGGCGCACACCTTTAGTCTCAGCACGCAGGAGGCAGAGGCAGGTGGATCTCTGTGAGTTTGAGGCTAGCCTGGTCTACAAAGAGTCCAGGACAGCCAGAGCTGGACACAGAGAAACCCTGTCTCAAAAAACAAAAACAAACAAACAAAAAAACCCCAACAACAACAAAAGAAGGATTTAGAGTCTAGGAAGAAGTCATGAATACATTTTTCTCCAAGTTGAATGTCAGACCATAGCTTGGAAAATTAGCAGCTGAATGGACACATTGCCAAACTTCCCTTTAAATATTTTTGTTTGCACCCAAAGAGTAAAGTCACTGTCAGCCTTGGTCAGAGAGGCCTCTTTTTGCAGTAGGCAGGTCACAGTTGGGGGAAGACTGGTTACAGTCATGAAAATAAGTGACTGCTGAATGCCTTGCCCCAACAGGGTGTCTATGTCACCCACTCTGGGGCTCAGGGAACTCCGGGAAGGACTGTGGGAAGTAAAGGGTGTGGAGGAATGCTGTCTTCTGGGTATGACGTGGAGGTGCACTCATGAACACACAGCAGTTATGACTGCCTGCATGAGATGAGAGGGAGGAGAGGAGGGAGGGAGGGACAAGAGGAGGGAGGGAGAATGAGACTAGAGAGAGGGCTGCTCTTCCGGCGGCGGGCTCAGTTCCCAGCACCCACCGGGTGTCTCACAACCATCTGCAACTCATTTCTGGGAATCTGATACCCTCTTCTGACCTCTTGGGCACCAGCACACGTGGTAAATATACATACGTGTAGACAAAACACAAATCTGAGAAAAAATATTTGAAAAGGAAGGGAGATGAGAGTAAGATGAGTTGGTAAGAAGGGACTGGGTGGGAGTGGAGGGCACAAGAGTGGAGTGCTGTGAGAATGTAACCATAGTAGCTTGTATATGTCAAAAATTTTTAAATTAAATTTTAGAAAGTAGGAGGTTATTTATAAAAACTGAAAATGGAGTTGCAAGTATGCTAAGCTATTATTTTCCCAGAAATGTTGAAATGTTTTAAAATTCTTCCATCAAACTGAAAAGGAAGCCTATGTGTTTTCTCTGTTCACAGGGCTGTGTTTAGAGAAGCGTCCAAACACATAATAACTGTTTGCCTCAGTCAAAGCTTGTCATGATTTCGCTCTCACTTGGAATATCATTGTGATTTGAAACATTGTATTGCTAAGATGGTTTTCACTTTGAAGACACATGTTCAACTCATTTATATAAGTGGTTAAGGCCACTAAAATGCTAAGCCTGTAAGGCAGTTCTCATCTCAAGTTCTGCCGTGGATTTTGAGCTTGATACCATAAATGACTTACTAGTATAAAATTTCAACATTTGGCCTCAACTTGGCCTTTGTAAGAGTCTCTGGCCTGGCAATGTTTAGTCTCTTGGTTCCTATGACAGTCATGGTCTTGATGTCTTGCACCATGTTAGCCATTTTTAACTCTTTTGTGCATAAATGTTATTGATGCTCTATACAATGATAGTTCATTAAATGTGACTTTTGGGCAGCGATTGCCCTACCCTCTATTAATTTTCTAAGTCCTCCTCTCTTACGTACCATCACCAGGGCCCTGTCAGTAACTGTACCAGATATGTCTACAACAGATACAGTCCCTGTCACATGACCATGTGTTCCTACGGCTTTCATGTGAGTCTCTTGGAGCCATTTCTAGTGGCATCATTTTCTTCAGCAATACACTAATAAAGGCGGTATTATTTGCAGTATCCATGTGGTCATCCATCACCAAAGACTAAATTCAAAATTAGTGGTTTTGTCCTCCACCAATGTTCTTTGAATAGATTTTCCAGATTATTTTGTTTGGCCATTGTCAGATGAGGCGAACTTATTTTAGAAACACCCCCTTTTCTGCCCAAGGCATATTTTATCTACCTACCCTTCCCTCCATATATTGCTTAATAAATTCACTATAAGTAAATGGCATTCCCCCCCCCATCAGATATGCCCCTACATGAAAAGCTTTTACAGTAGAATCCATCTGTTTTAATTTTTTAAAAATGGTGGAGAGGGTTGAGCGATGGCTCCAAGGTTAAGAACACTTGCTGCTTTTCCAGAGGACTCAAGTTCATTCCCCAGTATCCAGGCCAAGCCAGCCAGTCAGTTCACAATTTCCTGTGTTTCAGCTCCAGAGGACCTGTCATCCCTATACAGGCAAAATAAAGTCACAGATAGATACAGATACATACAAATCTCTACAAAACAAATACATTGGTTTTTTTACAAAATATTGTTTCTCAGTTCTGCTAGTTTGTCCTTGTAGCAATTCTTGGTTCGGCTTGAATCTGACACATGCTTTTCTTCATAATGCCTTTTTAATCAGTCTTCTACAATTGCACAGATTCTTACAGATTAAACAGATCCAAAAAATGGATCTGCAAAAAAAAAAAAGTTTTCCTTCTTTTGGGTTTCTTTTTTTTTTTTTTTGGGGGGGGGGGTTGTTATAGAAGCCATACTGGGCTTAAAAATATAGCAATATAAAAGGAACTATATTTACTTTTATTATGAAAATTAATTGCCAGGGAAATAGAAAACAAGGTTTAGAGCCTTTCACTTCTCAGTTCCCAGGGCAGCGCAAATCAGACCGCTGATTGCAGAGTGCAGTGGAGAATGTGTGAGCCAGACTGAGGTATGGAAATGCCCTTAACAATCAAGTAAGACTATTGCCCTGTCTTCTAAATAACATTTGTTGCCTTTCATTTGCAATGAGACGTTAAAACATTACTAAGAATTGATGTTTCACTTGCCAAGTCATCCAGAGCAAGTGTGACATATGATGGTGCCAGTTCAACTGCCCTTGGGAGTGACAGTGGAAGCCACTCACACCATGACACTGAAACCATTCTATGTGTAAACAGCAAGAGTGCATGCACACATTTTGCATGACATCACCTGTAAACTGATGCTAGAGAACTACACAATCGAACTATGCCCCCCCCCCCAAATTCTAAAACATTTCTCATGCTTTAAGTAAGTTGATGATTTTGCTTTGCCCTGGGTCTCATTCAAAGCTACGCAGCCATGCATTTTCAGGGGTGGACACGCCCCGCTCTAGATGCCCATCATGTGTGAATGGAAGCCAGGAGTGTTTCTCTGAGACTGAAAGGTGAGTAAATGAAGGGACTGATCACTCAGACACCAAGAGGTGGACTTTTGATGGCCAATCTTGGTTGTCAACTTGAGTACATCTGGAATTACATAAAACTCAAGCACCTGGCACACCTGTGAGGCATTTTGCTTGATTGGATCATTTGAAGTGGGAAAACTCACCTAATACATGAGAAAATATCATGCTGTGGACATAGTTGAACCTGGGGTTGGAAGTGTGTGTGTGTGTGTGTGTGTGTGTGTGTGTGTGTGTGTGTGTGTGTATGGCTGATCATGGGGAAAAGGAAGCTTTTACTGGAAAATCCCCGAAGACATCTAGATGAGGAAGTGGCTCCATTAGAGATTGTGTAGACTGTGTGGCAGCTGGGCCAGTAACTGCCCGCAGTCTAAGAAGGAAGCAGGCACATAGTCTTGAGCTAGTGATGACTGGGGTAGGCCCACAAAGAGGACCTGACCCAGTGTGAGCTTCTGGGATGTTCTCTCTGAGTCCTGGGACACGGAGAAGTTGCTAGATTTGAAGCAGAGGTGAGGAACAGAGTTACACGATCAGAACATGTCACTAGGGAAAACTTTGTCATCCCAGCGGCCTTTTTGAGATTGGAGCCAGTCTTAGAAGCTGGACCTGGTGTTTGGACTGCGGAGATTAAGTTGCCCTGGTGCTCAACAGGGGTGGATGGAGCTGTTACCCCAAAGAGCTCCAAGGTTACCTCGGAGCCCAGCTGTAGAGAGCTGCGACGTGCCGCGCCTTAAAGATGGCGCTGGTCTC
>CAJQZJ010034344.1:1214951-1245620 GCA_907164525.1 Lophiomys imhausi
ATTCGTTCCACGGATATTAGGGTCTGGTAAGTCAGTGACGGAGTTGACGGGTAAGTCTCGGCCACCTAAGACAGGGCAGTCCCGAGTGGGGAGGCTGACCCAGAGACGGGTAAGAGTTTGAGCACCGCCCTCCTACAGGCTCAGGCCCACCGTGAGATCCCCAAATAGGGGGATTACGAAACCTTTCCAGGGACTTCTGTCATCTTTAGAAAAAATAAAAAAGGAGGAACTGTAGAGAGCTGCGACGTGCCGCGCCTTAAAGATGGCGCTGGTCTCCGCCTTCCACCAGCCCGACGGTGAGCGCTCTCGGTGGTAAACAAGTCCATATTTGGCAAAGACTGCTGATCTGGCTTGCTTCCGCATATGTGGGCCTCTAAGATAGCACTACGTGGCTTTACTTGATTGGCTGTTCATTTAGTATTTAGCCTGTGGGTTGGGTCTGCCCGGGCATTCGGAAGACTGTTTTCAAGGGACCTGAATAAACTGCAGGAGAAGAGCTTTTGTGAGTTGCGTCATTCCTTGCTGGACAAGGGGGGACGCGACACCCAGCCAGTGATGTTCCTTGTGGAACAGAGTTAACAGCTGTGTGTTTCTGACATTCTCCTGAAAGCTAACTCTCCAGCCCCCTGAATGAAAACCTTTTCCACTCCTAAGTGTCTGGTAACCAGGCCTGACTCACACCTGCATCATTTGGCTACCTTAGTGTCTGGTAAAAGCAATATGTTTGGGGCTTTCCCCCAGTATCACACAGTGAACAAGATGGGAGAGGTGCCCACAGAGACTCGGCCTTGTATTCACTGGGACAGAAATAACTGTTGCTGTGTCAACAAAAAAGCTTTGTCTATGTGTACATTTCCTTCTCCCAGGGAACATTTTGTTCTTGCTGCTGGTTAAAAGGTAGCAACTTTCACATAGAAGTATGGGCAGGAAGTATTTAAGTTAGATTAAAAAAAGAGAGACTTCTTGGCCAAATGATTGAATACAGGATTAGGTTCCCAGGGGTATTATGAAATCTGATTTTAACTCCTGAACCTCCTCGTTGAGTTAAGGGTGGTGGGGGATTCGTCTTGATGCAACTCTTTTAAAGGCTTTTGAGATTCAGAGAAAATGGAGTGCCTTGTGTTCAGGAGACCCGAGGTGGCTTCACGGAGCTGAACTGGCCTCAAGGTTGGCTCGGAGTGGAAAGAGGCTGACCTGGCAGAGGGACAAGCCGGGTGGAGCAGGTAGGCTGTTGTGTGGACGGGAGCGGAGCGGACTGTGCTAGGACACGGTATGGGAAGCTGAGAGGCTTGCCTGGGGAATCTGGAGTTTACTGACAACCAGAAGCGGACACGGACCCAAATTTCTGGGTTTTGTGGCCCCGTACTTTTAGACGCAAGAGACAGTTTAGTCCTATACTTTGGTGAGTTTCAAAATCTAAGGCCATCACAAAGGCGGGTGCTTGCTAATGTTCACACTTCCAGCCTTGCTCCCTGAAGCTGTCATTTTGGGTGTCCCAGGCAGATGAAGCGGAGACTCTGGATTAACGAAGTCACTACAATACTCTTCTGGCCTCCCTGGGAGGCGCTGCCTCTTGGGCCCAAGCAGGGCTGCCTTCTAGGAACCCATGTCCCACGAGAGTCAACCCCAAAGCAAGTACAAGCCTGAGAGCAACGAGTCTGAGCTGCATCTGGCTTCTTTCGTTTTCTCTCTCTCTCCCTCGCGCCGGGATCGTCCAAAGGGGGAAGACTATAGGAGTAAGTGAGAAGCATCGCCTGCCCCTGGTGTGGTTCTAACTAGCGCACCACTAGTTCTTAGTTGGCTTGCTCGCCCAGGAAAGGAGTCTAGCCTTGCGACATTTACTCGTTTCCTTGCTCTCAGTGTGGCCATCTCCAGCTGCCAAAGTGATTTCCTGACAAATAGCAGGAAGAGAAACCCACAGGGAGCGTGGAGAATAAAGATTGAGTTGTTGAATGATGCATTATCTTGTCTTCGTTCTGTTACTTAAAGAGCCCTGAAGTTTTCTGGTAGTTTCTGTTCAGTGGTTAAAAAAAAAAAATGGAGTTTCAGTTTAGGGAGTAGTGAGACAAAAACTCTCTACTGCTTTTGAGGGGAGGGGCTTCCGAGGAGCTACCTCTCCCTTTAGAGTGCAGGGGAGGGGGAGGAGCCAGAAGTCGGGTAGGCCCCACCCATTCTTGAGGAATTATTGGCTGCTGGGGGAGGGAAAGACATTTTCTTTAATAGTGTAGCCACTGGCAAGGTGTCCATGCGTCTGTAAACATTTTCCCAGTGTTCTTATAACTATCCCTAACTCATTGGTATACACCACCCCACACACACACACACACACACACACACACACACACACTCAAAATGCTACTGGGAAAAAGGAAGTGGACCAGCAAGAAGTAGGCTTTCAGGAGGGTATGGGGGATGAGTACGATCAAAATACATTGAGCATGTATAAAAACTTCACAATGAAACCTGTTATAATGGACAGGTTTATATATGCTAATAAAAACTTTTAAAAAGTAAACCTTCTGGACTGGAGAGATGGTTCAGCAGTTAAGAGCACTGGTTGCTCCTCTGAAGAACCCTGGTTCAAATCCCAGCACCCACATGGCAGTTCACAGCTTCCTGTAATTGCCGGGCATTGTGGCACAAGCTTTTAACCACTCGGGAGGCAGAGGCAAGTGGATCTCTGAGTTCAAGGCCAGCCTGGTCTACAGAGTGAGTCCAGGACAGCCAAGGAAACACGGAGAAACCCTGTCTCGAGGGGAAAAAAAAAAGTAAACTTTCAGTGGGGCAAGGTGGTGCAGGCTGTTAGTTGCAGAACTCAGGAGGCAGATCTCTGTGAGCTACAGGCACCATGGTCTATATAGTGAAACTCTTGTTTAAAAAAAAAGTAAATTTACTTTTGGTTATATCCTACGGATGATATCCACTCAATGAATGGATAGCACTGGTGATTTGTATCCTTAAAACTGTAAGATACCTAAAAGTAATCATTACTATCCCAAGAGGCTAAAGATTGGAAAGTAAACACGAAATCCCTGCCCTATCTTCCTCCCTAAATTCAGAGGTAGGATGCAGGTCTCATTGTGGGCGTCAAGGTTAGCTTTGGAGAGTATTTGGGGTGTTTCCAAACATTTTTGGTGTCATCAAAAATGAAAGCAGCTGTCTCACAGATTGAAAACAAAGGAAACCTCAAAGCTAGTATAGAAGACTGTCGCTGGTGGGTGGACGGGTGAACCGGAAGAGATGTCCTGTACACAGCAGGTTTGCTGTTTTATCTGTCGTAGCCTCTCTGCTGTTGGTTGCTGGGATCTCGCGCTCTCTGGACCATGGGGCTCCTTATCGTGTAATGCGAGGACAGCCAACAATTTCTATTTCGGGTCTGTACGGCGCCTGCCTCTAGGTGTCACTCGGAAGCCGTAGAGGACACGCCCCAGGCCCTTCTGAGTCCCCGGGGCTAGGACGAGAGGCAGACAGAACATTTAAGGGGACCCAAGGTGCACAGAAAGAACTGTGCGGTTGAGCATCCGCCTCTGTGCGTGGCACACGAACCACTGAAAAAAGCACCGGGTTCCCAGTGTCCCTAAGAGAATCGGTGGCTGAGCACCGCGGTGATTGCGGCAGCCCAGCCTTCCTGCTCTGAGTGGCTGCAGCAGTTGGGGGGGGGGTGGCCTGCGCGTCACAGCTGTTCCTGGGAAGGGCTCTGGTCCCAAGGTGACCAGCAGCATCAGAGAAGATCATATCCAGTGGATCCGATGGGGCCGCAAATGGTGGGGAACAGAATAGAGCCGGGGGTGTACAGCGGTAAAATGGGTTCACGCATGCGCAGGACAAAATTCACGCTGAGGTGGAGTCTACAGATTGTGGGAGGAGCCGAGCAAAGAGACTCAATTTGTCTAAGCCCGATGTCGTGATTGTACTCTCCCACATGGTCTAGCGGTTAGGATTCCTGGTTTTCACCCAGGCGGCCCGGGTTCGACTCCCGGTGTGGGAATGTCAGTTTCTTTTAGAATAAAGACACTTGAATTATACTGGCCTGACCCAAGAAGAGTTTTTAGATGAATTGAGCATATATCCCTTTCTCTGAGCAAGACTGAAGGGTATCTGGACCCAAAGAATGACAGGGTGATGGCGGTAAAGAGGTGGACGAGCAGAGACCTCAGTCCCATGCGGTCAGGTTTGTGGACCCACCAAAGAAAGAGGTCGTGGTCTTTGAAAGAAATGATGCAACTTCAAGGCGACTGACTGCTTAAGGCTTCCTTCCAGGAGAAGAAGTCTCCCGGATTTGCGATTCAAACATCTCATTTCGCTAGTGTTCAGAGGGGAGAGGGACGAAATTCCGATTTTCAGAAATATTCAGTAGCGAGATACCAATAACAATAAAAGCATAGTTTCTTCTCTGATATATTTGACACAGTCGGTTTAAAGTGAATGAGTGAATGAATCAATGAATGAATGAAACCTTTCAGCATTCATGTTTGACTGGAATCAGAAATTGCAGTATTTGGGTGTAATGAGAGCTCAGATTCGGTGTGACCACATTCGGATGTGTCTCACATGAATCCACTCCAGTCCTTCAGTCTTTCACATGTCCTGATTTGCAGGTAGGAAAACCCACAAGGGTATGAGGCTCCCTTTCTCTCCAGGGTTGAATTCTTTGAAACTCCACTTCCTTTCCAGATAACACTGAAAAATGTCTATGAAATTGACTTGGCCTCCCTATGGCTGTGAAATCCACGCCATCAAAAGTTCTTTCCGATTTTAAGGGAAACATGAAGACCTAAGGTAGAATATATGTGGTGGCTCATGCCGGTAACCCCAGAATCTGGGAGGTTAAGGGGAATGCTGCCAGTTCTTAGTCAGCCTGGGCTACACAGTGAGACCTTGTCTCAAAACACAAAATCCCAAAACCTCTAACAGGACTTTAGAGGAGAAAATGATTGATTAGCCAGTTCAGTCTTTATTGAACTAGAGAGAATGGAACCAATTTGAAAACACAGATCCTAATGATACAGCAGATGATATTTATCGAGCTCCCACTATGAACCAGGATAATTTTGCACACTGTATGTTATTACTAGATGGCATTATTTCTGTAGGGGCCATTTAGGAGATTTGGTTGCACATTTATAGTAGAGTGTTTAATAAAAAGAACTTAGTGTATGTGCCTGTGGGGGCCAGAGGGCAACCTTGGGTGCAGTTCTGCCTGGTCTGCCTGGCTTTTGTGGATTCTGGGGATTGAACTCAGATCCGTGTGCTAGAAGGCAAACCCATTTCCAAAGGAGCCGCCTCCTCAGCACCAATCAAGGGACTTTTAGGTGTTTTGTTCAGCTTTGGATTAACAAGCATGTCTGACTCCATCCCATTGCATGGATGACATCATGATACTTGGGCTCAGTGAGTGGAAGGAAGCACTGCTCTGGACTTAGGGATAAAGAATTTCTGTATCAAGGCATGAGAAGTAAATCCAACCGAGATTCAAGGGCCTTCCAGTAAACTTTCTGGGAGTCAGGCTGGTGAGACAGGACTCTGCAGCCAGAGGGATTTGCTGCTAAGCCTGATGACATGAGTTCCATTCCTGGACCACTCCTAAAAAGTATCTTCTGAGCTCCACATGCACGTTGTGGTATGCGCATGCCCACACACAAATAACTGTGATAAAATGCCTGAGAGTCCTGTGGTGTGGGGCACACAGATATATTCCTTTCAAAGAGAAGAATAAGTCATTATGCATGGCCTCCTCTACCTAAAAAGCTGTTACTTTTGACTGGGACCCAGATCAGGAGTGAAGGTTGTGCAGTAAATGACAACTGCTTTGTCACTTCTCAGAGGTGGGTGGCAACTGTGTCTACAGCCTTTGGCAAGCCCTCATAGGTGAATCACAAGGGATGCCTTTGGAGCAGGGCCCTGCTGTCATCTGCAAACAAACATTCTCCCTCTGACAGACAGCTTCTGGCCTGCTGCTGGGTCTTGGTGGAAACTCAACACCTGACAACAGGCTGCTAAGTTACCAGGAAGCTTGAGCTGTCCATCATGAGCTGGGAATTATTTGATCCACCAAGCCAAAAAATTGGACGTGCACATCAGTGATCCACCATTAAATTGAAGTGGTATGTATGTGATTGGGCCTGAGCAGTTCCTGAAGGCATGGGTATTTTACATACAAATGTAGCCAAATGCCTACTGTTTGTACTCTTGATATGGCGTCTTTTATCACCATCATGTTCTACTGCTTCATGGGGTTGGCCCTAAGCCCAGTGACAGGAAGAGGAGTCTGTGGCCTAGGTACAGATGGAGCTACTCACTAGCTTGCTGTTTTAAAAACTAATATATCCCAGTCATTCAGTTTTACCAATGAAAACTCAGGAGGGAGATGCTGGGTTGAAAACTTGCTAGCTCAGAGAGGCAGAGAAAGCACCCGGCTTGACATCCCTATTCCACCAACATCCCAGCCAAAAGCAGTAAAGCTAAAAAGCCCAGAAGAACCTAGAGGAAGAAGCCTCGAAGGAGAAAAACTCCTGAAGGAGACAACCTAAAGGAAGAATACCCAACTCCTCCTCCACGTGGTCTTCAATACCCCTCAGCTCAATGTCCCTTCTTTCTGTTTAATCCTTGTCAGCTGGTTTCTTGCTCCACCTGTTGACCTAGGGTTAACTTTATTTAATCCTGTGTACAGAAAGCTCTTGAATTAAAGGTGTGTGCTAGCGCAGATCCACACCACAAATACTTATTTATGGTCAACAGAAAGCTCTTGGATTAAAGGTGTGTGCTAGGGAAGATCCTTCCCACAAGTATCTGTTTACAGTAAACAGAAAGCTCGAGGAATAAAGACTGAGACATCCCACAATAGAAACAGATGTTTCTGTTCAGTCTCGGGGTTCAAAATGAGCAAAAGTTCTGCATCACTGTCTATATGGGTACCATGCGGAAGAGGATAGTGGCAGCATCATAGCCCCTTCCTGGGACACCCTGAAACATGGTGGTAAAGATAAAATTTTGTGGTGGGCAGAATTCCAGGCAGTGCACAATGTCATACATTTTTCTTAGAAGAAAATGTGACTCACTACATCCTACTTCACGGGCTGCAGCTGATGGTTGATTGGATGGTTAGGGGCTTGGAGGGAACATAACTGAAATATTGGTCAGAAAGATACTTTGTGAAGAGGTATGTGGATAGATCTCTCCAAATGGGTTAAGGGTGTGAAGATATTTGTATAACACGTAGGCACCCATTAGATGGTGTCCTCAGCAAAGGAGGACAATCAAATAGACAGGACAGTTTGTTGTGTGCACAGTAGTCAATCTTTTCTCCAGCCATGCCTGTCACTTGGCAATGGACTCAGAAAAAGTGTCAGGGCTGGAGGTTATGGATGGGGCCAGCAACATGGTCTTCCACTTGCCAAGGCTGACTGACTGCCTGTGGCTGCTGCTGAGCGCCAAACCTCCCAGCAATAGAGAGGAACACTGTGAAAGGTTTATCACATCAGACCCCTTTCATCATGGTAAGGGCAGCATTTTGTCCTTTGTGGAATAGATTCTTTTTCTGGCTGTGGATGTATTACATGCACACAATGCTTCTATCACAGCTACCATGCATGAACTCGCACAACACCTTAGTCACCAGTAAAGACTTCCACAAAGCCTTGTTTCCGATTCAGGAACTCACTTTACAGCCCAAGAGGCATGGTGGTGGGTTCATGTTGGAGTACATTGGGTGAAGACTGTCTGTATATTCAGCTGTTGATGGCTAAACTGGCAGAGAGCACAGCACCGACTGGATCTTGGAATTGTTATTCTTGTGGCCCATCACTGGCCTCATATTTTGTAAACATTCACCCCCCTCACTTGCTGATTGGCTTTAATAAAGAATTGACGGCTGATAGCTAGACAGGAACAGGAAGGAAAAACCTCTGTGCAGAGTGAGGGTCTCTAGGAGAAGGTAGAAATAGGGAGTCACCATCAGAATACAGATGAAGAAGTAGGTGCCAGAGCAAGACCAAAAAGGCAGGTAACAGGCCACATGGCTGGGAAGTAGGCCAGGCCAGCATTGTTCGGTTAGAACAGCTCAGTATCTGCCCAGCTATAGTGCCAGATGATTTTAATAAAAATAACAGTTCTCTGTGTCATTAATCAGGAGCAAAGGTGGGCATAGAGAAACCATTACTTTCCCAAGCTCATGATCACAGAATTTGCTGGTCTTACTGTGTCCCCCACTATCCTGAAGCAGCTGGTTTGCTAGAATTGTGGAATGGAGTTTGAAGACAGTTACAGTACTGACTTGGTGGCAATAGCTAGGGGAGCTGGGATGAGGGTCTTCAGAGGTGTGTGCATGCTCTGAGTCCATGTACAATATGTGACATTGTTTCCTCAACATCGAGGAATCAAGAAATGGAAATGGGAATGGTTCCACTCACCATCACCCATGATGACCCTCTAGAAAAACTGTTGTTTCATATTACTGTGACCTTGTGTTCTGCTGGCCTAGAAATCTTGATTGTAGAGAAGAGAGTGTCCTGCCAGGAGGTACAACAAACATTCCACTACACCGGTAGCTAAGCCTCCTCTCTGGCCACTTTGGGCCACTGATACCCTAGAGGCAGCAAGCTAAGAAGTGAGTTGTGGCGTCAGCAGGGATGACTGATCCATCGGTGGAGAAGCTTTTCCTCTGGGGGTGGACTTTGAGGGTTTATAGTGTCACTACACTTCCTATTGCTCTCTGTATGTGGCGAGAAGTGTGATCCGCCAGTTTCCTGCTCTGGCTTCCATGTCTCTGCCTTATGAACTCTAGCTGTCTGGAGACTTACACCAAAATAAAGTCTTCCCTAAGTTCTGTTGGTCATAGTATTTTATCATAGCAACAGAAAAGTAACTAATGCAGGATATTTAAGAAGCACGTAGACCCCAAGGCACTCTGCTACCTATTCTGGGGAAGAACAGGAACATTTACAGTTGCATGTGAGATGGATATGCCTATCATGTTAGGTGGAGCTAGAGTCCTTGTTATTGTCTTTATTTGGAGGTTTTGTTTGTCTTTATTTGGAAGTTAAGCATTACATCAGATGTGGTTGGGTGTCAAGTTGACAAAGGGTGAACTTGTAATGGTGGGCCTTGATTGTCAACTGACAAGATTTAAAATCACCAGAAAGACACACCTCTGGACACATTTGTGAGGAAAGGGCTAACTGAGAGAGTAAGACTCAGCTCAAAGTGTGTGGTACCTTTCAATGGATGCCTCAGATAAGAGGTCTGAGGAAAAAGGGAGTCTGCACCTGTCTTCCTACAACTTCTTCTACTGACATTGGCCACTAACCTGCTTGTCCTTCTAACCCAGACTCAATGCCAGCAACTTTCCAGGGAGGTTCAGGCCTCCAGTGCTGGACCGGGACTGTGAGACATCCAGCTTCATGGACTGAGCAGCTATTGTAGTCTCTGTCTCTCCATTGTGCATAAGGCCATTGTCAAACTACCCAGCCCCTAGCTTATGTCTCCTTTTACCAGACACACAGATGCACACACACTCTTTCTCCCACGTGCACACAGAGAGATACACAGACATATAGACACACACACTTCAGCACACATATACATACAGACATAAGCTCACATACAGACACACACAGCTACCCAGACACAAACACAAACACATACACACAGACATAGACAGACAGATAGACAGACAGATAGACAGGCAGGCACACATACACAATTAGTTCTGCTTCTCCAGAGAATCCTGCCAAATACAGCAGTCCTCTGTGTTCCTGATTGCAAAGGGAGAGGGCACCAATAGCAAAGAACAACTGTGCGTTCTTTGTTTTAAAAACTTTTTAGGGCTAGGCAATGGTGGCGCACGCCTTTAATCCCATCACTTAGGAAGCACAGGCAGGCAGATCTTTGTGAGTTCCAGGCCAGCCTGGTCTACAGAGTGAGTTCCAGGACAGCCAAAACTGTTACACAGAGAAACCCTGTGTCCAAAAAAAAAAAAAAAAAAAAAAAAAAAACCAAAACCAAATCAAAACAAACAGCAACAACAACAACAAAAGAACTTGCTTTCAGAAGGTGGGTGAGTTCTGTTCCTACAAAACTGCTAGATCTGCTCCTCCTAGTCACCATTCATTTTAATAAAACACAATTTTGGCCTCATGGATTTAGGAAAAAAAATCTCTGGATGGTTGTAATGTTTAAGGGATTCAGAGCATGGTGACACTTCTCTCAGTACTTAATAGAACAAAGGGGCTTTACTCTGCAGGGAGATGGCTACCTAAGCTCTGTTTGGCATCTTTATGGGTTTGTGTTTTGCAGAAACTTTGCCATAATTTTCATTAGTCATCCTCAAACCAATCTTTGAATTCATTAATTTCTGAACTTGAAATGCCTTTTGCATTTTTTAATCAAGCCCTACTTTCAACTCATGGTTGATGCATTCTGAGATTTTATTCCTCTGATTCTCTAGTACTAGACTTTATTTTTGCTTTTGGGCCTCTCTCTAAATTTTTGAGACAGGTTTCTCTGTGTACCCTATCTGTTCTGGAACTGTAGACTAGGATGTCCTTGAACTCAGATCTTCCTGCCTCTGCTTCCCTCCCGAGTGCTGGGGTTAAAGCTGTGCGCACACCTGGCTAGTACTAGACTTCAGATTGTATATTACTCTGTTCTTTTGTAGTGGAATATAAGAAGTGGTTTATGCAGCTCACAGTTTTGGGGCCTGGAAGTTTGAAGTAGAGTAACTTCCTTACTAGCTGAGTAAAACTTTTTACAAGCTAGGTCCAACAGAGCAGACTATTCCAATGAGAGATATATATGCTTCTCCTTGCCCCCTGGTCACACAAGGCACCAGTCTTTGATAGTGCGCTCAGCTTCTCCCATCCAAGTGTTAACCAGTTCCAGATCTATTTGGTTACCAAGATCCAATGAGATCAGAGCCATTCAGGGGACTGTGATGATGTCCTGTAACTATAATTGCCTCCCAAAGCTCCCATCTCTAATCAAGGTGGTGGTTTTAAGTTAACACATGACGGTGGGTATTGATTATATGTGGGTCCAAGGGAACATTCTCAAGACATGGTGGAGTCTTTCCACCAAATTTGAAATCCTACATGGTTGAGTACAACAGAAGATGAATTTTGAAGCCATTTGAAATTTTATTTCAGTCCATATTCACACTGTAACCACATGAACACAATGATAACTACATGGACATGATAATTTTATTTTAAAATTTTATTCTATTGTTAATAACAGCATTTTATTAATTCTTTGAGAATTGTATGCATGTATTCATTATAGTTTGATCACATTCACTGTCCACTTACACCCTAAACTTCTACCAGTTCCACTTCCATTTCTTCACCCCTTCCCAACTTTGGGTCCTTTTTTTAAAAATAACCTATGGAGTCCAATTTGTGGTTTCCATATACTCATGGGGACATCTACTGGAGCATGATCAGCCTACCAGGTGTCACATGCTTAAAGAAAACAGCCCCTCCCTGCTCCAGAAGCCATTAATTGTCAGTAGCTTCCCTGCTAGGAGTGAGGACTCATGACCTCTTCTGCCATCTGTGCTGGAATGTTGAGCGGCTTGATCTTGCACAGGTCTTGTGCAGGCAACCACAGGTGCTGAAAGTTCATGAATGTGTGGTCCCGTCATGTCCAGAAGACACTGTTTGGCTCTGGTTCTCCCAGATCTCTGGCTCTTACAATTGTTTTGTAATCTACCCATCTTCTAAAATGTTCCTTGAGCCCTGGGGGGAGGAGCCGTGGTATAAATGTCACATTTATGGTGGTTTGACCAGTTGTGAGTTTCTGAGTTATTCTCTGTCCACTACAAAGAAGCTTCTCCGAGGAGGTCTGAGAGCTGAGCTCATCTGTAAGTATACAGATAAGACAGCAGGCTGATACTATGTCCATATAGCAAAAATAATAGCAGTGGGTTCATTCTGGGGACTCTGAGCTCCCCAATTAAGTTTTTTGTTTGTTTTTATTAGTGAACCGAATTGATTTGGGGCATTTGAGCTAACCATATTTCTCAATACATTTATTTGCATTTTTGCACGTAGTCACAAACAGGGATTTTGTTTTATATCCCTCAATTAGTAGATTTCAAATCGTCATATGCATGTTCCCTCGGGAGTATGACTGGTGCCTCACACCAGCACCCTAAATAATTGCAACATTAACACTTCACACTAGCACAGGAAAGGGAAGGTGGATATAAAAATTAGCTCCCTCATGTTGGAAATCTGACTAGGAAAAACACTGAATACTTGGAAAATCACTGGAACAAATAATCAGAAGACTCAATTTGCAAACACCTACAAGACCACAGGGCACTGGGTAATCACCCCCATTATTTTACGAAAAACTGTGATTGGATGAATCTAATTTCCTTTTGTCACAGAGGGATAGGCAAGGTGGGTGTGGGGGAGCAGGTGAGGTTCCTACTGCGACTTAAGAAAGCTTGGGGTTTTGTGTCTTGTTGTCCCTAAGCAAATGTAGGAAAGATTCTTTCTGTGTATCAGTCAAGAAGCTCAGCCCAAACAATTGGGTAACTTAAAGTCCATGGGCTCAAAAGACACCTTTTCCTCCTCAGTCTCCTCTGTCCCTTTCCCCATTGCTCAAGATATCATGTGAGTTCTTTTTCATCTTTCTGTCCTTCAGTTTCCCCATCTCTAAAATGGGGAATATAGTAGGACCCACACCATGGGTTTTAGGGATTAAAAGAGATAATGCATGTGTTTGGCTTGACTGAACACCAAAGAATGGTGGCAGCCAATACCACCACCATCGCCATCGTCATTGTGACCTGTCACCGCATGGATGCTTTCATTGCCACCTCTTTGACTACACTCCCATACCTATTTCCCTGGTAACTGTACTCTTACTCCCCACACAACTGCAAGAGGTTGGACATTGGCTCCTCTAACTCAATCTCACTCATCTGCTGTGTCCGATCTTCACTTTCCTAAGTGCTTTGAATTTACCTCTGGGATCTAATTTCTACCTCTTCCCTCCTTGGACCCCAGGTTCTGATCGATTTCACACTGTTTTCCATACTTAGCCTTTACCCAATTTTCCCGTGAATACTCTGATCCC
The DNA here is from genome assembly GCA_907164525.1 of Lophiomys imhausi. NCBI lineage: Eukaryota > Metazoa > Chordata > Mammalia > Rodentia > Muridae > Lophiomys > Lophiomys imhausi. The sequence continues at coordinate 1,228,035 of CAJQZJ010034344.1, forward strand.
CTTTCACTCTGAATAGCCTATCTTTCCTAAGACAAACATGGCCTCCTTCCTGATGCTTCCTTAACTCTCTAGTAAGGGCAGCTCCTCTGAAGCCCCTGGTGACTCTTGTACCTTCTTCTGGTGGTCATCTCTTCCTAAGCCTCGGTTTTAACTCAAAGGTCTTGCCCTAATAAACATGCCCTGAGCAGTGGGTGGGGAAGACAGGCTTTTATTGACAGTTCCAGGTTAGAGAAAGCCACTGGGACTAGACTGCTCTTCGAGAGAATCATTAACTTACAATAGATAAACTGAACATAGGAAGTAGTGTAGCTAGTCCTGGGGACAACCAGACACAGCTGGTTCTCCCTCTCTGAGCATCCTTCACCCACTATGGACCAGCTTCTAACAGCAAGAGGTCAGAGCATCATCGCTGTCTCAGGACTCATTCTTATAGCCTGCCTCCCCAGTAGGTCCTTTTTGTTTTCTGCTCTCAGTTTTTGTTGAGAACAAGGTTCTGGGGGAGAAGGTAATCTCACTGGCCCTGTACTTTCCCTATGCTGTTTCACACTGGTACTGTGATTGACAGCTTCCATTAAAACCCTTGGTGGAGAGGAAAGAGGAACAGGAATTAAAGTAAGCTAGAGAAATTACATAGTGATGATTTAAAGGAACTAAAAAAAAAAAATCTTTGAATTAAGAGTGGATTTTATGGTATGTGACTTAAATCACAATAAATATAATTTGGAAAAAATAAGCTGGAGACTAAAATTGTCCTGGAAAAGATGTACATTTTTATACTCTTCATGTTTGGTTGATTCATTTATTCAGCCAACATTTTTAGGGAACATATCATGATGAGCTGGTGCTGATCTAAAGGGAGACTGGCTGGAGTGGGGAGACTGCACGTGGGAAAGTGGGTGAAACTCCTGGAGCAGTACTTGTGTGGACAGTCCCAGGCCCAGGATGACCTTCCCTGCATACCAGCAGTGTTCTTGGTATCTGCTGGCTGCCCTGCTGTGGTTAGCCCAAGTCACCCTTTGGTGGGAAGATGAGAGATTGTTTTTGCTGCGGTTGTTGTTTCTTTGTTTTTCCAGACAGGTTTTTCTGTGTAGCCCTGGCTGGCCTAGAACTACTCTGTAGACCAGGCTGGCCTCAAATTCAGAGATCTGCCTGAATCTGCCGCCCAAGTGCCTGGATTAAAGGTGTGTGCCACAACCACCCTTCAGAGAGATTGCTTTGACAAGTCACTTAAGCAAGATTCCATCATTTCATATTCAGAATTTGGTAAATTTTCTATAAAAAGCTTTCCCTGTGGACTAACCTAGATCCTACAGTCACTTCTGACACTAATCGAAATTTTTCTTTTTGAGATAGGACTCACTGTGTAGCCCTGGCTGGCCAGAAATTCCTACAACCAGTCTCGTTGCATTACCCTTTGACCCGTTTCCCCTTGTGCCCAAGCAGAGCACATCTATCTGGCAAAGACAATGAGCCCACCTTCATGTCTGGCCTCTGTGTGCCTCTCCACACAGTGCCACTTGTCAGTCTGAGGTCTAATGAGAGGAGGTGGGAGTGTATAACAAGATACAGGACTGTGTATGCAGCAAAAGCGTCCACTCAATCCAAGACAGGAATAGCGAACCCAGCAGTGATCAGAAGCAGGGGTAACTTTCCATTAATGTCCTGATTGAGGTTAATGGATTCAGGGGGAGGTAGAGAGAGCAGCACGGGGTGGGAGGTGCAGGAGGAATAATCAGAATTTGGCAACAGCTGGGCGGTGGGGTGTGAAGGGAAGGCATGATTGTTGACAGCCCCCAAATGATAAGCATCCCCGGAGACAGAGAAGTGGGGCAGAGAGGGTGAGATCTGTTCCCTCTGACACACCCGAGGCTCTGCTGGCCTGTGTAAATGGAGCAAGCGAGAGAACAGGAAATACAGGCTGGGACACCTGTGAAAGCAGACACCTACAGGCGTCATAATTACCAGGCTCTTTGGAAACTCAGGGGTTTTCTAACGCAACAGCGAACAGCGCTGGCTGTTTGAGCTGTGGGTGGCGGGGGCGGAGGATGGCTGAATCTGTACAGTGGCAGGTGTGAGGAGCTCAGACTGGATCTGGCCTGCAGGAACGGAAGCAACCTCTTTGCACTGGGGTCCTCTCGACTTGCAGTGGCAGACACTGTGTGAACACCAAATGGACACACAGGGCTCAGATGGCCTCCAGTCCCATCACACTCACTTCGACCTTTATTTTGACTATGTTCAGGGGCAGGAGAGTATCCTGAGGAAGGTGTGAGTTTTTATAATTTGTGCAAAAGTGTCATATGAGCCTCCACCACCACCTCTGGGCTGTTTTTTTTTTTTTTTGTTTTTTGTTTTTTAATAACCCTTGGGTAATAAAGACTACAAATTTTCCAATCCATTCTGGTCTTGCTACACGATGTGAGAGCCTTTGACTCACTAAAGACTAAAAACAGCAATAGTCTTTTAAGCCTGGCACTTTGATGCTGGCACATACGTAGATTCTCGTGTATTCATTGTTTCATCTTCATTGAACATATTATATGTGCGAGGAGCCATCATATATTTCCTGCTTTCATCTACTTCTAGAATTGACATCTTTGATACACCAAGTATCAGGGGCAAAGATATCTATATTTCCAAAGAAACAGTATTATCTTTCTAGTTGCTAAAGGAGAAGAATAGCTGGGCAGTGGGATTAAATTAAGTTAAAGCACACCTTTAATCCCAGCACTTGGGAGGCAGAGGCAGGAGAATCTCTGTGAGTTCAAGGCCAGCCTGGTGTATGGAGAGAGTTCCAGAACAATCAGAACTGTACTGAGAAACCCTGTCTCGAAAGGGGGGTGGGGGAGATTCCATTGGTTCATGGCTCATGGATGCTTCAAGTTCAGTAGTTTTCAACCTTCCTAATGCTGCCACCCTTTAATACGGTTTCTCATGTGACCTTCAATCATAAAATTATTTGGTTGCTATTTTATAACTGTAATTTTTCTACCATTATGAACTACAATGTAAATATCTGATGTACACGATATTTGATATGGTACCCCCAAAAGGGTCGAGATCCATAGGTTGAGAACCTCTGGCACAGTTCATCACGGTGAGAAAGTATTCATTCTCAGTCAGGAAGAGAGAGAGAGAGAGACAGAGATGAAATCTGACGAGCTCCCTTTGTCGTCTTTAAGCAGTAGGACCTCAACCCGTGGAATGCTAGTGGGTTTTCCCACCTCTGTTACTCAGGTTACAAAGTCCCTCCCTCATGGACATGCCCAGAGTTTGTCTTCTAGGTGATTCTAGATCCTGTCAAGTTGACAATTAATGTTAACTTTTTTTTTCCTATACAGCATCATTTTAATTAGACATATCAAAAAAAATGATTACAGGACCTGTAATAGAATGAACAAATAACACTTCTAGATGGCAGAATATTTTATAGTCAGGGCTATTTACAGTTAATCATTTAATTATATGGGAAAAACCAGAATGCTAAATTGTATGCATAATTAGAATTGAGATTCATGTACTTACTAGTATATGTTTATAAGTAAACATCACATACATAAAAGCAGGAAAGAAATACACTCAAATGTCAGCAATGGCTATTTATAGATGGCAGAATTACATGTGATATAATTTTACCTTTTTTGTGGTTTTTTTGTTTGTTTGTTTTGTTTTTTTGAGACAGGGTTTCTCTGTGTAGCCCTGTCTATCCTGGACTCACTTTGTAGACCAGGCTGGCCTCGAACTTGAAGAAATCTGCCTGCCTCTGCCTTCTGAGTGCTCGGAATTAAAGGCATGCGCCACCACGCCCGGCAATTACAGATAGCTGTGAGCTACCATGTAGTTGCTGGGATTTGAACCCAGGTCTTTTGGAAGAACAGCCAGTGCTCTTAACTGCTGAGCCATCTCTGCAGCCCCAATTTTTCCCTTATACTGATGTTAATTTTCCAACTCTTGGGAAATGAATAATTGGGATTGCAATCATCATATTTCAATTCAAGGATCCAGGGATCAATTTTCAACTGAATATGTGAGACATTAAGTTTTTCACTTGATTCACTTCATGCTGGTGAGAGCAACCAAGCCTGGGCTGGGAAGGGCTCCTAGCTGCCAGCCCCGCCATTCTTTTGGAGAGTGGGTTTATCAGAGAAACTACAAGAGTGGAAAGAACTCTGATCCCAGGAGCCTTTGCTCAAACCCTAAATATACCGCCACCCTTTCCTAGATTTCAGCTGCCCATGTCTGGGAGGCAGATCCATGGAAGGTGGGGTACAGCCTACATGCCTGAACCCCCAAGGGTTTTCCAGTGAATGAGAAAAGCCCTCTCTATAGTATTTAATTTAGGGAAGCTACCACCAAGAGGAGGAGAAGGGCCAAACCCATTGTTTCATTTGTAGATTTTTAAAAAAAGATTTTTAGGATTTAAAAATCCTAAAAATAGGTTTTTACCTATTTTTCTGGATCTGGCATTTATATACATATCTACCTGAATTTTTAAAAATTCCAATAATTAGTTTGAAAACCACAGCTAGGGAAAGAAAAAGAGAAGACAATAAGGGGAGGGTGAATGGTAAGGTAAGAATCCTGGTGTGCCTAATGGAAGTCAGCATGGTATATGTAGGGGCTCTCTTTTTTCATTTCATGATTATATTACTTTATGAGTATGGGTGTTCTGCCCTCATGCATATCTGTGGACCATGTGCATACCTAGTGCCTGCAGAAGTTAAAAGAGGGCACTGGATACCCTGGAACTGGAGCTACAGATGGTTGTGAGGTAGCATGTGGGGTGCTAGGAATTGACCCCAGGCCTTTTGGAAGAGCAGCCAGTGCTCTTAACCACCAAGGCGTCTCTCCAACCCCTGTGTTAACTGATTAACCATCTTCACAGTGATGGGGAATTTCTACTGGTAAGGTTGAAGTCTGGTATTACCAGAAAACCTCTGAGCTTGGTACAAAATGACACAGTCCCTTTCCTCCATTGGATCTCCTCTTCCATCTGATCTGGGGATATTCCAGATCCTCTAAGGTGTGCCACATAGCCTAACCCTTACCAGATAAGAAACTCGCCCAGTGAACCATTCCTGCTCCCACTCCCACTGCCCATGAGATAATTAGGTGCTGAGTTTCCTCTCTTCTGATAGGACTATATGCAGTGGATCAAACACATTCACCTCCAAAACCCCTTCCCACTGCTCACAGGTTTTTTTTTTCTTCAAGTTACATCTCAATGGCAATCCCCTCCCTACTCCCCCCTCCAGCCCCTCCCTCCCACCCTGCTCAAAGGTTTTTAATGTCCCCAATTCATGAAATAAACTCTTTCTCTCCATGCCTCCACCATGACTACCTGAGACTCAGCTGTTTATTTTGGGCTTGGGAAGGAAGTACTCTCCCTTTCATGAAGAATTCACTGCAGCAGCAGCTGCTTGCCTGGGAAGCCAGGCTTGCATTGGATGCAGGCCCCTGCCTTGCTGCCACCACTGCTGCCTAGCTGAAACCCGCTGAGGCGCTGAGTTTTTGCCACCTCACCCGTACCACCTGCCTGGCTGCTCAGCCCAGCTTTGAGAGCTCGAAGCTCCTTGAAACTGCCTGGCCTAGCACCAACAGTTCAGCTGAAAAGAGCTGGTAACCTTTCACCTCATGCATGAGAGAGTGAGAGCTACTCTAACTCTCCTGCTTGCTAAGCTAAGCTGTAACACTTGGCAGTGAAAATAAACTTTTCTCCTGCCTCTCCAGCCTGACTGACATCCTGTGGGTATGGATCTCCTGGCTTGTGTTTCACCCTTTTCTGCCTGGACCAAACTAGCTCTGGCCTTCTGAGGGAGGAATGTGTATTTCTGGCCTGATACTGGCTGCTGGGAATACCCTACTGGAAACTGCAGAATGGCACACAATGACTATCAAGAAGGCACCGTCTTTGCTATTGGGTTTCTCTTTCTCCTGTTCCTCTGTCCCTCCTCTTCATCCCTCTTTTTCTTTTTCTTCTCCCTTCCTTTTTCTTCTCCCCACTGAGCTTGCTCTTCTTTTTTCCTGAAGAAACAGGGATTGAGCTGGTCGTGGTGGTGCACACCTTTGATCTCAGCTTTTGAGAGGCAGAGGCAGGAGGATCTCTATGAGTTCAACACTAGCCAGCTGGTCTGCTTAGTGAGTTAGGACAACCTGGGCTACATAGAGAGACGCTGTTTCAGGGAGAGAGAGAGAGAGAGAGAGAGAGAGAGAGAGAGAGAGAGAGAGAGACAGACAGAGATGAGACGAGACGGGAAGAGAAGAACAAGTCCTGGAAGAAAGTGCAGAATTCTCCCAAGTCACAGTCACACACTGGCACCCTCACTCAAAATTCTGTGTAAAAGATGAGGCTGGTCCAAGGTTACAAGTCACCTCCTTTCTCTGATTGATTTCTCTACACAACTAGAAAGCCTGTTAATTACAGATAGTAACAATGGTGACACAAAGAAAGGTGATGTGAACTTCATAGTTTCCCCCAAGAAATTCACAATACTTGGAGTCTGCTTATGTTTGCACAGGCTCCAAGTTGAAATACTCACAATAACTTGGCCAGGTTTATTGCAAATTCCCAGTCAAGCTCCCTGCTGAAACTGGGTCTTGTTCCTTGTCCTCAGTGCCTTGGGGTTCTCTGGGTTAGAGGTCAGAGATGAGGATGGCTAGTGTGTTTTTAAAATGGTTACAGGGAGAGAACTTCGTAGAACTGCTAGGAAATCCAGCCAGCTCTCTGAAGACAGAAGAATTTTCCAGTTTTCTTGCCAGAAAGGGAGTGTGAGCTCAGGTTACAAGGCCAAGTGCCGAAGGCTGGATTCCCAGCCCAGAGCCTTGTGCTGGGCAACCGCTTACAATGAGGACCAGCTTTTGTGCTACTTAAAAGCCTAGTGGAAGTAGCCAAGAGTCTTGGACTAGAACTGACTGCTTAAAAAAAAAAAAGAATCAGCTGTTTGGGACTCTTGCCAAGGAAGTTGCATTTAGTCGGCATGTCCAGGGTGAGAGAATCAGGACATCATAATGTCCTCAGTGCCGGGCTTTTCCTCAGCCTGTGGTCATCGAGCTTAATTTACTTGAGCTGGTAGCTTATGGCCCAAGCAAAAGATGGAAACAAATCCAAGACAGGAACTTGCAAAAGCACCCTGGGCTGGGTGTACACTCGATCCTCAGAACCTCCCCAGAGGCTGTTGAACTTGAACTAGGGAGAAAGAAGCAAGTCATCTGAGGCATAAGAAAGGAACGGACAGCCACACAGCTCAAACTGGGGCCCGCCTGGGATGCGGAGGCACGGGTCTACATCTGGATGTTCCCTACTGAACAACTGCGCTCTTCCTTTGTGTGAGGAGGGAGCCAGGGAGTGTGGGCCTCTCCTCCAGGCCCTCTGAAGACCCTTTACTACCCGCTACTAAGTCCACTGCTCTCTTTTGGCAGTGAGCTAATGTGGGCTTTTCATCACACATTCAGGGACGTTGGTGAATCATGGTCAGTGTGTTGGATACAGACTGTGGTCTGTCTGTAGGCTCCCTTTGAGAAAGACAAGCAGCAGATGGAGTATCTTAGCAACCAAAAACTTGTCTTAAGCTATTACTCGCCCCAACAGCATACTTGGAATTGAAGACCCTCACTCACCTGCATGCACTGTGTGTGCATCACCCTCTCTGAACGATGCACCTAGAAAGTTGTTGGCAACTAGGCCCCCTGCACCAGCCTGCTTGCATACCTGCTTTAGTTTTCGTTAAAGCATTTATTTACTTATTTTATGTGTATGGATCCTTTGCCTGAATGTGTGTCTGTCATCATGTGTGTGCCTGGTGTCCCCCAGGCCAGAAGAGGGCAATGGATTCCATAGAACTGAGACAGTTGTGAGCTGCCATTTGGGTACTGGAATTGAATCCAGGTCCTCTGGAAGAGCAGCCAGTGTGCTCTTAACTGCTGAGCCATCTCTTCTGCCCCTGCATACTTGCTTTAAACAATGGAAATACGTCATTACTCTTAGGAACCCTTTGGCAATTCCCTGTGTCTGTAAAACATGATGCAGAAACCAAGAGCGATGAGCTGATCCTGCCAGAACTAGTTTAGGCTGCATGCCCCATGAGGCAAACTGTGTCCTTTGAGTGAATGTTTAGGGAGAATTCCATACCTACCATCCTATGCCCAGGAACAACTGGGCATTCATATAGTTAAAATCACAGATATCGTGGGAAGGGACACATGCAGTGAGCAAAGGCTTACATAATCCAAGCCTGTCAATCAGCAGCATCACTTCTTCTCCTGAAACTCACGAAAGGAAGCTTCAAACAATAATCTGTGCTGTCGAGTGCTCTCACTCATAGGACCCATTACTACTCTTGATGGTGTATTTCCCCCTTTTTTTGTACTACCGCTTTGCTTTTGAATAAGTTTCCTTGCTACTTTGCAAATGATGTGAACCTTGATTTCAATTTCTTGAATAAGAGTCTGAGAACATGGAATTACCAGGCCTGACTCTGACTACTAGTAACTCCCCTTATGTTTATTATTCTTAAGTTTTCTATTATGAAATAATTATAGACTTAAAAAGAAGTAGACAAAAAGCTGGGGGTTTTGTTTGTTTTTTGTTTGGTTTTTTGAGGCAGGGCTTCTCTTTGTAACAGCCCTGGCTGTCTGGACTCGCTTTGTAGACCAGGCTGGCTTCGAACTCATAGAGATCCACCAGCCTCTGCCTCCTGAGTGCTGGAGTTAAAGGAGTGCCACTATGCCTGGTTGGGAACACTTTAAAATTATTTCCTATGTTATATGTATGCATGTTTTGACTGTATGCATATTTATATGTACCATGTGTATGCTTGGTGTCTGCAGAGCCAGAAGAGGGTTCGTTTGGAACTGGAGTTATAGATGGTTGAGAGTCACCATGTGGGTAATGAGAATTGAGCCTGAGTCCTCTAGTAGAGCAGCAAGTGCTCTTAACCAACCACTGGGCCATCTCTCCAGTGCCTGCAAACACTTGTTTTGATAACAATTTGCCTGAGAGAGCTGTGGCCTTGCTATGTCTTTTCTGGTAGGCTCCTTTTCTTGATGAGGAAGAAACTTGAGGAAAGAAGAATGAAATCCAGTAGGAGGCCAGACACTGACTTCTTGGGTCTGACTTTCCTGGAGGCAGAATGATTACATGTGCTTCTGTTATTTTGTCCCCAGAAGAGCATATTCCAGAGATAAAGAGTCGCCTCTAAGAAGCCAAGCTCTTCATCATGCTTGTATGACTACTGAGCCAACACGGACAGAATTTCATCCCCCTTTTCATTATTTTACTTGTCTTATCTGACATCCGTCTCTTTTTGGCCTGTGAAAGGTACCAGTGTTTTTGCCAAACCTGAAATAAGAGCTAAAATTATCCTGATGTTTCTACATAGAAACTCATTTTCAGAAAGCCTCCCAAGGCTTTTCGAATCTAAGAAGGATTAATCAAAAGCTCCTTCTTACAATACTTATTTTATTATTAAATTATTATTATTATTTGGTTTTTGGAGACAGGGTTTTTTTGTGTAGCCATGGCAGTCCTGGAACTCACTCTGTAGACTAGACTGGCTTCAAACGCAGAGATCTGCCTTTTGCTGCCTCTGAGTGCTGAGATTAAAGGCGTGCACCAGCACTGCATGGCAATTCTTTTTATGTTTATATATATATGTCTGTGTTTGTGAGTGCACACGTGTGTGTTTGTGTGCACACGTGTGTGCATGTCATGACCCACATGTGGAAGTCAGAGTACGATTTGTGGGAGCCAGCTCCCTAACCATGTTGGTTCCATGGAGCAAACTCAGATTGTCAGGCTTGGTTACCCACTAGACCACCTGGATGACCACCTTGCTGGCTCTCTTCTTACAAGATTTGAGGAAAAACAACAGCGCCCCACCTGATTTCATTTACTAAAGAACAACAAGGAAAGGCTACACTCTGACAAAGAATAGTTACTTAGATGAAAAGATTCCAGGGGACCAACGTAATGCACTAAAAAGTCTTCAAACTCTAGAGGATTTCCTGATATTTGACAAAGTTGATTAAGTAAGAGCAAAGAGTCATGTACTACTAAATTGGCACATCCAAGCAGCCAGGTTTTATTTCCGGATACAAAGATGAACCACCTGCTTGTTCTTGGGTAGAAGAAAAGTAGTGTGGGCTAACTGGCCTGCAGCCTTGTCTCTTCTCTCAGGGTCTGCCTGGTCACCCAGGTCTAAAGGCAAGAGCAACAAACTAAGGCCAACAGGGGTCTGAGGACTCCAGCACACTCTTGTGTAGATGGAAATATTAATATTTATAATTGATACTTATAATTATTAGGGTGACAGAGTTATCCCTTAGCCCATTTATGACAAATCACACAGACATCTGATGGATCTTAACAAGCCTTAGCCTGGATTAAGCAATCTTAGCCCATTCTAAACCACTTCATAATTCTATTCCCCAAATAAAACCCCATATAATATACACACGTCCCCTGGGATGTTATTCTCCATGCTATGCCGATGTTCCAGGCCATGTGGAGATATGATTTTCCATTTAACCCATTGCGTGTTTCCTTCCTCCCCTTGCTCTCTCCTCTTCCCTCATGGCTTCCTAATTTCTCCCCTAGAGCTGGTGACCCTTCTCCCCACCTACCTCTCTTCTACCCAATCCAGGCTGCTGGCATTTATTCAACCAATTAATTTTAAATTAGGTAGAGCAAGGTTTACACAACAAAGAGAGGTGTACACCACAGTGTCCTGGTCTGCGGTGTCACCAGAGTTTATGGGGACCCAGTAAATAGCAATGAGAATACAAACAGCTTTCAGATCACCCTAACACCCTTGTGCTTGCCCCAGGTCTGAGAACACTCGTGGGAACTTTGCATCACTCAGACTGCATGTTGTATGGATGTAGTTCAGCAAAAGAAAGTTGGATCAATGGAATGATTTGCCCTGGTTATCAAAGGTTAAAGCAACATATTAGTTATGAGGAAATTACCCTGATATCTGCAGTTAGAGGAAATGGATAACATTGTTTCTGAGGCATAAACTTAACTGTGAGCTCAGCGTGTGGCCATTTGCTGAGAACTGTTTATCTGTACCTACTTCTTGATTGTATGTAAGAGGCTCTCAGGTGCTTGGTGTGTACAGCCATTGGCATGGGTTTGTGTGTTTATCATGAATCCCACCTCCCACCCCACAGACAATGGGAACCATCACCAAGACTTTTTTGATAGTTTAATGTGACAATCTTAAATGACCAACTAGGGCTTGTTGAGACTCTGGCTGTACAGGAACTCACTATGTAGACCCACCTGGCCTCAAACTCACACAGATCCACCTGTCTCTGCCTGCTGAATTCTGGGATAAAAGTCGTGTGTCACCATGTCCAGTTTCCACAGTCCTCCTTAGGAGCCATTATTGGAAGCTGGGGAGTATCCAGAGAAACTTATATTTGCCCTGGGCCCTTTCTTGTATTCGACCTTTTCCACTAACTAAGAGAAAACCAAGCTAAACATATGAACAAGCTCATACCTGTAATCTCAGAACCTGGGAGTTGGAATCAAAAGAATCAGGAGTTCAAGGTCATCTTTGGCTACATTGTGAATTCTAGGCTAGCCTGGAATATGGGAGACACTGTAAAAACAAAGCAAAGAGCTAAAACCTGAGATTCCCTTTCTAGCTTATAGAGATGATACATTGGTTATTCCCTATCTAATGTCCAATCAAATGACAATAAGAACCTTCTAGGACTTGCAGATGAGTAGAAAGGCACAGATTCCCTTTCTCCAACCGGCTCTGGGCAGCAAAATTCTCACATATGTGTTGAGCTTAACTTTGAGTGATCTATGTGGGCTGCTAGTCCGAGAGTTTCTATAAGGCTGGTCAGGAGGGTTTAGAAATCAAGGAACTTCAAATGGGATATTTAGATGAATTATACAAAGTCAGACAGGGCTCTCGAGGCCTGCCTCACACAGCAGTACCAGGTTTATATTGGTACAGGGAAAAGACTGGAGTCTTGGGAAATCACAAACCAGGTGGATATAAATTCTATCAGGGCTTGCTCTTGCCATGTGTGCCTCGCAGGCCCAAGGGTACCATCTCTGAAGAAGATAATGTCTCCAAGGGCATTGGCTCCTAGCTGGAGCTGAGCAGGAAAAGTCCCTATGCTCTAGGGCTCCAGGATCCTCCATGACTTTCTTTAATCCAGCCTCCCCCTCAGTGTGGCTATTTCCTGTAGGGCTGTCCCAAACCGTGGGAGCAAGTGGCACATCTCTTACTCCTGGGCTGGGAAAAGTACTTTTTTTGTCTCTGATTATAGATGCTGGGCCTGGAAGGCTGGGGACGGCCTGGAGTCTGGCCCACTCTGCAAGCTTTCAAGTCCTTAGTCATCAGTAAACATCTATAATGCTTAGTGTCCGGATGCAGCTCTTTTCTGCCTGGGTTGCCTGTGGTTGCCTTGGATATGGCTTTGTCATTGGAGGCCCACAGGCAAGAAGGATTTAAGTAAATCCTGATGGGTCAACATTTCCATAAAACTGGAAAGAAAGAAAATAACCCAGAAAGAAAAAGGCACACTTTCTTAAATAACTCCAACAAAATCCTTAAACAGTTCCAAATTAATGACCAGAATACCAACAAAATCCTCAAGCTTTCATGGCCAGAACCTAAAGGGGTCTATGTTTTAAACAAATGTTCAGAACTGGAAAGAGAGATTCTATTAATGGCCATTAGGCAGAGGTGAAAATGATGGTATCCTGTCCCCTTGAGTTTTTCGGACAAAAAAAGATTGCTTTTTTTTTTTTCTGCCAGTGTTTATTTTCCAGAATGTTTTTAACCCACCATTAGTGTGATGTGTCCTATTCCAGCCAATACAAGAACCCATGTTCCAAGCAACCAATGGTGCTTCTGCCTGCCTCCAGGGGTTTGGTGATTTTTGGAAGATGGACAAATTGAATTGAGAAGGGCTAAAAAAAGGAAAGAAAGGGAAATTACTTGCTTCTGCATTGTATCCAAACAGCTCCTGTGTCTTTGATGACATGTACACTTTTTGGGTGGCTTATAAGTCACTTTGGAGGAGGGGACTGTAACTTGGTAAAGCAGAGATCATAGGCTGGGAGCCTGAATACAAGCATAGCTCCTACATGCTTTGTTTGGATTTTTGCTCGAAATGCATCGTTTAGTGGTGGACTGCTCTTTGCAGTGTGTTTCTAAACACCATACTTCCTTGACCGGGAGGAATGGGATGAAGCCACCAGGCATGCTGGACCCCTAGCATCTCCCCCGCCCCCTCCTCATTCCAGAAGGAGCCTGCACAGTGTTCCTGAGGCCAGCACCAGGAGGCTGCTCCTCCTTTCCCTTCAACACTAGCGTTTGTCATCCATCGCCCTTGCCTCCCAGCTCCCTGTTGCTGTCAGAAACTGCAATCACCAGGGACCATTTTAAGTGGAGTGGAAAAAAGGTGATGCTAATTTCCTTTCACCTGCTTGAGTTTTCACGGGTTTGTATGTAGACATCAGGTTAATTCTCAGCCTCTGCTTGCTTGCCAGCCTCAAGACTTCTCCCCAGTCTCCACTACTACGTTACCTGGCAATCATTGGAGTGTCCACATGGAAGATTATGACACACATGCCCTGACTCCAAATGCTCCCATACAAAGCCCTCTGTGCACTTTGGAACAGAGTGGGTGGTGTCAGTGCCCCCCCATCCCTGCCCCAGGGTCCTTGAACGAAGAAGATCCGATCATGACTGTACTGTATCTGGTAGTCTGGGAGAAATGAGCCACCACCCGGACCAGGTAGAAATCAGCCAAAGGTTCAAAAGCCTGGGGGCCTAGCTCATGCTGCCTGGTGGGAAGAGCTGTTGAGCAGTAGATAGCTGCCGGGGGAAGCCACACTGAAGGGGACCTCTCAGCTTAATAGACCTGGCCTGTTTCAAGGGTGGGTCTGAGAGCACTAAGGTGGCTTTGGAGGGAGAGGATGAGCGGGCCAGTCGCTGCTGAGGCTCCGAAGTTTAGTATTTGACTCTCAAGGGAGTTCTGACCCCCATAGCTTCCATATGGCTCTTCTTGGACCACCAGCAAATGAGACTGAGCCTATGGAAAAGCCGAGGGCTAGATCGGTCCTTTCTGGCCTCAGCAGCTCGGAGACAAGTTTCATCTGCATTAAAGGGTCATTCTTTGTCTGGAAAATGGGAAAGGAAAGAGTCTGAGATTTGGGTTTTAAGTTGCCTCGTGCGGCGATGCCGTTGGGTTGAATCCCAGCAAAGGGGCAGCAAGGTGGTGAGCGAAGGCCATTGAGACCCTGACTTTCTAAATGAACAGGAAAGATGGAAGGAGGGGCACGGCCGGTCTCGAAGGGTGTCAAAGAGGCAGGAATCTATATTAGTGTCAGGAGCAGCTTAAGTCCAGAATGTGCTAAGCCCTGTGAAACAGCAGCTCACAATGACCCTGGGAGTGGGGATGGGCGCCATTATCCTCAAAGCTTGTAGGAACTTCCTAGAGGCAAAGCTGGGATTGGAGCTCACATCATCTCCAGCTAAACATTAGGCTCTTCCTACCACCCTGCATTATGTTCCATGTCATGGAGCTCAAAGGTTCTCTTTGACTGAGTGAGAAGGATGAGAGGGAGGACCTGCCAAAGGAGACAGTGGGATGTTCCCATCTTTTCCTTCAGTGTTCACCGGGAAGTAAAACTATCTTCAAAGCATAGAACACATTTCTCTGGGGTGAGTCTTTAAAACACCCATTTTTAGATTTTATTTATTTTTATTTTATGTGCATGAGTATTTGCCTGCATGTATGTCTGTGCACTGTGTGCATGCAGTGCCCACGGAGGCCTAAAGAGGACGTCAGATCTCTTGGTAATGGAGTTTCAGACAGTTATGAGATATCATGTGGGTGCTGGGAATCAAACCCGGATCCTCTGGAAGAGATGCCAGTGTTCTTAACCACTGAGCCATCTCTCCATCTCTCCAGCCCCTCACCCCATGCTCCCACCTCTCCTCAGCAAGTCTTTTGAGGAGTGTTGAGCACTCTGAGAAATCCAAGGCTTGGAATAGATGTCTATTTCCACATGACTTTCTTCCTCTAAGACTTCCAGAGCCCTATCAATCCAGGCCTTACTTGCTTGGTTGTCTGTTACTCACTAGCCTTAAGTTTCATGGATAGAAGAGCCATGGTTCCTCATTCATGGAACCCCCATCCACAGGACAAACAGTAAGTAAGTGTGACCAGGGTTATGCCAGCAACCATCACTGTGAAATGGCAGTGGCACTACTAGAAAGGGTGTCATTATGATTTAGCAAAGACAGAAGGCAGATTCTAGACTTCACATGCCAGGGGTCTGACATTTGTTCCAGAGGTGTTTATGATTATTTCAAAGGTAACCCTGAAGCCCAGAGATGCAAAGTGAACCCCACAGCTCATCTCATCTATGACACAAACCTGGCTGGAACTCAAAGCTGAGATGGCAGCATCGTAGGCTCTGATGAAAGCACAGAGAACAGGGGTTTGAGGCAATGTCCTTTTTCACATTCCCAAGTTTGATTTTTGATTGAGTTGTTCCATTAACATTTGGGCATATTAAGAGAGGTTTTACACTCTGGGTGCTCTGGGAAAGAAGAACATGTCTTAGACAAAGGAGGAGAGCACATTGAACTCTGAAGTTCAGCGTTGCAACCAGTCAGTACTTACTGTGAATACTGTTGGGGAGAATACTGGTTGAAGGACTCTAAGATGATAGGGGGATGTGAACACGAACCTGGATTTCCAGGAGGTTAAGTTCCTCTCATCTTGTTGGGAAGTTGAAGGCAGACTTCTCATTTCTGTACATATTCTTGAGGGTCTGAGAAGAGCAGAAGTGGAAACTGTCTCAGCCTTTTTCCTTAGAGTTTACTTCACTGTAGTCTTCTGTTCCCTGTTTGACCCTCAGTGTACCTAGGACATTGACATCTGTTCCCTGCCCCAGGTCATCACCAGGATTGGCCTTGTGCCACAAGAGCCTCGTGTAGTACAGTGTCTCTGGAGAGAGTACACTTGGTTGTGGAGGACTGAACTGTGTGTATGTATGTAAGAATAAGCATTTATGTATGTATGTATACATCTTTGTGGTGTGTGGTGTGTGTATGTATGTGTTCTTCCTTCATACCATGGCCATCACAGTCTGAGATAGATGTTTTTTTTTTCTCCATTCTCCCATCCCTTCTCCTTTCTCTTCCTCCATTCTTCCTCTTCTTCCTTGTAAGCAAAGTAGGATCTCTGTGCCCTTCTCTGTCAGAGTCCCGTGTAATCCCCTATGCCTTGGAGAGCTCGAGGGGGCTCTGAGCATTTGTTGCATGAATCTGTTGAATGCTTGCTTACCTTTTTGGCTGCTTTGGCTCAGGGTACTCTGGGACACGAAAATCATCTACTTTCAAAAAATGGGAACTAGTCGAGGGCAAACTGAGATGACTTCAAAGGGCTTTGATATCAGCAAAGAGTATTAATGTGTCAGGAGGACTCCCATGACCTGAAAACAAGCCAGGGAGCAACTCAGATCACATGTTCCAGAGACATTTCTAAAGCCGGGCTTCCATCTTGGTGCAGTAAATAAAACCTCAGGGAAATCTGAGAAAAAGAAACAGGGTAAGTTCCCTCTGGGAATGGGAAAAAGTGCTGTTGGAGCTAGATAAGTTGCTCAGGGCCTCTGATGTAGCTATTACTACAAACTAACTCAAAAATAGCTATTACCCAGGTGATGCTGTTGCCTGGTTGGTGTCCATGATGGGGTCAAGGCTGGATTGGAGAGAAGGCAAAGGGAAGGTCAATATAAAGAAGCTTGGCTGGTAGAAGAGGTAGAAGGAAATGGCCCCCAGGAGGAACTGGCTCAGTCTCCAGATTCCTGGGTTTTATTTTGTACAAAGTAACATGGACAAACTCCTTCTTTCAAAACCTCAGTTAGACAAAAAGGAGATGGGGGTTTCTTCGTGGGAAAGGTGGGAAGAGGTGTAGCCTTCTCGTGCCCACCTCAGAGTGCACAGCAGCTATGATAATGTTGACCCAGAGGCCTTCTGCTTCCGCCATCTTTGGACATTGGCCTCATTTGCACCATGGGCACTACAGTTACGTGCCTTTAATTCTGGAGATTTGGAAAGGAAAGGGCCCCATTGCCCCATTTTTCAAGCTTACTCTTGGAAATGGAAAATATATCTTTTTGTTCACTTCCTGTTGTCCAGAACTTTGTCTGATGGCCACGCCTAAGTTGTAAAGCAGTCTGGGAGATGTGACTTTTAGTTGGCTCAAATTCTACAACCGTGGAATTAGGAAGGTGAAAGGACATATCAGGAGACACACTTGTCATCGTTAGCTCCAGCTAACTTGGCACAAAGCCAGAGTCACCTGGGAAGAGGAAACCTCAACTGAGGAATTATTCAGATAAGATTTTCTTGTGGCCAAATCTATGAGACATTTTCTTTTTTTTTTTTAATTTTTATTTTTATTTTTATTTTTTTAATAATTTATTTTTTATTTCTTCAAGTTACATCTCAATCACAATCCCCTCCCTACTCCCCCCTCCAGTCCCACCTTTCCACCCTCCTCCCCCTCAACCCCCCATCCTCTTCCCTTTTTTTTTTTTTTTTT
>CAJQZJ010034344.1:1246020-1257100 GCA_907164525.1 Lophiomys imhausi
GGAATCAAGAGGGTGTTCTGGATCTAAGAAGATATTTTTTAAATTATGAGGCAAGTTAGTATGAAAGCTGAGTTAGATATAGAACTTTAAACTCATGGAGATGGTTAGATAGTAGAATGTTAAAGTCAGGTGCCAAATACATATGGACTGGACATTGGGAATGTATGCTAAGCCATATAACTCTTATAATTGTGGCCTATTTATTTCTGTTGTTTTGTATTGTATTTATAGTTATAAGAAAAAGAACCATTTTTTGGACTGAAAGGGAGAGCTGTTGGGGGGAAAAAAGAAATACCTTAAACTAAAAAAAAAAGAAGGGAAGAGGATGGGGGGGTTGAGGGGGGGAGGGTGGAAGGGTGGGACTGGAGGGGGGAGTAGGGAGGGGATTGTGATTGAGATGTAACTTGAAGAAATAAAAAATAAATTATTAAAAAGAAAAAAAATTCACAGAGATGTAGAAATGACCTTAATTTACCACAGGCAAAATCAGGATAGTAAGTTTATGCAGCATTTTTAATGATAGTGTCACTCCCTAATGATAATAATTATGTCTACTGTGCAGATATGGTAGTGGCTGTCAGCCCTGCTAGCCATGTCTTCTCTAGGGATGAACAGGGAGCTGGAAGGTCTGGAAATTCTCATTTATGAGCCTACAAATCCTCTGCTCCTTGAAAAATAAGTCCCTCAGATTGGCTGGAAGAGGTAGACATTTTCTCTTTCTTTAGGCCCTGTCTTTCCTCCTTCCTGTGTTTATTTTTGTGTTGCTGGAGAGGGCTGGACATTTGCCTGGTTTGATCTTTGGCCAAAACAAAGGATTTGTACCCATGATTTGGGAAGGGAAAGAAGAAAATGTATTGCTTGTCAAGAGAACAACTGAGAAATTCATCTAGATTTCAGGCAAGGACTAGGAGGTGGGAGAGGGTGTGGGGCTGGAGCAAATGGTCTCTGAGGCAGCCAGAGAGCAAACACAGCCTGCTGCTTCTGGGAATATGTTTGCTTTACTCAATAAGCCTTTATTCAGTACCTACCATGTGGTAGGCTGGGGGATGGAAATAACTTTAAGATTAGGTAAGTGCTAGCTGCAGCTAGGGCAACACATCCCTTCCTGTCTATCTGTCTGTCTGTCTATCTATCTATTTATCCATCTATCTATCCATCCATCTATAGGTGTGCATGTGTGGGAGCATGCGTGCATGTGTGTGTGCGTGTGTGTTTACTTGTGCCTGCAATGGTGCATATGTGGAGGTTAGAGGACAACTTACAGGAGTCAGTTCTCTCTTTTCCACCGTGCGGACCTGGGATCCAGCTCAGGTCATCGGGGGTTTTTCAGCTAGCACTTTTACCTGCTGAGCCATCTCACCTGTTCTGGACATCCTTTTTAAAAGAAGGATCTACTACTGTTCAACGGGAAGACTGATGATTTAATCAGTCCTTCACTCATTCACTCACCAAATAGCCACTGAGTCTTTTTCATGTGCCAGAGACTGCTCTATAAAGCCGTGGAGACGGCTTAGTCAGCCAAGTGATTACCACATAAGGAGAGGGACCTAAGTGTAATCCCAGAGCCCATGTCAAACAGCAGGGCTTGGTGGTTCACATTTGTAGCCTCAGCACTGGGGAAGTAGAGACAGTTGGATCCCTGGGACTCAAGGCTCAGGCAGCCCAGTCCACTTGGTGAAGCTGAGACCAATGAGGGATGCAGTTTCAAAACACAAGGTGGATGGCTTCTGAGGTATCACACTCCCATGGTTACCTCTCACCCCCACATACACACATGGACATGCACCACTCCCACACACAGGAAACTGTACGTTTATGAACATGCATATACATGTGCACACAGGCAAAGGAAAAGCCAAGTGAATGAAGACTCCATCCTCCATGGATGTAACAGAGGAGGAATGGGTGGATTAGGGTGGAACATGCTTCCTTCTACCTACAGCTTTCTTAGCACTTAAAAGTTTGGAAGATGAGGAAGGGTGATTTCCAGCTATTCTTTTAACTATGGTCTTTAAATTTCGGCAAACTTTATATGTGAAAGTCATTGTTGCTCTGCTTCTAAGGTGAGCTGGCCCAGCAAAGGCAGATACTGTAAAATGATGGGTTTTGTTGGTCATCTTCTCAGTCATATGACCAAAGTTTCTGGGGCTTATTGCTGTCCATGTTCTAGTCAGCCTTTTAACGCTATGAGGAACACCACGACCAAAGAGCAGCTTGGAGAGAAAGGGTTTATTTTATCTTACAGCTCCCAGGTCAGGATCTATTGCTAAGGGAAGTCAGGGCAGGAGCCTGGAGGCAGAAACCAGAGCAGAGACCACTGCTTGATGCTCACATTTGATGGCTTGCTTAGCTTGTTTTCTTATACAACCCAGAGAGAGACACCTGTCTAGGGGTGGCACCACCCATAGTGGCTTGGGCCCTCCTACATCATTCATTCATTCATTAAGAAAATGCTCCCACAGGCTTGTCAATAAACCACTCTGATGGAGGCAGTTCTTCAATTGAAGTTTCCACTTCCACAGTGACTCTAGTTTGTGTTAAGTTTACAAAAGCTAATTGGTGGGTGGAGAGAGGTGGATGGAGGGAAAGAGGGAGAGAGAATATTGAGAACCCCTTCATGCTCCTTTCTGCCTGTAGAGGCTCCCTGGTTGTTGTCTCTGCAGAATGCTCCTCTCCAGAGTTGGGAGACATTTCTGGCCATTGAGTCTCTGTTTTCTGTGAGATCTGGCAGGATCTGAGTCAGAAAGCCAGGGCGTGGCCCCTGTATGCCCTGGTGGTGTGAGAGCCACAACTTCTGCCCCCATTTTTTCTAAGTGAACACACTCATCCAATAATCAATCAGTGGCAGACTGCTATACCGTGGTGACACCCACAGTCAGGTGTACCTGGACTTCTAACTGGGTTCTGGTTACACTGTTCCTCACTGGGGCCTCACAACCTCCCCTCTTACCGCCCCATCCCCGATCCATATCCCTGTCCACTCTGCAATGAAAACTTTGAGGGCCATCACTAATTCACCAGGTGTCCTCCTTCAGCCTGGCATGCATTTTTAATGTGCGTGTATATCAAGAGTCAGGTAACATAGCCCTGCCCCCTGCTCTGTCCTCCTGGAAAACATCCAAACTCAGCTGGGAGCTGTTATTCCAACCACCTCCCTGCAAAGCAGCCCTTGCTACTTATTTGAAACCAACTCTAAATATTTCAAAGCATTTTCAAATAGTCTGGAATTAACCCTAGGCTGAGTGCCTTCATTGCATGGTTAAGAGTCCCTGTAGGTTCACAAGTCCAGACCCCCAACTTTAGAATTGAAAACTAAGACTCAGAGAAACTAAATCATTTCCCCAGGGTCACACAGCGAGTCTGTAGCAAGACTAAATGAAAACCTGATTCTTCTCCATCTTAGGTATGTGCATCTGCATTGGGCTTAGATGCCTCTGAAATCTGCTACATTTAAATCTCATAATTCAGGGCTGGAGAGATGGGTCAGCAGCTAAGAGCACTTGCTGTTCTTTCTGAGGACCAAGGTTTCAGTTTCCAGCATCCACATGGTGGCTCACAATAGTCTGCAAATCCTTTTCCAGGGGATCCGACCCCCTCTTCTGTCCTCCCTGAGTACCAGGTACACATCCAGTGCACACACATGCAGGCAAAACATCCACTCACATAAAATAAAAACAAACCTTTTTTTTTTTTTTTTCCCGAGACAGGGTTTCTATGTGTAGCCCTGGCTGTCCTTGACTCACTTTGTAGACCAGGCTAGCCTTGAACTCACAGAGATCCATCTGCCTCTGCCTCCCAAGTGCTGGGATTAAAGAAGTTCACCACCACATCTGACAAATAAATCTTTTTTTTTTTTTAAGTCTCTTAATTCTAGGATTGGGGAGATGGCTGAGTCAGCAAAGGTGCTGCACAAATGTGAGGACCTGAGTTTGAATCTTTAGCACCTACGTAATAAACAGGTGCACGGTGCATATAAGAGTCATAGAGGCGCTGGGTAGTGGTGGCGCACTCCTTTAATCCCAGCACTTGGGAGGCAGAGGCAGGCGGATCTCTGTGAGTTTGAGGCCAGCCTGGTCTATAAATCAAGTTCAGGACAGCCAGAGTTGTTACACAGAGAAACCCTGTCTCGAAAAACCAAAAAAAAAACAACAACAAAAAAAAAAAGAGCCATGGAGGCAGGAGGATCCCTGGAGCCCACTGGCCAGCTAGCCTAGCCAATCAGTGAGCTCCAAGTTTAGTGAGGGATCCTGGTCCATAAAACAAAGTGGAGCATGATGGGAGAAGACACTCAAAGTTGACTCTGGCTTCCACAACTGTGCATACTCAAATACATATACGCACACACATGAACATATGCATATGCCATACCCATACACAAAGAATAAAACTAAAACCTCATAATCCTAAACCAATGCATGAAATAATTCTCTGACCTACCCAGGGCTCCAAGAGAAATACTAAGGTGGGCTATTCAGTTGAGGTGACATAATAATGGTAATTATTATTATTACAGTCCTTTCTTACTTGTAGCCTGTAGATATAAAGGAATTAGATCAGATTATATAGAGTGCGGGGGAAGAATGAGAGAAAACATTTAAAAAGACTTCATTTCTGAGAGTCCTGACTTCACCTCTGTAAAGTGAAGCTGCAGTGTTGATGTGACAATTAAAAGAGAAAATGTGCGTGGAGCACGAACTGAAGGCTTTGCATGCCTGATGCATGCATGCAGGCGCAGGAGAGAGCAGGTGCTCATGGCCAGAGCCTAGGGAGGCTTCCAACAGAACCTAAGGATCTAGGTCTCTCTCTCTCCCTCTCCCTCTCTCCCTACCCTTCTCTCCTTCCTTCCTATATTTCTCTTTGTGGCACTAGGCTTGAAGCTAGGTCTTCTGCTTGCTAGGCAAACACCCTGCCCCTGAGGTGCACCTTAGCTTTACTCTCACTTTTTGTGTCAACTTGGCCTCTCAGTAAGTTGCTCAGGCTGGTGTTGTGCTCACTCACCCGGCCCAGACAGCTCCCAAACTTGTGATTTTCTTTGTTCAGGATCTGTAGTAGCTGCAATGCAGCTGTGCCACCAGACTCTACTGACAATAATGCAGACATGGCACCAGATCCCACTGACAGCAATGCAGCTGTTCCACCAGACCTCCTCCCCCAACAATGGCCTTTCTCTGCTACTTGCAGTTATCTCCTTTTAATGTTTCTTTTTTTAAGAACTCTGGGTCTCTCTTATCTCATCTCACGTCTTGAAAATCTCATTTTGTCCTTCATTTTGCTCATAAGAAGGGTTGGTTCTGTCACTCACTGTCTATGAAGAGAGAGGGCAAATTACTTAACCTTTCTAAATTGGCTTCTCTCTTTTGGTGACTGGTGAATAAATCCTCTTCCGAAGGGTCCTTGCACTCATTAACTAGGCTCACATGTGTGACAAAGATTTTGGCCATCTCTTAAGCATTCTTCCTATGCTTATTCTAATTTTCTATTTTGTACTTTCCCTTAAAAGAAATTTCCAGAAAGTCTCACATAGAAACAGTCTTTCCTCACCTCCCACTGTTTATTTCTTGACTACTGTAGTAATCCTGTTTAGCCAGTCAACACTGGAAAGGATTATAATGTCACGAAAGAATTAAGTCTTCAGGTGAGAGGCAAACGGAAGCGATCACTTTATGATTATTATTTTTTGTTTCTGTTTGTTTGTGCATTCATTAAGCATATTATTTCTGTTCCCTGCTTGTGAAGTGGCAGACTTCAAGGAAGATAGTGGCTGGTAGGTCCTGCAAAGGAGTGTTCGATGTGAGTGTGAAGTGCCTGCCCCATACCTCATGGCCACTCAAACATTA
Organism: Lophiomys imhausi; assembly: GCA_907164525.1. Classification (NCBI taxonomy): domain Eukaryota; kingdom Metazoa; phylum Chordata; class Mammalia; order Rodentia; family Muridae; genus Lophiomys; species Lophiomys imhausi. Next base: position 1,251,858 of record CAJQZJ010034344.1, read on the forward strand.
GCATGTAAGTTAGGGAAATGTTGGTTAGAACGCCACAGTGATGGGTAGTTGTTTAACCACCCATCTGTGCCCATCCCTGAAGCCAGTCTGCTCTCTGTCCCTCTGCAGCATGGTTTAAATCATGTGTCCCAGTTACTCTTGCCTTATGGATGAACTCAGTTTGAGAGGACAGCTTGGGGAGGTGTAAGGATTCGAGGTCTGGGGATGTGGACTTTTGGATCCCAACCTAGCATTGTCATCAGCCAGCTGTGTACTTGGACATGGTTTTGGAGAGTCTTTGGGTCTTTGTCCTTTCTGTGTGACAGGTGGGGGCTGAACAGACACCCTCACCATCATCCCGTGGGTGTTCTCTATCTGAGTTCTGTTGCACTAGGGTTGCCTGTCAGAGATCACCAGATCTGGCTTCTGGGGGTTGGCTGGGTAACATGCTCTGTTAATAATCTTGGAAATCTTGGTTCTAATTTTCTGGATTGGAACAGTGCTGTGAGAACACATTGTGCAAAGGAACATTAGGGCTCCAAGAGAAGCAAACACCATTTCCCTACAGGCAATGCAATCATGCCCTGAGACATACACGATGCTTGGCTGAAGGACCAGTGGAGGGTTCAGTCTCAAACGTTTGATCTCGTGACTTGATATGGGAAGGAATCTGAAGACAAAAGCTCCCGAGCCGCTGTGCACACCTTGGTCCCCAGGGGCTTGGCATGATACAAGCCAAGCCATTCAAAGGTACCCAGGTGGAAAATGTCCCCACCCTCAGCTTAGATGAGACAGTAAGTCTCAGAATTATTTTAGATAGGGAGATTGTTGAGGCTCATAAGTGACAGGAAAACTTATGCAATACTTTACAAAGTACACAGGAAACACCTTCTATGATTTTAACCTCATCTCTTCTTCTCTGTCTCCCTTGTGGGACCCAGTTTCTATGGAGCCAACACAACCTGACTCTGCTGCCCCCTCTATGAATTCTGGCCCACGGAGAACACGAGAGCCAGTGAAACCCATGTTGTTTAAATCACTAAATTATGAAGGAATTTTCTATACAATAATAGATAACAGGATACAAAGAAGGCTGTGGGGTATCTTCTGTGGCCCCTTGGGTCCTTCCTTCTGCATAAGGCATGCTTTCTCTCCCGGGGTAGTAAGAGGAGACCCCTAAGGAATGTTTGTAGTCAGCTGGCCCAGTAGGAAGTACTTATATTCTGAAATCCTTCTGTTTTCTAGCAAGATTTTTACCTAGTGTCACCATTTGAATCTGAAATTTTCCCTCAACAGGCCCTTGTTTGGAAGGTTTGTCCCCAGTGTTTGATGCCATTTGGAAGGCTATGGAGACATAAGAAGGTATATCTTACGTGGGTACCATAGTGATAGAAGTTGGTTATCCCTAGGGTTGGGCTTTCAAAGTCTATCTGCCTATACTTCATGCCTACTTTCTCTGCATCCTAGTTGGCTACCACATCTGACATGGAAATAATTAGGCACTGAGCCCAAGCCACATTCTCAAGGGAGCCATGCTTTGTGATACCTATAAATTCTGGGTTTACTGGTTCCAATCAGGGATCTCTTGCTCAGTTCATCCTGTAGACTAAGATTTTCCTTCTTATGGCTTTGTCATCCAGTTGTCAGAATGTCAGTCATCATCAAATTTACAAAGAGATCACACCAGATCACTTGGCTTCTTCCACTGGGATGACCTGAGACTCCTAACCAGGAGGGAGTTGGTCATAGTCTAGCCATGAGACCCTTTCCTCCTTCTTTATTCTTTCAGTATAATCTTACCTGAGGAAGACAGGATGGCTACTATGAGCTGTAGTCACACCATCTCTCCTCAGTAATTCATCCAGAAAAGAGAATGTCTCCCCCTTTCAATCCTTCAGAAAGAGTCTGAGGGTAGCTTAAACTAGTTCGGACTGTCCAGGTCCATTCAGAACTTCTGATGATTAGTACACTTAAACTGAACAAAGACAAGAGATTTGCAAGGTGGCAGAATATATCTTGGACCCAGAAAAGTACATTAATAGCACACATTCTGTTGGGGTTTGAATGAGAATGGCCCCCATAGGCTCACATGTTTAAACACTTGGTCCCCAGTTAGTGGAACTGTTTGGGAAGCATTAGGGGGTGTGACCTTTTGGGAGGAGGAGTATCACTGGGGGTGGGCTTTGAAGTTTTGAAAGCCCACACCATGTCCAGTGTTTCTCTCTCTGAGGATCAGGATCTAAAGCTTTAAGCTGTTGGAGTATTTGTTTTATCTATTTTATTAGGTTCTCTCTTTTTTTTTTTCAGTTTTTTGAGACAAGGTTTCTCTCTGTGTAGCCCTAGCTGTCCTGGACTCACTCTGTAGACCAGGCTGGCCTTGAACTCACAGAGATCTGCCTGCCTCTGCCTCCCAAGGGCTGGGATTAAAGATATGAGCCACCACCACCCAGCTTTATTAGGTTCTTAAGCCCCTACCTCCCTTCAAATCCTTAACCACCTTAATCCCTTCCAACCCCCCAACACTAGGTAGGAGAGAAAGGCTAGAGGGGAACAGGGGCACAGACCTATATAAGCTACTTCCTGTTGAGTAGGGCTCTCAGGTTCCTTGGGACAAGTCCAGTATTCATTTTCAGGATATCCAGCAGTCCAGCAAACCAGCAAACTGACAATAGTAAATGCAAGCAGTAGGACAAACCAGCAGGGGCAAGGGGCAGCAGCAGAGAAAGCAGCAGCCAAGTTTTTCTTTCTTCGGAGCCTTCCCCTGCCCTTTCAGGGCTCTGGCATTTATACGCTCTCATGAGTGCCCAGAATTAAATTATCTATAGCTGACCAAGCCATGTCCCTGCTAGAGCTCGAGACAATCATAGTTAACAGTTGTGAACAAACTGAAGCAGCTCCATAACCCACACCTGGGATTAAAACAGAAACATGTTTATATGACATAACTGGGTTTTTAAAGAAACCAAAACTCTGACTACATTCAGCTACTGCTCCAGGGCCATGCCTGTTTCCTTCCTGCCACGGTGATCATGGACTAACCCTTTAAAACTGTAAGCAAGTCCCCAATTAAATGCTTTCTTTTCTTTTTCTTTCTTTCTTTTTGTTTGTTTGTTGGTTGGTTGGTTTGGTTTGGTTTTTCCAGACAGGGTTTTTCTGTGAACCCCTGGCTGTCCTTTGTAGATCAGGCTGGCCTTGAACTCAGAAATCCACCTGCCTGTGTCTCACAAGTGCTGGGATTAAAGGCATGTTCCACCACACCCTGCTAAATGTTTTATTTTCTAAGAGCTGCCTTGGTCACAGTTTCTCCTCTTCACATCAAGAGAACAGTGACTAAGACACACACACACACACACACACACACACACACACACACACACACACTTCCACCTCAGTGACTGAGACAGCATGAGAACAGTGAAGAAGAGCAATGCTACTTTCTATTGTGGTCTCCCATGTTTAGTGGCTTACCACACTAGGAAGAGACTTCTTCGTTTTGTGACTTTTCCATGCATGAGACCATGGAATCCTCTGAATCAGCCTGAGGATGAGAGAAAAGAGAATTAGAATGTCATGCTTCTAAACATTTAGGGTCCCATGGGACACTCATCATGTTTTTTCACTGTCCAATGTTGAGGAATGGTCACATGGCCCTATCTTATGTAGAGGTCACTGGGAGACCTATCTCCTGATGACGTTAAGAATAGGAGAAAACGTTTGGTGGGCCGTCAGCTGTCACTGATGCCAGTATCTCCTAAACTAGGGTTTGGTACCAAGTTGGCACTGAAGAAATACGTGCCATAATGTATGAATCATAGAGGAGATGATCACAGGGTGTCAGAGCCAGTGCAGCATGGTGGTCCATGGGAAAATATGTGACAAACACCAAAATGAGGTCCCTGGAGTGCACACAAAAGGCTTGGTAGAGATGGAACATCACTGGCCTTGAACGGGAGATTGCAGGAAGTCTCAGTTCACAATGAAATGGCTTTTCTGCCACCCCCAGCACATGCCAAGGCCCTAGCCTACGTTATTGTGCAAGAGACAACAAGTAGCTTGTCTTAATTAGGGTTTCTATCATTGTGAGAAAACATAACGAAAAGCCACTTGGGGAGCAAAGGGTTTTTATCATTATCCAGGGAAATCAGGGCAGGGACTGAAGCAGAGGCCTCGGAGGACTGCTCTTTGCTGGATTGCTCAGCCTGCTTTCTTATCCAACTCAGGACAAATCCCCCCCCCCAAGGTGTCCCTCCATCCCTATAGGCTGGGCCCTCCCACACCAGTCATTAAGAAACTGTTCTGCAGACTCACCTTCTGGCAATCTGATAGAGGTATTTCTCAGTTCAGGTTCTTCTTCCCAGCTTGTGTCTAGTTGACATAAAACCAACCAGGACACAGCCTCCCCACCACCCCCGATCCCCCGGTGCTGGAGAGGGAAAGTGGAATACAATTATAGTTCTTTGAAACCTTTTTGGGAACGGTGAAAGATGGGGGAAAGGTCACTTCGGTGTCTTCACCCTTGATGGGTACTTTCAGGAACTGGGATGCATATGTGTGTTTGTGTGCGTGTGTGTGTGTGTGTGTGTGTGTGTGTATGTGTGTGTGTGTGTGTGTGATAAGTGTACTTTGGGAAAGCCACTTGTCATATTCTTTGAAGAGAGTTCATCAAGACAAACCTTATGACTTGTTTTCTGTATGTATGTGATGTTTCAAAAGAGTTCCCTGGTGGTTCAGGAGACTGCGACACAGCTCCCATGCCCCTCTCCTTCTGGCCCACTGGCTGAGCATGACCTACCCCCATGTAGCCTCTGGGTGTGGGAAACAGGGCCAGTGCTTAAGGGATGGATCTTTCCCTAAGGTCACCTGGGATGGGGCAGTTCTGGGGCTAAGAAGAGGAACTTGCTAGGCAGCCTTTTTATTGTATGAGAGGAAATTCTCTCTTCTAACGTCATATCTGCAGACTTGAGATGCTTCCGGATTGGTGACTTTGACGGTCCAGAAAGTATCATGCAGAGGAGAGTTCTCAACCTTGTGTATATGTGTGTGAGTGTGCATGTCTTCTATACATGTATGTGTGAGTATGCATGCATGTGTGCTCAGCTGTGTGAGTGTACATGTGTGTACATGTATGTGCGAGTGTGCATGCATGTGTGTTTATGTGTGTGTATGAGAGAGACAGTGTGCATGTATGTGTGAATGGGTATGCATGTGTGAGTGTGAATATGTGTGTACTTATGGAAGGCAGTTGAGGGAGAGATGGGTGAGAA
>CAJQZJ010034344.1:1257110-1306388 GCA_907164525.1 Lophiomys imhausi
ATATGTGTGTACTTATGGAAGGCAGTTGAGGGAGAGATGGGTGAGAATTGTATCCCAGTCTCCTGAATTTCCAAAAAGAATGGGAAGTCCTTTTCTTAGTCAATCAAGGCAGGGATAATGACATATCACATACATACAAAGTCTTTGACTTTGGCCCAGTACTTAGACTTAGGAAGTGTTGAGCAGACACCTGAACCACTGTATTGCCTGCCTAGGGATGTGTGGCCTCTCTGAGCAGCTTTCCCTTCGAGGTTCAGCCACAAGCCCTTGAGGTCAGTGTGGTGCCTGACACACATCTGGAGGCCAAAGTGGGGGATCATGAATTACAGACTAGATTTGGATCTTGTCTCAAAACAACAACAATACCCATTCACATGGCAGAGGAGACGGAGTAGCAGCTTCAGTGGTAGCAGCAGGGCCTCTTTCTTGTCAGGTGAGGACTGGCTGCTGAAAGACCAGTTTGAGGGGCCTCTTGCTCAAGCTAGGGCATTCCCTCCCAAGCATCCTTCCTGGGTCTCAGTGAACATGGCAGCAAGGCAAAGCACACCAGAGCTCATTTCTCATCTGCCTGAGCTGACTGACTCCTAACCCAGCACTTGTGCCTAGAACAGAGCTGGGAAAATGTGAAGTAATTTTACCACCTGGTTTTACTTCTGTTTCAGGGCATTTTGCTACCGCCAAGCTTCCTGTCTGTTCACAATGGGGTATTAAAATACACGCACAATGCTGTATATAGGGGTGTTGTACTATCCTAACACCCTCCCACCCTTCCAGGGAGACATGAGGTTCCTGAAGACGCATGTGGTATGTGGCACAATCCTCACAATAGCTTCTACTTGAGAGTCATTAGGTTCCAGGCAACAGGTTAAGCATATCTGTGCTCTTGTTTGGTATCTCCCATTTTACAGATCAAGACACCAAGGCTTAGGAAGTTTAGGAATCTTGCAGTGGGTGACAGAGCCAGTAGGTGGCAGCCTTGAGGCTTGGACTCAGCTGACCACCCCTGAGCATCACCTTGATGATGACTGCCTCTCTGGGAGAAGGGATTTGCAAGGCTCTGGGGACCACAGGGGACTTCAAAGTCCCACCTGCTGCCCACCTGAGCATGTGTTTGTTGTCCCTTGAGTTTCTCTAGGCACCGGAGCACACCTGGCTTAGTGCTGCTTAGAGATGCAGGTACAGGACTTCTACTGCATTCCTGTTCTTCTAACATTCCTTAAGAGCGGTGTTTCAGATCCTCTGGCCTCCCCAGCCCCAACTCCCAAGCTCAGTGGCTTGTGTGCTCCAGTTGCTGGTACACAGCAGCACATGTTTAGGTACTCGTCACCTTTAATCACCCCTCACCCCCACCAAGACAGCCGCCATCGCCTCCTTGAGGCCTGCCTAATGCCTGCAGGTGTGTGTGCAAGCAGGAGGTGTGTGTTTAATGTCTCTTGGACGAGCCTCTGACCAGTGGATACAAGAGCTAACGAGAACATCTCTCCTCCTCCTACTTGCATGAGCTGACTTCGGATGATATTCTCGTGGTTTCTCTGTGAAGTCAGAGAATAGCCTGGCAGTTATTGCATGAAACAAGAATTTTGTAAGTACATTTTGAGTGAATGTCTGAAATGCATCATTGGCACTTAGTAGTGGAGGCTGCTCGGTGACTGGCCTCCTTAGGTCCAGTCTCCTTCCTCTTCTGCTTCCTTCTGCTCCCACTTCCTGGTTGACTGAGAGGTTCCTGGCCGCCAAGTCAAAGCATGCAGGCTCCTGCTTCAGATGCTGTTCTTGGGAGTCCAGGTGAGACACACGGGGAGATTGGAACAACATTACAGTCATTCATACTGTTCCAAGACAGCCACATCCCCTGCACCAACAGTACTTTGCATATTTGAGTTAAAGGCAAGACACACTGAGACGGACCCGGAAGTCGTAGGTCGGTGCCCCAGGACCGGGAGGCCTGTATCACTTCACTTTCCCATTTCATTCCCACAAGCCCACTTCTTCTCTTTACAGATCACCTCAAAGTGGCTGGGTGACTGATGTTAGCCCAGTCCTCTCTGTTTCTTTTTGGGTGCTTTTTTTTTTCTGCTTTACAGGAGAAAGGGATGTGACTTTTATCACTATACTTATCTTACTGTCACCCATTGGAAGCATGCTGTCCTTTTGTGAACCTGTGAGTGTCCTGCTTTTTCTGCACAGGAAATAAAATTCCCATCCCAGGAGAAACGCATGAGGGTGGCATTAAGTTCTCTGAGAATAAGGGAAGGAAAAGAGGGGGTGATGGGCTGTGTGTGCAGGAGGGGAACACAGTTTTTTACCACCTTGTGCAGAAGTTACACAGCAGTCAGTTGGTCCTTGGTGACATTGGGTCCTTTGTCACCACTGTGGAGGGGAGGTGTGTGTACTGTTGCTCTAGCTGCCCCAGGGAGACTTCCTGCTTTCTACACATGAGGCCATCTGAGGGCAGCCCAGCTCCTACTGGGAGGGTAGAAATCCAGAGCGCCTGCCAATCAACCCAGCCAAGAGCCTTTATACATGTAGTCACACAGCAGCCGTGAGAGATGGAAATGAATGTTACTGGGATGGGCCACCATATAGATGCCTTACTTAACAGGGTCCTGTTGCATCAGCTGGTTAAACCTTTCTGCAGCTACTCATGGCTCCCACTTGGGGTTCTTGTCAGAGGCATGGATACATGCTCTACATGATTTGATCCTCTATTGGAATAACTCCCCAATCTGTCCAGATGCTGCCTGGGCTTCAGTGGGCATTTGAAAGATGACAGGCCCATTCCTTGTTCAGTGTCAAGCTCCCCCACGGTGCTTCACATGGAGTGTCTAGGCTTGTCCTTGCCCATGCATGTCCTCAGGCATGCCATGATGCTACCAGGCTGACCTGTATACCCCTCTGTCTTCCCACTAAACACATGTCTACACACAGCCTTCCCTGGATTTTCTGCTGATCCCCATTTGAGGTATCGCATTATTGATATAATATGTGCCATTTCAAGTCACAGGAGTTGGCCTGCTCATTTCTGGAGAACTCTTGAGAAGATTGAGATGCTGTGCAGTGGCAGTGTCCCTCAAAGGACCATCTGTTAAATAGGTGGTGCTCCCCTTGAAAGGTGAAACTTTTAAGAGGTAGAGGTCTAGTGGGAGAGAGTTATATCACTGGGGAGTACCCTTGAAGAGGGTCTTTGGGTCCCCCTTTCTTTTCTTCCTGGATGCCATGGGATGAGCAGCTGTGCTCCATCACACACCCCTGCTCTGATGCTCTGTCTCTCCACAGGCCCGAAGGCAATAGAGACAAGTGACTATGCACAGAAACTTCAGAACTACTAGCCAATATAAACATTTTCTTTTTATAAGCTGATTATCTCAGGCATTTTATCACAGTGCTGGAAAGCTGACTAATGCCAAGGCAAATTTAGCACTCAGGGTTTTGTGTGTGATTGGCCATATGTGGTTCCACTGTCTCCCTCTGGACAGAAGTGGCCCTATGCAACTTATGTGAACCCTATATAATTTCTAAGAGGCATTGGACTTGATTCTCAAGGGATCACTCCATAAGGTGACTCTGAGACCTCCCAGGCATGAGCCAGTCAACTAATTTAGAAGTATCCTTCTCAGAAAGTACATATTATTCTCTCCTCAAAATACACTGCATTGTGCTAAGAAGAACAAGTGGAAAACAGAAAGAAACTTCCTGTCGAACTTATGCCAAATAGAGAGCGAAGTCCTGTCTCTTATCACCTCTCTCTTTCAAAGCCATTTGACAAAGTTCAGCAAAATGCCTCTCTGAGACAATATTTTTTCTTACATTTGTGATCACAATGAGCCCCTTGTTTGTGTAACTATAAGGTCACTGTCCTGGGGTCCTTGAGAAGAAAATGTCCCAGAGAGGCAGAGAGAGCCCGAGGTCTCATTTCTTCCTCTCCTTCATTGAATTTGGTTTTTCTTTTCTGAGCCATTGATCTCTCTTGGAAACCAAGTTTATTCTGGAGCTGGTGATATCTGGGTGGCTTGAAGCCTGTCAGGAGTCATCGTCAGAGCTGTGTTGGACACGCCCTCACATGGACTTAGGATACAATATGTAGTCTTTGTCAGAGATTTCTGACTAATACACGTTTGTCCTTTAGTGGTACAATTTTCTCAGATCAGCTAGGAGACAACTTCCTCCCAGCCTTATGTTCAAGTCTGGCGGTAATGAGACCTTGGACCGAACTCCCGGTAAAGAGCATTGTCTCCTTGCCAGGTCCTCTCTGTGCCCCAGGGCTTGAAAAACTCTCCCATCAAGTGGGAGAAGATTGAGCAGCGGTCTTGCCTTAATTATATGTCATCTTAATATTTTGAGGCTGGCTCCTCTAGCAAAGTTCCTGCACCCAGCTGGGTGGCACATGTGGAAAGAAGGGTTCCTTTGTAAAATACTCAAGAGAGCATGTGGATGGATCATTTCAAGGAGTGGGTGGTATCAAAGGTCAGTTCACAGCAGAAAAAGATAAATATAAGTTAGGACACATTCTCACCATGTGGATGTGAGAGACAAAGGCAGGGTTGTTGGGAGGTCAGACCTCCCTCCCACCTTGGCTCCGACTCATACCACCCATCGGAGCAATTTGAACCTTAGGCTGGGGTCTGCTGGTGTGTTACAGTTACCCACTGTGTGCAGGCTCTGAGACTTGGAGCAATAGCCTACGTCCTAGTTGGTTCACCTCATCCCAAGTGTGAAGCACACATCAATTCATTCTTAGGTTCTTAACGGGATCAGTGCACCCAAAGGCTGTCCCTCAGCGCCAACTCCTGGCATTGTTTTGCCAGTCTCTCCTCCAGTGTGAAGCAAGAGACTGGGCTTTCCGTGGCATGGTGCTTTGCAATTTACTTTAAATCTATCTCCACAGGGCCAGTGAGATGGCTCAGCAGGGGAAGGCCGATACCCTGAGTTCAGTCGCTGGGACCCCATGGTGGAAGGAGGGACCTGACTCCCACAAGTTGTCGTCTGACCTCAACTTATGCTCTACAGTAAGTGTGTGCATGCACATAATAACATTTTTTTAAAGTTCATTTCAACACACATTTACCAAACAAACACCTGGAGATGATATCAAACAGTATGTACTAGGACTATAGATAGAACCAGGTTGGGAAGCCAAAACACAGGTCAGCCTCAAAGCCCAATTGGAAAGAAAAACCACTGCCACTGCCACTGCCACTGCCACCACCAATATAAACACCTCTAAGTGGAATTCCAGCTTGAAGCAACCCACCTCTCTTCACTACCTTCACATCCCAGGGCTGTACCATCCTTCTCCCAGGAGAGCCAGCTGGAGCAAAGCCAAACCAGATCATGCAGAGAGATGGCTTTCTTTTGTGGAGAGGGATAGGCATTAGATAGAATATTGTCTTTCTCACTCTGTAGTCCAGGCTAGCCAGGAACATGCTCGTGATCCTTTTGCCTCATCCTCTCAAATACTGGAATTATAGGGTGCTGCTCCTGAACTTCGGGAGGTATCCTCTGTCCTTCAAAAATCACTGTCTAACCAGAAGTTTCAGCACTGTTGTCTTTTGAATTAAAACCTCTAGCAAGAGGAGAGCAATCGCAGAACCCTGGAGAGGTGAGAGTTGTCCCAGGGAGGAGCTGAAGTGAGGGTCTCCTAAAAGCCCCTTTGCTTTCTACCCATAAGAGTTTGGGACAGGTGACTAAATTTCTGTGTCCCTGTTTCTCAGTAGTAACATGGGAATCACCACATTATGCCCTCATGGTGAGGTTTCAGTGGTTAATAAAATCAGGTTCTTAGAGTAGGGCTCACCACATGCTCAGCAGCACTCCATGGGTGTGTGAGGCACGTGCGGCCTGGCGCAAGCATTTCTGAGGTGAAGTCACAAATGTTAGCTTTCCTTTCACTTCTGGTGCATCTGGATGAAGCTACAGAATCTCCAGGCTCACTCAGGATGTTGGGTTTTCCTCAAATCTGGCTTTGAGGTCTGTCTCAGGGGAGCACTCTAAGTTCTAAGCCTGACCTTTTGGGGCTCCTGGGGAGGTGGCATTGGGGGTTTAAAGCATGCTGTGCATGGGACCTTTCTTTTACTCTGTGCACTGCAGTAGGCTGGAGGAGGCTCTGACCCATGACTGGGTGCCTCTCCCCCAGAAAGCTAGTTGAGAGCAGTAGACATCCTGGTGGCTCCTGGTTGACTTGTGTCTGGCTTATTCCTACTAAGTTGGCCTGCCCTGCCCTGACCAAGAAAGAACTTAGGGTTCAGTGGTGGATCTTGTAGATTCAGAGGAGGTGGTACAGCAAACCATAAGAAATAACAGAAACATCATGTTTTATACAGATCTGCCAGAGAGGGCAGGACAGTGTATTCTGCTGGACCTGTGGGATGAGGCAGGGGAGCCATCTGGGATAAGCATGCTCAACCAGCCAGTGGGGAGCAACAGAGAGGTGCTTGTTGGCCTTTACTGGGGACCCAGGGAGTTACCCAGCAGGGGTCTGTAGGCATTCTAATGGCTGGGTGTGGAGCAGGCAGGTTTGAGTGCTGTGGAGATGCTCCATGGCGTTTTATGGCAAAGGAGGCCATATGGGATGTAGGGGTCAGTGGGGGTGAGTCAAATGGGTTACATCTGATGCCTCACGGAGAAGTGGTTGCATAAGACAGACAACTTGAGAGATTGGAGGAAGGTAGAGACCAGGGAGACAGCCAATCTCTGCTTTTATTTTTACCAAGTTCTACTCACACTCAGATGATGGCTAAGTGACTTAAAGTTGTAAGAGAGGAGACAAAGAATTGTATAGTCAAGTTCTTGTTCGGAAATTGGAAGGTCCATACCCACGTACTAGTCAGCACCTCAATCCCCCACATCCAGCCAATGGGGCAGATGAGAGGAAAGGGGAGGGAGGCTCCCTGCCTGCATTTTCTTTGCTTCTAACCTTCCTCAGCACTCCTGAGCTGTTGTTTCTCCCTGTGACTGGAATGTGTGTGTGGGGGTGGGGGGGAGGAAGGGATGGGGCGGTGAAAAAGTTCTTAAGACTCATCTGTCATTGCTATAGCCAACTCCGTACTCTCTAGGCTGGCAGATGCCAGATCTGACTTGCTATCATAGGTGTGCTTGTAGGTTCTTCAGAAATCTCCCTCCCACTCACCTCTGCATCCCTAGGCATTCTTTCCTGCTTTTCCCAGGAGCTGGAAATAAGCATTTGTAATCTCCCTTTTGAGGATCCTGGTGGTAAAGCAGTCCACTTGTCCTGCTTGGTGCAGAGCATCCTCTTGCCTATCTCCCAGTCTTTGGGCCCCTTCCTGACATGGCACTTTTACAAACTCTGGGAGAGCAGGCCTTTTCCAGTGTAGATTTCTCCTCTAGTCTGGTCAACACCCAACGAGGCTTTCTTCACTCTTTAGCTTTCCCATTTGAAGACAGATACAAGCCTGTTCCAGTTCTGTCTCCCAACTGTAATGAGTTCACATTCCCTTTCAAGTGATCTTAAAGGTCTGCTCTTTGAAATGGAGGTGAAGGGAGACCCACCCTCAGTTTTTCCTCTTTAAGGATGGCTGAGACTCAAGAAAGTAGTGATATTTCCAAGCCACCTCTTCCCACAGCTTTTCCAACTCCCTGTATGCCCAGATAGTCCTAGGTGGCTTCTCTTACCCAAGTCTCCAGGTTGAACTCCGTGTCTTTGGTGGTTTGAATGAGAATGGTCCCCATAGGCTCATGCTTAGTCCCAAGTTGGTGGAACTGTTTTGGGAAGGATTAGGAGGTGTGGCCTTGTTAGAGAGGTGTATCCCTGGGGTGGGTTTGAGGTTTCAAAAGCCCATGCCAGGCCTAGCCTTGCATACTTCTCTCTGGTTTTGCCTCCAATGTATGGATCAGATATTATTTCTCAGCTACTGCTCCAGTGCCAGCTGGCCTGCCTGCTACCACACTCCTCACCCTAATAGTCATGGACTCACCCTCTGAAACTGTAGGCAAGCCCCCCAATTGAATGATTATTTCTACATTGCCTTGGTCATGGTGTCTCTTCACAGCAATGGAACAGTGACTAAGATTGTGTCTATGTTCTGCTGTCTTGCTTAGCCTCTCCCACACTTGTCAGCCACCACCATTGGTGAGGTGGTCTAGGAGTGGGTGGTTACTAGAAGATGGCAAGATGGATGGAGAGGTGGCAGATAAGATGCAAAAGTGGCCAGAGAGTTCTTCGCCCAGGTGGCTCACAACAGTCCACCTTTGTGTCTTAATCATGTCCAGCTCTGATAGGAGACAGGCTTCCATCTCCTGTGAGAATGACATTCGACTGCAAATTACAAAACACCTTTAACACACAGGCTCTGACTTAGGACTCAAGACAACTCAATGAAATATCCAAGGTCCCCAGTTCTACAGACATGACCCAGGCCTGGAAAATGGAATCATAACTTATATCACACAGCTAGAAGGTAAATGTCCTAGTTTTCTTTCTATTGCTATGATAAGCACCATGTCCAAACACAACTTTACACATCCCAATCACAGTCCACTGTTGAAGAAAGCCAAAACCAGGGATGCAAAAGTAGGAAGGCCATGGAGGAAACTTACTGACCTGCTCTCTGTCCATGGAAGGCTCAGCCTCTTTCTTATACAACTCAGGACTATCTGCCCAGGGGTAGTATAGTCCACAGTGGGTGGTACATCTCACATCAATCATTAATCAAGAATATGTGCCGCAGGTTTGTTTACAGACCAATTTGACGGAGGTATTTTCTCAGCTGAGGTTTTCTTTTCCCAAATGGTCCAAGCTTGTGTCAAGTTGACAAAAAACTAACCAACACAAACAGTGATCAATGAATACATGAACTCATCTGACTTGAGTGTGTTCTTGTTATACTGTACCTGAAGTGGGAGTGCGGGTTCCAGAAATCCTTAGATTGACCAGAGTATTGTCCTTGGAAGGGGACAGCTGGAGGAGCCACCTGGATGACCCAGCTTGCTGTGTTCTAAGCAGCTGCGGACATTCTGCCCTCCACACTTGCCTATCAAATAGAATCAACTCTACTGGCCAAGCAGCAGCCTTACCTTCCCTGTCTGGGCTTCATACCCTATAGCTCACAGGCCCTACTTGGCCAACCTAGGGTCTTGGCCTCATCGTCCTATATGGTCAACTCTTTTGAGTCATCCAGACCTCGACAGAGATAACTACTCTGCCCAGCAAAGGGTCTTGGCGGAGTACCCACACTCCCAAAGAGGAAGAGGGATAAAATGGTGGTCCAGATCAGATGACCTACAAAGCGTACACTTTGGTTGCCACTGTCCCAGAATTTACTCATGAGTCCTTGTACTCCTCCTTTCTACATCATTTGGTTTTTATTGGTTAGAAGTCAGTATCACATTCTAAAGAAGTAGGAGGTGGATTGTTGACCTTGTTCTTCCTAGCAAGAGTTTTACTTGGTATTTTGCTTTAATCTTTGTTTTTAGGAAAATAAAAGCAACATTCATGGATTGCAGAGAAATTAGAAAGTACAGAAAAGTATATGGAAATAAGTTTTTAAAATTATACATGAGCTTCATGCTCTAAGATTTTTGTGTATTTCCTCCTAACATCATACTAATATATAAAGCACATAAATATGTAAGCTTTAAATAAAATTAGAAATATACACATACATTTACATATTCTTTCCCCCCCCACTCACCCTTATGTTGCGAGCATATCCTTCCAGCATTAAGCTTTGTGGATTTTCAAACAATATCCTATATGATACATTCCAGGTTGTACAGGCAGAACACACTGTGAGGAACTAATTGTGGGCATTTTCTGGGGACCCTCCCCAACCAGAGACCCCAGGTTGCCTAGCCTGAAGAAACTGACTTCACAGTGCTGTTGAAACTTAACCATATGGGTTTTTTTGTTTGTTCCTAAAACATAAAACTGAGTGGCGAGCTCCAAGCTCTTGCACATGCTGTGGTGTGAGTTTTGGCCTGCCACAAGAGCACCTCTCAAGGAAGCTTGTGCATGCATTCCAGTGTTCTCTTCTTCTGCCCGAAGCTCTGGCTTCCCACACTTTGAGGCTCCTCTTTTACTGTGCATTATGTAGAAGAGTACCAAGCCCTCACTTTGTCCTCCCATAATTAAAATGTGGAAAGCCCTTCTAGGTACGAAGGTCATTTGGTCCCTGAATGATGGGACTTTGAAATGGATTTTTGTTGGTTTTTTGTTTGTTTTTTCGAGACAGGGTTTTTCTGTGTATCCCTGGCTGTCCTGGCCTCACTTTTGTAGACCAGGCTGGCCTTGAACTCACAGAGATCATCCACCTGCCTCTGCCTCCCAAGTGCTGGGATTAAAGGCGTGTGTCACCACCATGCCTGGCAATTACAGACAGCTGTGAACTGCCATGTGGGTGCTGGGATTTGAACCCTGGTCCTTTGGAATAACAGCCAGTGCTCTTAACCACTGAGCCATCTCTCCAGCCCCTGAAATGGATTTCTTAATAATACATCATACCCTGTGACCTCACAATGTCTCAGAGGAGGGCTCCTTTGCTTTCAAACTCAAGTACAATAGTACATCTAGCTAAAGGCATTTAGAACTTGAACAATTTGCAATAGGTCAGGTTAAAATACCCAGACAAAAGCGACTTAGAAGAGCCAAGACCTCTCAGGCCCTGAAACCCATGAATGTGCCATAGTGTACTGGAAAGGAAAATTCAAGTCTCTAATCAGCCCACTTTAAACTATGTGATTGCAGGAACCTTTAAAAATTGCTAATCAGATGTTAAAGTCAGGTGCCAAATACATATGGACTGGACATTGGAATGTATGCTAAGCCATATAACTCTCATAATTGTGGCCTATTTATTTCTGTTGTTTTGTATTGTATTTATTGTTATAAGAGAAAGAATCATTTGTTGAACTGAAAGGGGGAGCTGTTGGGAGGAAAAAGATATACCTTAAACTTAAAAAAAGGGAAGAGGATGGGGGATTGAGGGGGAAGAGGGTGGGAGGGTGGGACTGGAGGGGGGAGTAGGGAGGAGATTGTGATTGAGATGAAACTTGAAGGAAAAAAAAAAAAAGAATGGTAAAATTTGGCCAGGCAAATAAACAAATGAAAGAAACTAAAAAAAAAAAAAAAAAAAAAAAAAAAAAAAATTGCTAATCAGGAAGTAGAAGCAGGAGAGAGAGACCCAGACAGTTGGAAAGCTCTGAAGATGGAGGAAGGGCTGCTGACTCTCTCAGCCATGATAATGTCTGTAGTATCCATGTTGCTGACTCTCAGCCATGTTGCTGAGTCTGTCACCCATGTTACTAACTTTCTTCTCTAAGTCTTGGACTTATTTTATTTTAGTAATCTGTCTGTATCAACTTTGAAGTAATTAATCATTTTTACATGTAAACATTTGCATCCTTCATCTGATATTTTAGCCATTTCATTATCTTTGGATTTGGTAATTGAAGAAGTATGCTCATTTGGAGAAATCACATGATTTTGCTTTTTCATGGGTCTTGTATTTTGTTTTATGGTTCACATATCTGCTTCCCCTCCCTGGTCCCTGGACAAGGAAACTGTCTGGCTAGAGCTGTGGGCTGCCTGATTCTTTTCTTTGGATCATCTCTCTGTGATTTCTGATGCTGTCATTCTTCATCCCTTGGGGCTAACGTCAATTCTTTTTTTATCCTGACTCTTCTGATCCACCATATCACATGGAGGCAGCTTCTAATCTGCCACCTCACCCCAAAGTCTATATCAGAATATTTTAAAGCAAGCTTCATATATCATACAATTCCCAGAAGACTTTCTTTCAGAGATGAAAAAAAAAATCAATGGTAATCCTAGATTTATTTGCACAGTCTGATGCTTGCAGGGAGGTAAGGAACCAATTCTCCCTTCTGGCGTTTCTGAGGAATGCAGCTGGGCAACACCTTGGCTTTTGACCTCTGGCCTCTCGTGTCATAAGCAAATACATCTAGGCTGGTAGTTTCTTACAAAAATCCACAGGAACTCACACTGAGATGCTACATCCACTTTGGAGTAGGGAGATTAGAGAGGTGTTGCTGGAGGCGAAAGTACCCAGGGAAGTAGGTCTCTTGGTTGCTATCCTGCTCCTTGCTTCCTGCTGAGCCTATGGCAATGCAGTAACCTTTACGCTGCAAATACTTTTCACCTCTGAGCCACCTTGCCAGCTCAGGAACTACATTTGAAGTGAGACTATGGGAATTCGTTGCTGTTTCTGCATGGCAATCTTTGTATAGCCACTGCAGTATTTATCCTCTGTTTTCCTTCCTACGAATGCACTCCTCCTCTCTGGTTTACACATCTGTACATGTGATGCATTCTAGCCTGTCATGGAACCCCATTCCCACATGGGAAGGGGATGCTGTTGCCAAGAAAGGAATGTGACAAAATCAGGATCTCCTGAAAATTGACTGATCACATTTTAGGAAAGAGATACTCTGCGTTGCAGCTTTTGGATGCAGGACTGTGTGAAGCCTGCCTTCTATAAGTATTCCAGACACAAAAGGCAATACATGCCATTTTGCTCCAGCAATTAGAGATGGTTTTGTTACTTCCACTCTAGATTCCTCATGAAACTTGTCACTTGCCTCGCCCAGTAGGAAGCATTTGATGCTGACCTTCATGTGATGATCGCAGTGAACCTTATCTGTTCCACTGCTGAGTGATTCCCCATATGAGATTCTATTTAGTCATCTCTTGTTTTATTTTTTTCTTGGTAAGATGTCTATTGTCCTAGATCTTCTGGGAATCACTACTAAATATAAAATCAATTGGACATTATGCGACTATAAGGAAAAATATTCAAAGAGGAAACTCAACATGGGTGGAGCATTTAGAAGTGGAAGGAGAGGACTGATTCCACAAAGCAAGTTGTCCTCTGACCTCCATCTGCATCCCTCAGCACACACTTCTCCCTCCCAAATAATTAAGTAAAAAAAAAAAAAAGGAGGTTCTATTTATAATAGCTACCATGAAATACTATCTAGATATTTTTCAAAGTTTTTAATAGCTTGAAATATTTAGAAATAACACAAAGGGTGAAAAAAAAATGAAGATGTCAGGCTCCAATGTATTCTTGCTCCCAATCCTATTGAATCGTGGCAAAACCATGCTGAAGGGTTGGCTGGGCTGGGCATAGCCTTCGTGAGGCCATTTCCTCTCCCGTTTGCACATCTGTTGGATGAATAGCATCATATAGAGGGCCCACTGAGACAGAACATGCTCAGATGACATATGTTATAAGAACAACCCAGTTGAAATCCATATATCTATTGCAAGGGCTGAGTAAGGATAAGGAGCAAGGGATCTACTCAATGGGACACATATTGCAGGTGGGAGATCTATGTGTTCCTGACCTATAGTGATGGGGGGGAATCATAAACTTAGGACCCTAAACTTGTGTGGTCTCTGGAAGCTTTGGAAATGAAGCCCTTAGAACTCCAGTATGCTGGGTGAAGCTAGAGATCCAGGGGTTGTGTTTGTTCTTCTCAGCTTTGCTGCCCTTACTTGTCCCATGGAATGGTGGGGAGTGATTCTATACTTTGATGCAAATAAAGACCGAGTGACCAACTGTTATCCAAAATGTTTGGAATCAGAAGGATTTGAATTTTGGACTTTTGTTGATTTTGGAATACACACACACACACACACACACACACACACACATACACACAATGACATATTTTGGGGATGGGACCCAAGTGTAAATGTGAACTTTGTTTATACCTCATATTTACCATGTACACATGCAGTCTAAAGGTAAGTTCACATACTGTTTATTTTTCTTTTTATTGAAAATAGACTTTTTTTCATATGATATATCCTGGTTATGGTTTTCCCTCCCTCTACTCCTCCCAATTTCTCCCTACCTCCCCTCCCATTTGGATTCACCCCCTTTCTGTCTCTCATTAAGAAACAAACAGGCTTCTAAGGGACAATAGTAAAATAAAATACAATAAGATAAAACAAATACAAACATACAAGAATAGGGCAAAACAATCAAACAGAAGGAAAAGAGCCCAAGAAAAAGCACAAGAAACAGATGTAGACACAGATACTCACAGATTCGCACATTCATGAATCCCATAAAAACACAAAACTGGAAGCCATAATACATACACAAAGGACCTGTAGAGTTTTAAAAAAAATTAAGAAGAAATAAAAGGCCCCTATAGGGCATTATGAGATAAGGAACCTCCAAAGATGCCTTCGAGTTTGATTTCCACTGGTCATCTACTGTTGGGTATTGGGCCTACTCTTTTTTTTTTTTTTAATTTAAGGTGTTTCCTTCCCCCCCACCAACATCTCTCCCTTTTAGCCCAATAAAGGCTTTTTTTCTTATAAAAAATACAATACAAAACAATAAGAACAATTAGACAACAATTATAAAAATTATAAGGTGTAACATACATTCCCAATGTCCAGTCCCTATGTATTTGGCAACTAATAATGATATTCTATTATCTGCCTATCTTGATGAGTTTAAAGTTCTATTCATAACTCAGTTTCCATAAAAACATCTTCTTAGACCTAGAACATCCTTTTAATATCTAAACAACTTAAAACTTAACTGTGAGACTATAACTATCTAGTCTTCAACCACATCACAGCCCGGAGAAGGATAAATATAGTGCAGAGCCAGCCAGCATTTCTAAAACTAAGAAATGACAGACAACTGGCTTCCTGGACAGTCCCCAATTTCTCTCAATAACATTGGTGAAACTCAACCTTTTTAATTATTACACTTATTTATTAATAACTATATTCACTTATAAACATTCACTTAACTACTAACCCTATGAATGACTACAACCCCTATTACCTAATCACTAAATCTATTGGTAACTATTACAACTATTTTCATAACCTTTTAGAAGGATACAGTCTCTAGGGCAGGTCCTCAGTCATCAGGAACACAGTCTCTGGGGTAGACCCTTTAATGCACTTAGCAGTCTTTCTTCTGGAATATCTCAGATGTAGATCAGGGTAAATTGGCTATGGCAGTTTCACCTTAAATAAGGCTTGAGGCTTTCTTTTCGAGACCTCAGCTGTCTGTAGGCCAACTTATTTCCTTTGTATCAGCAACTCTGCTGCTCTGCCTCAGTCTTTAAAGCTGGCCACAGTTCCGTTCAGGCCACTGTTCGGACAAGTCAAACCCCTCTAGGCAAAAGCTGAGCCACAGAGTTTAGTCCTTGGCCTTTTGCTGTCTTGCTGAGGCTTTCTCTGCTCACCAGCTTCTTTCTGCCTCAGGGAGATCTGGCTGCCAGTCCACCAGCACTTTCTCCATCAGAGGATACAAACTAATCGAGAGTGAGGACTCACTAACATCAGAGCTCTCTAGCATGAGGCCCCCTGGGCTCCATCCACTTGTCCTTAAATAGGATCTCTCCTCGTTCCACCTGCTTCAGCTTAATCTGGGCTTTTCCCACTTAGCAGCTGAAAACAATGCCAGGCCATAAGCATTGTTTTTAGTCCATAGATTCTCTCCTTGTTTCACCTGGCTTCCTCCTTGTTTAGTTAATAAACTAATAAGCTAATTGCCCACAGCCAAGTTTATCTTCATGCCCTGGATTAAGAGACTGCATCAAAAACCCCTAGATATTTACTAAATCTAATTTATTTTAATCTATCTTCCCTTACATATTGGAGCATCTATCTTCAGCCTTTTGGTACAGTATCTCTGACAGACATTAATTGTAAAGCAGGAGTTATGAAGGACTTTCCCACCCTGCCTTAGCAGAGCTAGGCTGTCGACTTACATGCTTCCAAGTTTTGTCCATTTCAGACAGCATTCTGTCTACAGTTGAAGCAAGGGTTTTTTCTTGCCCAAGTGGCTAGCTTACCACTAATGTAGCCATCTCCAAACGGAGATTCTTTGATGCTCATAATCTACTTGAAGTAGAATGAGGGAGTGTTATCAGGAGCTGACATGTCTCAATATCAAAAAATGCCATATTCTACAGATCTCTTGAGGTTTTTGAGGACCATCTATCTATCTCCATATATTTGAATCTCAAGCAAATGTTGCTTGTTTTTTAACAACCTGATTTCTGATTAACTTAGAAAGCATCTGTGATACACTAAACTAGTACTTAACAAAATGACAAGTTTGAATGACGGTTAGTCTGCATTTCTTAGTTATCCTAAACAGGATAACTGTTTGTGATAGTTGCTATCAAAAGACCTAGAACCTCACATTGCATTTTAAAGAATTACATAGCTATAATACCTTAAAAAAGATTTAACCTAATTTTTGTATCAATATACAAAGATCTAGCCGGGCGGTGGTGGCACACGCCTTTAATCCCAGCACTTGGGAGGCAGAGGCAGGTGGATCTTTGCAAGTTCGAGGCCAGCCTGGTCTACAAAGTAAGTCCAGGACAGCCAGGGCTACACAGAGAAACCCTGTCTCGAAAAAACAAAAAAATAAAAAATATACAAAGATCTATACCAATGTAGCCAAATATAACCTTAATTTTTTTTTTGTTTTTTTTTGTTTTTGTTTTTGTTTTTGGTTTTGGTTTTTCGAGACAGGGTTTCTCTGTTTAACAGCTCTGGCTGTCCTGGACTTGCGTTGTAGACCAGGCTGACCTCGAACTCGCAAAGATCCGCCTGCCTCTGCCTCCCAAGTGCTGGGATTAAAGGCGTGCGCCACCACCGCCCGGCTATAACCTTAATTTTGTATTAAAATACAAAGATATAAAAGTAAATTCAATAATCTACTCCTTTTTCTTTATCATTCTTCTATTATGTCTATATCCCCTTGTTTTCTTTTTAAGTCTTTCCCCCCTACATAAGAAAGAAAGGAGGATAGAGAAAAGAAAAAATGAGAAATTCCTGGGTCTAGCCTCCTAAACCTTGTTTAACAAGACCATTTAACAACTTGTAACCAATTTCCCTAACTAACAACAAACATCTACAACCCATCAAATGACCAAAAAAAAAACAAAAAAAATCACCCACCACACCTTCTGGGAAGGGATGTCAATCTCTTAAAATTGCTTCCCGCTGATGTGAGACCTGGAGACCTGTTTGGGGGGTCTACTCTTCAGAGTGGTGTTTTTCCCCAGTGAGACTCCCTTGAAGAAAGCTAAATTTCATTTGTAAGTAGTTGTCTGTTGGAGCTAGCTTCTGGATTAGTGTGTGTCCACTTCTTTCAGTTCTGGGACCCCACCCGGTGCAGACCCATGCAGGCCCTGTGCATGCTGCCTCAGTCTCTGTGAGTTCATATATGTGTCGGTCCCACACATTGTTTTAACATTAATTTATTCATGAAATAAAGTTCCATGCTGTGGAATTTTTTACTTGTAGTGTTGGCAATGCTCAAACATTTTTGGGATTTGGAACACTTTAGATGATTTTCTGATCAGAGATGCTCAGCCTGCATTTGATGAGAAGTAGACTTTGTCTTCTGCAGAAATACCTTCTCATAAAAACAAAACCCACCTCTCAAGGAACTGAGTCCCAGATATGGACTTAGACACCCTGGCAATCCATATGACCCTTGAGGTACCCCTTGACCTCACCATGGCTGTGGGCCGGCAGTCCCGAGTGGGTTTAATAACCACTGCTCTTTCTGACCACTCTGCCACAGTCTTCTTCCTTTTCTGTCTTATTTGCTGTTTTTATTTCCTCCCCATTTGAATTTTTTTTTAAAACAGAGAGCCTATATTTCTTTAGAACCCAGGTGTTTAATTCAGCAGATAATGAATGTATGAGTAGAGGAGAGGGCCGAGGGGAGGGGAGGAGAGTGCATGACTCCATCTGAGTTCCCTGCTTAAGAGGTAAAGCCACTCCCAGGCTCAGTCCACAGAATACCTCAGACATTTGGTGGTTAAATCTGTAGACTTTAACACTAACAGGAAACTTAAACCCCAGCAAGCTATTATCATGTGCTCCTTGCTTGTGCTAGAGGATAAAATGATAGCTCTAGGGCAATCTGTGTGGCCACAGCATCCTTGATTTGTCTAAGAGGAAATACTTCTTGACTTTGTATAGTCAGCCCTCAGGATCCCACTCACATATATAAATCCTAGATGCTAAAGTCCCTTATATAAAAGGATGTCATATTTGCAAATACACAAGACAATACTGGCCTGTGGGGTTTCGAAGTAGAGAGAAAATCTTACTATTATTATTATTATTATTATTATTATTATTATTATTAATGATGTGCCCTGGCATTGGTTTGACAGAGGGGAGTTGTTCAGGTGGAACAGATGAAGGGTGTTTCTGAGAAAGAAGTGGTCTGAACAGAATGTGGTGCAGGGTGTTCTGGCTGTGTGGGGGGTGGGGGGCTCTGGGCACTAGGTTTAGGAAGCATTCATTAGAAAGGTTGCCTAGGACCTGATGTAGGTGACTTTGACCTGCTGGTCTGAATAGGTTCTGCTTAATCTATTTGGCCTCAGGGAGCTGGGAGAACTGAGAGCAGGGACACAGTGTACAAATGCTGTTAAGGATACTTACCTGCCTTCCCTGTGCTACATGTCCTGGGGAGAGAGGACTGGAGGCAGGGAGCCATGTTTTGGAGATAGCCAGCAATTGTGGAAATACCCTGGAAGGTGGATGGGGTGCTCCTCTTTAGGCAGGATTCCTAAAACAGAAAACATATAACAATAACTTTGATGAGCTCCTTTTACAAGTGAACATCAACTGAATCCATAGTTTCCTATAAATGACTACATTGCAAATTAACTTCCTTCCCTTTAAAATATATATATATATATATATATATATTTTTTGTTTTTCGAGACAGGGTTTCTCTGTTTAACAGCTCTGGCTGTCCTGGACTCGCTTTGTAGAC
This sequence comes from Lophiomys imhausi, assembly GCA_907164525.1. Taxonomy (NCBI): domain Eukaryota; kingdom Metazoa; phylum Chordata; class Mammalia; order Rodentia; family Muridae; genus Lophiomys; species Lophiomys imhausi. The sequence continues at coordinate 1,275,875 of CAJQZJ010034344.1, forward strand.
CAGGCTGGCCTCGAACTCGCAAAGATCCGCCTACCTCTGCCTCCCAAGTGCTGGGATTAAAGGCGTGCGCCACCACCGCCCGGCTTAAAATATATTTTAAGAAGATTATTTTATCTCTGGTGTACCTGTAAAATAACTTGGGCATTTCACTGGCATGTGGGATACAATTCCCGCAGATAACTTGTAAGGGAACCTGGTCAGTCAGCTCCTCACAGCGTCACCAAGCTACCAAGTCAGAGGCACGGGAAATCAGCATTTTGAGAAGTGAAAAAACGAATTGCCAGAGAGATCTAAAAAGTTCGTGGCTTAGAGAATCGTAGGGGCTTTTAGGAGCCATCCCGTCTGATTTCTCAGTACTTCATCAAGCTACTGGACTCAGAGGAGTTCAAAGCCAGAAGGAGTTAAAGAGATCTGAATCGGAGCATCCGGGTTTTCAGTCACCCTCCACCTTGCCACGGGGCATGGAACCACTGGGAACATAAAACACAAGGAATCAAGAAAGATAATGTCAAATGACGAGGAAGCAGGAACTGCTTAGATGGAGGTTGTATCAGCACACACAGTTCTATGAAAAAAAAAAAAAAAAGGCATGGGCCTCTGCTCCCTCCAACAGCTCTCTGTCATTAGCTGATCTAAAAGGCTTGGGGACAGCTGCCCATTGCTGGGACACAACCGAGGAACACTTAATCCTCGGGAAGGAGGGGCTACAAAGAGCCAGCTTCACCATCTTCGCCATCTCCACAGTACGTTTTTCAGCGCCATAACCCCTTCTTTTGCAGGCTTTCAAGGGACAGGGAAGAATTAGATTTTAGAGAGGAAGATCAATACAAGAAGAACTTGGAGGAAGAGCTTGAAAAGGTCAAGCTGAGGGCTGGGCACAGGTGGAAACGCTTGGATCATTATAAAGGCTCTTTATAGACGTCACAGGGCTGAAATCTGCTCTGTGCGCAAGCGCGCTGATCAAATAAACGTGGATGGGAAATGCTCATTGCTGGATGGGGCTGGCCACTCCTGGAGCTCAGCCAGAAGTTTCAGCGGACTGTGGTTTTCATTGTCACGTCCTGCTCTTTTAGGTCACAGCTCTGGAAAAACTCTTGTTTCAGGAACTATTTTCTATTTAGGGGCCTTTTATGGGAAAATAAAGTGCAGCCTTGTCTTGTCTGGTTAGAGCTGGGGAAAAGCTTAGCTTTCTTAAGGAGACCTTGTGCCTTGCAATGAACTCGAGTGTGTTTTGTTGTTGTCATCGTTTCGTTCTTTTAGATTATGTTATTGTCTGTGTATGGGTGTGAGTGCTCATGTCGGACAGAAGAAAGCATCAGCTTCCCTGGAGCTGGAGTTCCAGGAAGCTGTGAGCCGCCTGACATGGGTGCTGGGCATAGAACTCAGGCCCTTTGCAAAAACAATACATGCTCTTAGCTCCAGTGGCCCAGGATGCCTATTGTACATTGTCCTTGATAAAGGAAACCAACAATTTCCATTAATAACTGTATTAGTCCTATAAAAATAACCCATGACCCCTAGATAAAAGCTTCCCAAGTTAGCACCTCTCCAGCCTGCTGTGTTCTATCCAGAGTGGAAAGCAAGAAGGAATGCACAAGCAGGCACACACGGCCTGTACTGGGCTTTTGATTGGACATTGGACCACTTCTTGATCTCTGTGACTTCAGGACCTTCTTGAAAAGCAGGTCCAACCTGCCACACTGGGAGGAGAGTGTGCTCTCTTGTTTTTAGCATGTCCAGAGATTGCTTCAGGGTTAATGTTTGACTTCTGTTCTTTACCGCCTTAGGCTTCAATTTCCTCAAACGAGTAAGGGAGGAAGAAAGACACTTTCGCATAAACACGACTAGTAAGCCTCTACCTTTTGGAGAAGAAGGCAAAAGGGTGAAAAATTCAAGGTCTGCAACATGTGGCCCGATAGATATAATGTGAGCCACTGGTACAGGCCACACAGATGCTAATTTATCAAACAACCACATAAGACCTAAAAGGTGAAATTAATTTTAATACCATGTTTCATCTTATCTAATATAACTCAGATTATATTTCTCAGTGTAACAGCCCTGGTTGTCCTGGACCTTGCTCTGGAGACCAGGTTGGCCTTGAACTCACAGAGATTGTATGCCACCACTACCTGCCTAAATAATCGGTATTTAAATAAATTATTTTATTATACTGTGTTTATGTTTATGTATGTATATGATGTGAGTGTTGTGTGAGTGTGGGTGTTCATGTGCTATAGTGCATATGGGGTCAGAGGACAACTTTCAGGTGCTGACTTTCTCCTTTACTGTGGCTTTTGGTATTAAACTCAAGCTACCAGGCTTGTAAGGCAAACACCTTTACCTGCTAAGCTATCTCACTAGCCCATAACTGATATTTTGAAATTCAATGCTGGGCTGGAGAGGTGGCTCAATGATTAGGAGTGCTTGCTCTTCTGGTTCCCAGCATCCATATGGGAGGTTCACAAATTTCTGCAACTCAAGTTCCAGAGGATCTGATGCCTTCTTCTGGCCTCTGTGTGCATCTGCACTCATGTGGCACACACACACACACACACACACACACACACACACAAATAAAAATAAATACAATTAAAAATATTACTAGTGTGGTATGTTACATTCTTTTTCCTATAGAAGCCATCAAAATCTGTATTTTACACACACCACACATCTTAATCTAAGTGAAGCAAACTGAAGGGCTTGGTAGCTCTGTGTGGTCAAGATTCTCCTGGGAAGGATGGGTCTAAAGAAAACTTGAATTAACCTGGAAATTACTTATTCTTTAAACACCCTGTGTCTCCATTTCCACATCTATCAAATAGGAACAATAACAGCAGTGGCCATAGTGGGTTTGTGGTAGAGATATGTGCAAATATATTTGAAGACCCTAGTATAAAGGCAGGTAGAATGGCACACAACTTTAGTCCCAGAACTCAGGAGGCAGAGGCAGGTGGATCTCTGAGTTCAAGGCCAGCCTGGTCTATAGGCCCAGATTCAGGACATCTGAACTACACAGAGAAACCATGTCTCAAATAAATAAACAAACAAAATAAATAAACTGTTAGAACTCTAGTGTAGGTTTATTAATCTATACAAGCCATCATTTTTAGTTTGTGTGTACAATGAAAGTGTTGAGTTTCCTCAAAATGGGGGGATTCTACAATATATAATATAGAAGTAAGCTCAGGGCTTAGATCTCTTTCTTGTTTTCTTATGGAAGTCACTTGGTAGCCCAAACTAAGAAAGCATACTCAAAATACTTTTTTCTATGATTTTAAATGTTTTTTTTTTTTTGTTTTTTTGAGACAGGGTTTCTCTGTGTATCTCTGGCTGTCCTGGACTTGCTTTGTAGACCAGGCTGGCCTCAAACTCACAGCGATCCGCCTGCCTCTGCCTCCTGAGTGCTGGGACTAAAGGCGTGCGCCACCACGCCTGGCTATGATTTTAAATGTTAAGTGGCATCTCTTGGACTCCCTGGACAGGGAATAAGAGAGAGAAGTCTTACTGGGCAACTGTCTGTCTTCACCCCTCCTTAATGAAACTAGGCAGTCCTGCCTGATCCACCTGGGGCACAGCCAGCAGAGGTGATCTGCACTCTGTTCACTAAGCTCCATTCCCAAGGAGGCCATGGGACCCCAGGAACATTCAGGTCCACCTGCGGGCACAGCTACCAAGGTGAGAAGCCAGCTGTTCCCTGAGCTCCATTGTCAGGCCCAAGGCTCTGCCTCCCTCCCTGAGGAGTCCTGCATCAAGAACACCCAGCAAACACCAGGGACAACTAGATGGCTAAAGGCCAGTGTAAGAACACAGTCAATAAGAGCCAGGATAATAGGGCACCACCAGAGTTCAGCCATCTTACTACAGCAAGCCCTGGGTATCCTAACACAGCTGAAATACAAGAAGAGGACCTTAAATCCAACCTTACAAAGATGATAGAGGCCTTTAAAGAGGAAATGATTAAATCCCTTAAAGAAATACAGGAAAATACAATCAAACAGGTGATGGAAATGAATAAAACTGTTTAGGACCTGAAAAGGGAAATAAAGAAAACCTGGAGATGGAAAGCCTAGGGAAAAGAACAGGAACTAAAGACACAAGCATCACCAACAGAATACAAGAGATGGAAGAAAGAAACTCAGGCTTAGAAGATACCATTGAAGAAATTGATTCATTGGTCAAAGAAAATGTTAAATCTAAAAAATTCCTGACACGCTGTGTGTGGTGGCACACACCTTTAATCCCAGGACTTGGGAGGCAGAGGCAGGCGGATCTCTGTGAGTTCGAGGCCAGCCTGGTCTACAAAGTGAGTCCAGGACAGCCCTTACTGCTACACAGAGAAACTCTGTCTCGAAAAACCAAAAAAAAAAAAAAATCCTGACACAAAACAGTTCATAATCTAGAACATTATGAAAAGACCAAGCCTAAGAATAATAGGAATAGAAGAAGGAGAAGACTCCCAACTCCAAGGACCAGAAAATATTTTCAACAAAATCATAGAAGAAAATTTCCCCAACCTAAAGAAAGAAATGCTTATAAACATACAAGAGGCTTACAGAACACCAAATAGATTGGACCAGAAAAGAAAATCCTCCCACCACATAATAATCAAAACACTAAATGTACAGAACAAAGGAAGAATATTAAAAGCAGCAAAGGAAATGGGCCAAGTAACATATAAAGACCCTGTCAGAATTACACCTGATTTCTCAACAGAGACTCTAAAAGCTAGAAGGGCCTGGGCAGATATATTGCAAACTCTAAGAGACCTCGGATGTCAGCCCAGACTACTACCCCCAGCAAAAGTTTTAATCACCATAGATAGAGAAAACAAGATATTCCTTGACAAAACCAAATTTAAACAATGTCTACTCACAAATCCAGCCCTACAGAAGATACTAGAAGGAAAACTCCAACCTAAGGAGGTTCACTACACCCCCCAAAAAAACCCCCCACAGGAAATAAATAACCTCACACCAGCAAAACCAAAAGAAGGGTGTGAAACCAGGCAGTTGAGGCATCTGGGCAGTTTGTGGGATTAAACTATTGTAAAAGTGCATACATTTAGATTTTGGGGGAGCAGAATTCTAATTTTGGAGCTTAAAAGAAAATACTAACACCTTGTCTTAAACTGGAACTCCTTGCATTGTTTTCTAAGACAATTTACCTGTGGAGGGAGCCAGTCACGTCCTGTGTGAATTTTGCCTCATCTGGACTCAGTGCCCCTTCAAAGGAGGCGGAGCTCTGCAGCTGTGGAGACCCACTGCTTATATGAGTCTCTTCTGAACTCTCCTTTGATGCCCACAGAGAAGCACAGAGGCAGTATAAAAATGGTCAGGCCAAATTGTCAGGACTGTCAATGTCACCAGACAGCACGCTAGACACACCAAAAACTGATAATGAACTCAGGAAGCTGACATTTGGGGGTCTCGTTGGCCCCCTAACTTAATCTCAGAGATGAAACCAGACATCTCCATGGAATTCCTTCCCCACATCTATTCATACTGGGGGCTTGGCAGTTGCTCAAGCTTATTTCTTTGGTGTACATTTGTATTGTTTTCGTACAGAGGATTAAGGGTTGGATGAAGATTCCAACCCTTTGCCCAAAAAGTCTCACAAGCCATCCATCTGGCTATGGGAGCAGCCACTAGTGGTGGGGCCATCGGGTCTGCCTGTTTCAAATGTGGTCAACTGGGTCATTTTGTTAAACAGTGCCCTCAAGGTAAACTTATAACTCTACCCCACCCTCAGCTAAGGGGAGAGCGTCCACCCCCAACGACCCCTTGCCCTCGCTGCAAGCGAGGCAAACACTGGGCTAATTCCTGCCGCTCCAAAACTGATATTCTGGGCAATCCCCTCCCTCCCCTTCTGGGAAACGGGATGCGGGGCCAACCCCGGGCCCCTCAGCCAGTCTCCTTCCTGCCGGCCTCGGGGAACAGCCAGACAGGGCCACACCAAACTCTCCATCAACAACTCCCAAATCAACCTCAGCCCTCCATAGGGCTACCCCAGGGAGCGCAGGATTGGACCTCTGTGCCTCCTCCAATACAATATTAAAACCTGAAAGAGGAGTTCAGATAATTCCTACTGGTGTCTTTGGGCCTCCCCCACCCCAGATTTACTTTCTTATCTTGGGCAGAGCTTCTGCCACACTCCAAGGCATTACTATCTTCCCTTCGATTGTTGATAACGATTACTCTGGGGAAATCAAAGTGCTGGCCTCTAGCTCCAGAGGGCCTCTTCACATCCGCCGGGGACAACGCCTTGCACAGGCCCTCCCCCTTCCACTGGACACCTCAACACCCTCCTTGGGCCCATCCCGGGGTGCCTCTACGCCAGGGTCCTCTGATGTCTATTGGGTCCAAAAACTCTCACAAGAACACCCACAGCTAAAACTTAAACTCAATGGCAAAACCTTTGAAGGCATTCTTGATTCAGGAGCGGACTCCACAGTTATCTCACAGGCCTCCTGGCCCCCCTCTTGGCCCTGTCAGCCTTCTTTAACCCATCTCCAAGGCATTGGCCAGTCCACCAACACCCTTCAGAGCTCCCAATTGCTAACTTGGGAGGATCCTGAGGGTAATACTGGACATGTTAGGCCATTCATTGTACCTGGTCTCCCTATAAACTTATGGGGTCGAGATGTATTGAGTCAAATTGGAGTCCTTATGTTTAGCCCCTCTATGGCTGTTACCCACCAGATGCTAGATCGGGGGTTCATCCCTGGACAAGGCTTGGGCAAAAACAACCAAGGGATTCCCACCCCAATTGCTGTTACACCAAAAACCTCACGCTCAGGACTAGGTTATGATTCAAATTTTTCTTAAGGGCCATTGCTCCTCCTGCACGCCAGGCAGATAAAATCACCTGGAAGTCAGATTCCCCTGTCTGGATCAACCAATGGCCCCTCCCCCAACATAAACTTTCAGCGGTCATGCAGTTAGTGCAGGAACAATTAGATGCTGGCCACATTGAACCCTCCACCTCCCCTTGGAATACACCCATTTTTGTGATACAAAAGAAAGGGGGTAGATGGAGACTGCTCCAGGACCTCAGAGAAATTAACAAGACTATGGTCCCAATGGGAGCTCTCCAGCCTGGCCTCCCCTCCCCCATAGCAATACCTAAGGGTTACAACAAGATGGTTATTGACCTAAAAGATTGTTTTTTCTGTATTCCCTTACATCCAGAAGATAGTAAGCGCTTTGCCTTTAGCCTCCCTATTGTTAATTACATTGGGCCATCTCCACAATTTGAGTGGAGGGTCCTGCCTCAGGGGATGGCCAATAGTCCCACCCTTTGTCAAAAATTTGTGGCACAGGCCATCGACCCTTTTCGCCTTAACTACCCTGAGTTGTATATCATCCACTATATGGACGACATCCTTTTGGCTGGCCCTGATGAGACCACCTTACTCAGGGTTGGCCAGGAGTTGGTAACTGCCCCTCAAGACCTTGGGTTGCAGATTGCTCCCGAGAAGGTCCAGCTACAGCCCCCATACTTATTCCTGGGCTTTGAACTTCACCCCTCTAAGGTCCTCTCCCAAAAAATTGAACTCAGAAAAGATTCCTTACAAACACTCAATGATTTTAAATGCCTTTTGGGGGACATAAATTGGTTACGCCCCTATTTAAAATTAACAACTGGAGAGCTCAAGCCTCTATTTGACATTCTTCAAGGAGACTCTGACCCCTCCTCCCCCCGCACCTTAACCCCTGAAGCCACCTCCGCCCTTAAGCTCGTGGAAAAAGCCATTCAACAACAGACTGTTACCTATTATTCTCCAACCTCCTCCTTATGGCTATTGGTCCTTCCCACTGTGTTTGCCCCCACAGGACTGTTGTGGCAGACTAAACCTTTATATTGGCTTCATTTGCCCGCCACCCCTCCTAAAATACTACCTGTCTACCCCTCCTTAGTGACACAAATTATAAGGATGGGAAGAGAAAATTCCCTGAGACTCTTTGGTAAAGACCCTGACCTTATCATCGTCCCCTATGATGCCACCCAAGTCCGATGGTTACTCCAGACTTCAGACGAATGGGCTGTTAGCTGTATTTCATTTCAGGGAAAGATAGACAACCACTATCCCTCCGATAAGCTCATACAGTTTCTTGAACATCAAGCGGTGGTCTTCCCTAAAGCGACAAAAAACTCCCCCATTCCTCAAGCGCCACTGATCTTTACAGATGGGTCCTCCTCTGGGGTCGCAGCCTTTAGCATAGGTGGACAGGTCTCTACATTTCAGACCAAATTTTCCTCAGCACAGTTGGTGGAATTGGTTGCTGTTATTCAGGTATTTAAGACTTTCCCAGATTGTGCTTTTAATCTTTTCACTGATAGTGCATATGTGGCTCAATCAGTGCCTTTGTTAGAGACCGTTCCCTTTATACGGCCATCTACCAATGGCTCCCCCCTCTTTGCTGAGCTTCAAAAGATTATTCTAGCTAGATCCCACCCATTCTTTGTGGGTCACATACGTGCCCACTCTGGTCTTCCTGGACCTCTGAGCGAGGAAAATGACCTCGTTGACAGGGCTACTCGAGGGTCCCCATCCAGCCTGGTGACCCATCCACCCTTTGACCCTATACAACAAGCACAAATGGCCCACCAATTACATCATCTCAACGCCCAGACCCTCCGACAGATGTTCTCTATTACCCGGGAACAGGCACGCCAGATAGTGCGTCAGTGTCAAGGATGTCTCACCCTCCTACCCGAGTTACATGTGGGGGTAAATCCTCATGGCCTCACTCCAGGAGAAATATGGCAAATGGATGTTACTCACTTTGTCCCTTTTGGCAAGCTTAAATATATACATGTTTCTATTGATACTTTTAGTGGCTTTCTCTGCGTTTCACTTCAAACTGGTGAAGCTACCAAAAATGTTATTAATCATATGATTTCTTGCCTTGCCTTTATGCCCATACCTAAAATGCTCAAGACTGACAATGGCCCTGGGTATACCAGCACCTCCTTCAAGCAGTTTTGTGCCCAGCTTAATATTAAACATGTCACTGGTATCCCATATAATCCCCAAGGACAGGGCATTGTAGAAAGGGCACATCAGACCTTTAAAAATATGCTCTTAAAATTACAACATTCAGGAGGCATCTTATACCCCCAAAAGGGAAATCATAAAACTTTACTAAGTCATGCACTGTTCGTTCTCAATTTTTTAACCCTTGATGAAAGAGGAAAGTCTGCAGCAGACAGATTCTGGCACCCCACTACAGCAGACTCCTATGCCAAAGCCATGTGGAAAGATCCATTAACACACAAATGGAATGGTCCCGACCCAGTCCTCATCTGGGGGAAAGGACATGCATGCATATATGATTCCAAGGAACAAAATGCCAGATGGCTGCCAGAGAGACTGGTAAAAGTAGCTAACTCCACCCCAGGGGCACCCCCTGAGAATGGTCCTTAACTGTGCTTCCTTTCAGAAAAATGCATTCAGTCACCTTGCTCCTCCTGTTCACGCTCTGGATTTACCTGCCTGTTGATTCTGCCATCAAGAAGCCGGTTGAAATTCATTACCATCAACTAAAGACTAAAGAAGATCCTGAAGTGATTCTGCCAGAGACTGGCGCAGCTGCCAGCCCCCCTGCCTCCCCCTACAGCCAACCCTTAGACTTCCACACCCTCAAGAAGGATTCATGGTATGTCTGGCTCTGCCCTCGCTTCTCTCGCTAGGGAGCCTGGCCTCTTGATCACCCCAACAAAAATTGGCCTTTTTCCTAAACTAAAACCTGCCTTTGATATGGCCCTCTATATCGGGAAGTCTTCCTTTATGACAATATAACACCCCAGCTGACAAACGGCTGATAACCTGGGCATTCACAAAGGGATTAGGACGGCTGTGAGTTAGCCCGATGACGGGATTATTGTAGGTCCACTTCCCAGGGGCCCACCCAATGCAGCTGAAAAGGAGTGCGTGGTGCTGGGAGTGGGTGCAGCCTACATAGCCTAAGACAGGGCCCTCACCCTCCTTTCACCCACCTCGGGGTTCCTTAACGTTGCCTATCATCATCAGCCTAAAGCCTTTGACCATCGGCATGACTCGCCTCACACTAATGTCTTGGGGTTGTGAACTTGTCCGAGACCTCCCACGATTAGACCTCCAAATTTCTAAATTCACGTAGCTGGGATTGATCACAAGATGCCCTCTCCATCTAAACAGAGAAGGGGGAGATGTCAGAAGCCAAGACCCTCGCCTCTCACCCTCACCCCCTACCTTTCCCCACCTGCACAATGTCCCCTGCAGCTTCATACTGCCTGGCAACCACTAAGTTCCAGGTTGGCAGTTACAGATTGATTCAAAGCAGTGTACCGTGTCTTCTGAAGAAAAATGGGTTGGCAGTTACAGATTGATTCAAAGCAGTTTACCGTGTCTTCTGAGAAAAATGGATAGATCATACAATGTCCAGGGCACAGGCCAAGAAGATTCTGTACTTTCCTATCACCTGGCCCCTCTCACCTCCTCCCCTTGTAAAGCATATTATAAAAAGGCGCTTTGCGCTCAAATACACGGCTCTTGACAAGCAATTGCTTCCTTGAGTCCTTTCCCTCTCTTGCCCGTTCTCTTTTTCAGGTTGCGGTCCTCCTCGCCCCCACGAATTACTAGGACCCGCGGGTCAGGTCATTCCAGAAAAAAAAAAAAAAAAAGACTGCACCACAAGAGGCAGACACTAAGCCCTGCAGGGGGATCCGTGGATGTGGGTGAGAGAAAGGAAGTCTTTCAGGGCCAGCATTGGGAAGGGGAGTAGGAGAAAGGAGAAAAGGGAAGAGCTGGAGGGAGGGTTTTGGGTGTCTAGGCCACCGTGCTCAGAGGCCTGGAGATTGTCTCTGGATCAGACAGCCACAAGGGAGGTAGCAACTTTTGAGTCTGTCATTTCGAGGCTATGTCTTATCAATGGGCAGCAGATCCTGGGTGCAGGTTTTAGGGACTAAATGAAAAATGGGTGAGATCTAAATACTACAAATCTACTTGTTTGGGGTATTTTAAAAGTAACTAGAAAAGTAGAAATTGGAATTTGGGGGTCGTACATTTTTTGTTTGTTTGTTTTTCGAGACAGGGTTTCTCTGTGTAATAGCCCTGGCTGTCCTGGACTCACTTTGTAGACCAGGCTGACCTTGAACTCATAGAGATCTGTCTGCCTCTTCCTCCCGAGTGCTGGGATTAAAGGTGTGCACACCACGCCGGCTTGTTGTGATACTTTTGAACTAATTAATCTCAGGCTATAGCAAAGAAAACACACACACACACAAAGAGACCAACACACAGCAGGCATCTTTGGCCCATTTACCAGCAGCCCTTCATTCCATGCATGAGCAGCAGACAGGTTGAACAGTTCATAGGAACAAACCTTGGATTCTGGGCACGGCAGTGTCCCTTCTGTCATGATGTCCTTCAACCTCTTAGGATTTTCTTGCCTTATCGTAAGTGAGGGGTGGGGCCATGTGGCCTCCCAGACCCCAGAACCAACACTTTTTGGAGCATTCTGATAGTGGCAGGCAAGGGTACCGTTCCCTAGCCCTATTTGTACATGAGGACTCAGAGGTCTTCTGTTGGTAAGCATTCACCAGGGTCCTTACAGCAATTAGATGAGGATTCATGCTTCTGATGGCTACAGCCTCTAGTCTCGTACCCCAGTGGACAAATAGGAGGAGTCATGTTTATTTAACGTTGTTCTAAAAATGAAATAAATTTGCCACTGTGCATAGGCATAACCCAAGCCAGTTAGCATTAAATTTAAGATTTTTAAGAATGCTATAGTAGTCCTGGAAAGGTATCTCAGTTAGTAGAATATCTGATTAGCATTCTTCAAGACCGAGGCTCTATCCCTAACACCACCTAAAGTAGAGTGTGGTGGCCCACACCTGTAATTCCAGCTCTGGAAAGGTAGAGGCAGGAGGATCAGAAAGTTACTTTAGCTGTCCTATTTCTTATTTTGTTTTAAAAATATCCATTTACTTAGTTTTTAGTTATGTGTATGCATGTGTGCCTGCACGAGTTATGTATGCCTCATGTGTGTAGGCACCCTGGGAGGCCAGAGGGTGTCAGATTCCCTGGAACTCATTGTGAGACACCTCATGGGCATGCTGGAAACCAAGCTGTGACTTCTACATGAGCAATAAATGCTCACAACTGATGTCTCTCATCTCCTATTCCTTAATTTAAAAAAAAATCAGTATTAGTATTAGTGTTATTTTACAGTACTATAGTGCTAGGATTGATCGGCTTGCCCAGCATCTTACCACAGAGCTACATTCCCCAGTCCTCTTGCTACTTGTTATTTTAAGATAGGGTCTCATCAAGTTGCTCACCCTTTAATTTGCTCAGTAGTCCAGGCTGGCTTTGAACTTGAGAACCTCCCATCTCAGCCCCCAGAGTAGCTGCAATCACAGGTTTGGGTCACCAAGCCTGATACTAGGAGTGATTTTGAGCTGCCAAAATGAGAGATCACCATGGAAAGATGTGTGTGATCAGTCGTCACCAGTGAGATTGAGCCACCACACCACGCTCACACCTGCACACTGATTCTAAACTTCTTTTCACACCCTGATTACATGCTTTAACCATCCCTAAGGATCATTTCCTGTGGGTATAGAAACTGTGTTGCCTTATCATACTTACTTCCAGGGCTTAAATGATACTTCATCTGCTGATTTGAATATATTTACATGGCTGGTGAGATATCCCACACTCAGAGATGCAGTACATAGGGACCAGCATTTCCTCCACCTTACATAAGGATCTCTCAAGTTTGGGAGTCTCATTTCCAATGAAAATCTCAGTCCTGCTTGTTGCTATGAAGCTTGTTTTTAATAGTGAATATCAGTTGTGTCCCAGCACCTGCCTGAACGACTGTGCTGAAGAAACAGTCTCTGGCCAGGCACAGTGGAGCACACCTTTAATTTGGGAGACAGAAGCAGGTAGACCTCTGTGAGTTCTAGGCCAGCCTGGGCTACAAAGTGAGTCCAGGACCGCCAATACTGTTACACAGAGAAACCACGTCTCGCAAAAACAAAACAAAACAGAAAGGAGAAGAAGAAAATAAATACTTTCTGACTTGCCTACTATTGTTGGTCCTGTGGAATCTGACCTCTTCTTATGGTCATTAGCTAGAGAATATTTCTTTCTGAAAGGAAGGAGGTTTACCTAAAAATAAATGAGTTTAAAAATCTTTATCTTAAAACTTGTCTGATTTGTAAATAAACCATTCTGGAGGTTCCTTGAATTTCTTGGCCCCGAGAGCTTCTATATTTGACTGCCCTGGAACTCGGTGTTCTTTGCCTGTGTCTCCATGCCCATTTCTTCCTGGTTCCAGTGTCTCGGAGAACTCTGTGGCCTTGTTTTCCAGATCCGAGTTTAATTGGGGAGTTAATTGTCTGAACAAGAACACATAAGCCCAGCTGAGTTTGGGGCGAAACCTGTGGTCTCCATATTCCACTTCAACAAACAAGAAAGCTTTTGTGAGTCTTTGTTGATTATATTTTAACCTAAGCAGATGTTCTGTATGGCAAAGGGGGCAAGCCAGGGAGAGCGGCCTGTAACCAGATCGGTGTTGAGTTGAGGTAAATACACAAGATTCTTTATCTCTTTGTAATATCTTGGCCTAGGAGGACCTGGGGCCTGAGCTGTGAGCTGCTCATTTGAGCTGCAAGCAGGCCTTTGAGCTACCAAACAAAACAGGAAGGGCTGAGGGTCCATTCTCTTGCGTGCTTGGCCCTCAAACAGGGTTTCTGATTAGCATGTGCTTCTTAGATTGAATTCATAAGCACCTTGAATAATTTGTTCTTCTCATTCCTGAAATTCTTTAGTGCGATATTTTCAAAAGTTTCTTTCTTTTCAATCCACATGACCCAGACTACTAGACTGCTTTCCCTAATTCATCGTTTCCAAGGCAACCAGTGGAAGGATCTATTCACGTCCAGCTACAATAACCTTAATGAAAACGTGTGACATCACTTAAAATGGGGTTTCCATCTCTGCATTTCTGAAGACTGTCTCCCAAGGTCACCTTTCTAAGGCACAAACAAATCACACACATTTTGCTGTGCATGGGCTGCCTGCACCACATCCTAGTGAGTGTCTAGGCTAGTGTCTCAAATCAACTTCAGCACCACCAGCCTTGGGCCCAAACATCTTCTGTCCTAGGCATTATGGGATATGCAAGGTGGCAAACTTGTCTTCCTCCCTCCAAAGCCAGAAGTAAATTTCCTCTCAAGCTACAGCTACCAAAATGTGTCTAGACATTCCCAAGTATTCCTTGGTGGTAAAAGTTGAAGATTGGTACAGGTTGAGGGGCCCTGGGTGAGGGTTTCAGCTGTCATTACATATATAGACTCTGTAAGCTGGGGAGCTTCCATACTGGCAACCTAGGACACTCAGTTCCTCCCCACAGTGACCACGGCAACCTGACAGCCTTCTTGCATAGAATGTCTGCTGTTCTCCTTGGCCATCTCCAAATGGACACATATCTAGGGGTGACAATCATTACTGTATTGTACTTGATCCTGTGAAAACTTTCCTAGGACCCTGCCTGGATCACTGGTCCCAATCTGCCTGCCTGTCTTGGCACTCAGTCCAGTTTCATCCAGTTATTACCGCCTCTCTACATATCCTCTGCAAAGGTCTTTCTGCAGATGTGGCTGGTCTCTACTGGCACAGAGAGTCACATTAAGCCTTGCCTTAGACACACACCTGCTGACACCTTGGAGGGGCTGTGGGAGTACACTTGGAGTGTAAATTTAAGTGTTTGAACATGGTAAAGTAAGCATGTACACTGTTAAGGACACTATGTCCTGGCCTCCCACCTTGACACTGGGTGAGACTGCTTGGAGCATGCCCGTGGGGTACACTGTCGTGGCCAGGAGTGCATTGGCCAGGTGTAGTGACCCAGACCACACCTCTTTATTACTGTGGAGGCATGTCTGAGGATTTGGGCTGATGCCAGGTGGCTTTGTGAATGTTCACGGGGACCTCACTGTTCTCCGGGTTGAGCGGGTGCTGGCGGAAGGAGGTGGAAGCTCTATGGCTGGACATATTAACAAAGCAGGGCTCCCACTGCAATTGGGAAAGAGGCAATGGTCACTTGAGTCTGCCAGGAAAGGGGGATGTGGTCAGTGGTGCGGTGAGATTCATGTCTTTGTTTAGGTCTGTGCTCACTCATGATTACAGAGTGGTCTTGTTTTCCTCTCACTCTGTCCTAGACACAGCGTGGCCTTGTCTGCCTGCTACTGTGTTCTCTGAGAGTGTTTGTTTGAGTATGTTTGACTGAAGACCACTGTGGTCCGCTTGGTGTGGGGCAGCTCTTCAGACTGCAGACCCACTACACCACAGTGCTTCTCTCTTTCTCCCTCTAGAAGGGCAAGGAGGGCTGGGTCTGAAGTCCACAGGCTTGGGAGGCAGAGGTGGGGCGAGGCATACCCACTCTGCCCCCACTGACTCATAGCTCCTTGCTGCTCTAGATGTATCTCACTCTGAGAAAAAGGCCAACCTCTCAGGAGTTTACACCACTCCACACATCAAGCTTAGCCCTGGCTCTTGGCTGATGCTGGCAATGAGGTGCATTCGTAAGGAGGAGGCATTACACATCCTGCAAAGGGGCTTTCTGCTGTTTGAGCAGAGCACACCAGGAGAACAGGTCCTAAACTTTGTCCCTTTGGTTCCTATAAACTTCCTACTTCATGAGGAACAGCATCACCAGGAAGGGACCTCAGAGAAGCATGCTAAGGGGCGTGGGCCTTGTCTCACAGGATCTGTTACTGCTAAACCCTGCTGAGGCCCACTCACTATGCTGACTGCTCATGACTGCTCTCTTAGTCTCTTCCTACCCATGCAGTTGCTTGCTACCACTCTTACCAGTCACTCAGCACATGGGCAAGACACAGGGGTTAAGCCTAAATACCCAGAAAATGGGAATCTGTTCAATGCCATTTCTAATCCCTTAACTCTCTCTCTCTCTCTCTCTCTCTCTCTCTCTCTCTCTCTCTCTCTCTCTCTGTGTGTGTGTGTGTGTGTGTGTGTGTGTGTGTGTGTGTGTGTGTAAAGAATCTTCCTTTAAACTGGGCGTGGTGCCAAATGTCTGCTAGGAGGATCAAGGTTTGAGGCTAGCCTGGGCTATATACCAAGACCTTGTGTCAAGAAGAGGCAAAAGATAAGGAGGCAGGGGAGGAGGTGCTGGAAGGAGGAGGATGAAGATGGGGTTGGGGGTAGGGTTGGGATAGGAAGGGGTAGTGAGGGAAAGAAGCATGTTGAAGCATATTCCCTTAGGTACATAAGTGTGGGCTCCAGTTAGGAGCTCAAGATGCTGAATTAGAGTTTAGCAGGAGCTGCGACTGTTGGTCTCTGTGTGTCTGACCCACAGAAAGGACATTCATCCCCCAAGTATCTTCTGGTATGGAAACCTCATATCTTCATCTTTTTAACTTTTTTTCCACATGAAAAAAATGTGTTATTTTATAAATTTTATTTTTAAGAACCGTGGAAAAATCTCGCACACCAAAATTAATCAGACCCAAAAGTTTATATAACTCAGTGACTTTCCATACAGTTAGGATAGGCATTTGGGATGTAAGCCATGGAGCTTCATATAAAATTTTGCACTTTCACTATTAGATACTCTTTATGCGCATATCTACCACACAAACCCAAAAATCCAGGACAGAATTAGAAATAGAAAAGCAATTAGTTTTATCGCATCTTTCATAATTCATGCCCATTACCTGCATTCAGCCCTTCCTCATCTCCTGGTATTTGTTTAGCCTTCCTTGTTCTTTCTTCCTGTTATACTGAACCCATGGGTACGTTTATTTACCTAGGTGTATATATTGTTGTCTAGGAGAGTACTTTTACCCTGAGAATAACACATGAGAGAGAACATGAGGGTTTTTCTTTTTTCTTCCTGAGATTGTGTGGCCTGAGATTATGCATTCTAAGTCCATCCTATATATTTTTAAACTTAATTTTCCCCCTTTGGAGCTGAGTAATATTTCATTTATTTTTTTATATGAACCATATTTTCATTATCTATTCATCTATTGATGAACAACTAGGTTGATATCAGCTCTTCGCTGTGGTGAATGAAGCAGTTGATTTTTAAACATAAAAACTGTGACCCAGATCTCCTTGGGATCATTTTACAGAAAAAAATAGCTTTTGTTTTTCCAACCAGAGCAAAGGTAGGATTTATATTCTTTAGGCTTTTCCAAAATACTGTCTGCCCCTTCTTCCTGATGCTAGCATTTAAACTTTCATCTTGGCTGCTCAGAGAAACTTCCTCCTTGAATTTCTCCCACTTGCTGTCCCTTCCTTGGCAGGCTGTGTGATGAGTGAAGAGGGGATGTTTCAAGATTTCCCTTAAACTCAACCCCACCCTTCCCAGCTAGGTGACGGTTTACTTGGTTCACTCCCTTAAACAGGATGTAGCAAGTTACTCTGTGGGGTTACAAGGATTCAGAGGAAAGAGTTTAACAAATCTAAGAGGGTGTGTCGAGTACACACACACACCCCTTAACATCTTATGGATGCTCAATGATGAGGCATTGTGCCAGAATCTGAGGATACAGGAGGGAATTAGACAACTTCTTGTTTTGGGATCTGAAAAGTGAGGAGATGGGAGATGAGTTGGCCATGTGGCAGCGGTTGAGAGAGCCAGCAGCATGCCCTGTAGGCACCCCTAGGCAGGCTGGTGACATCAGGTAAGGCTTTCCAGAGTTGGTGTCTCAAATGAACCAGAACCAAAGAGATGCCATGAGATCTGAGGAAGTGTGTGAGAGGGAACAGTGTGTGCTGATCCTCAGGGCCAAGAGACCGTGGGAATGGCAGTCCTACCATCTGACATTGTATCAAGTTCTTGATGCAATGAGGAAGAATAAAAGTCAATTAAACAACTGTTCCTCTACAGCTTTCATGCCAGGGGATGCCCAGCACGGATGCCTTTGTGCAGGGGCAGATGGGAGAGAGTCACCTTCCTCTCTAACCCATGCTCAGGCTATCTACCCAATGCCCTTGGGTCTCGTCCAGGATTCTCTCCCCCTGTGATTTTCTGTCCCAGGGAGTATTTGTTTTAGCTTTTTATTTTTCCTCCCCCTTTGAGTTAATCTGTTGTTTTTAGATTCCCTTTCTGTTCCTTTTATGAAATCTTGGCTTTTTCTCTCGACTTTTTCCTGTTATTCTTTGTGCTTTCAACTGATGGTCAGTCAAGTTTCTCATCAGTTTGTGTTGTTATTTCATCTTATCAGCAGTGAAGACACTAAAGTTTGTTTAATCTCCAAAACAGTCCTAGCCATATATTCTTATTTCCCTGTACACTGGCCGTCATCCATCCCATGTGAGGGTTTTAACTAGGATTTAGCTTTATTACTTAAATGCCGTTGATCAAGGCATCGTAATAAAAAGTCACGTTTGCCGGGCGGTGGTGGCGCACGCCTTTAATCCCAGCACTTGGGAGGCAGAGGCAGGCGTATCTTTGTGAGTTCGAGGCCAGCCTGGTCTACAAAGTGAGTCCAGGACAGCCAAGGATACACAGAGAAACCCTGTCTCGAAAAACCCAAAAAAAAAAAAATAATAAAAAGTCACGTTTTCCAATCATGTCCATGACTGATGCCTAAACAAATCATTGCTGTTGGCCATTTCAATGGAGTCCAAGATGTGCAGATACTCAAAGCCAACCATCAAAATTCCCCCAGTGACTGACTTGAAGAAGAATCCCTCAGATATCTTAGAACTTCATAACTCTTAATCCTGTTTTGCCACTCCACCCACATACTTTCCAATAATAACAGAATTAAAAGGTTCTGTAGGTCTGGTGTGTGCTCATTGCTTCTCTGCTGAATGCAAGCATGAACTCATTTCCTCCTCGTAAAAAGGAAAGGCTGTGTTTATCCTCTTCTTACAGATTAGATTTGAAGAGGTCAGAGCTGTGCTCAGCTGGCTAGTCCTCCCCAAACTCCTATGCTTGGTCTTCTTGTTCTACGGCTAGGTGGCCTTGAGCAAAAGAGGAGAACTAACCTAACGACAGGCATTATATTTCAATAAAAATATATTAAAATAAGAAATAAACTACCCACAGTTAATTTTTTGTTTCTTTTTCTTTTAGGTTATTTATTACTTCAAGTTACATCTTTCCCACAGCCCCCTTCCTCCACCCCTCATGGTCCCACCCTCCCACCCTCTCCCCTCTATCCTATTCCTCCAATGTGGGGTGCCCTCACACATCAGCCCCCCTCAGTTAATCAGTCACATGAGGGCTAGGAGCTTCCTCTTGCACTGGGGGCCTACATGACAGCTCCACTAGGGCAAAGTGTCCCACTAACAGGTAACAAAGTCTATTCCTTTCAGTCTGTTGGTTGTAGGATAGTTATCTTGTATTATATGGCTAAAATCCAATTATAAGTGAATAGATGCCATGTGCATCTTTCTGAGTCTAAGTCAGCTCACTCTGGATGAGCTTTTCTAGTTCCATCCATTTGGCTGAAAATTGCATGATTTTCTTGTTTCTGATAGCTGAGTAGTATTCCATTGTGTAGATGTACCACAGTTTTTTAAACCATTCCTCAGTTGAAGGACATCTGGGTTGTTTCCAATTTCTAGCTATTATAAATAAAGATGCTATGAACATAGTTGAAGAGATGTCCTTGTGGTTTGGTGAGGAATCGTTTGGATGTATACCCAGGAGTTCTATCGCTGGGTCCTGAGGTAGAGCTATTCCAAGTTTTCTATATCGCCAGAATGATATCCATAGTAGTTGTACAAATTTGCACTCCCACCAGCAATGGAGGAGGGTTCCCCTTTCTCCACAACCTCTCCAGCATGTGCTGTCATTTGAGTTTTTGGTCTTAGCCATTCTGACAGGTGTGAGATGGAATCTCAGAGTTGTCTTGAGTTGCATTTCTCTGATGATTAAGGATGTTGAGCATTTCTTCAAGTGTCTCTCAACCATTAGGGATTCCTCTTTTGTGAATTCTTGGCTTAGCTCTGTACCCCATTTTTTGATTGAATTATTTGGTTTCTTGGTGTTTAATTTCTTGAGTTCTTTATAAATTTTGGATATTAGCCCCCTGTCAGATGTGGGGTTGGTAAAGATCTTTTCCCAATCTGTAGGTTGCCATTAATTCTTAAAGTGTGTTATGAGCCTAACATTGAGAGACACATGTGAAATGAAATGTCAGGATGTAAATTGGTATATACACCAGTACTGAGGTTCCTCAAAAATTAAAAAAAAAAAAAGAATAGGTGCCTAGTGCCAAGCTGAGGGCCAGAGAGCCCTATGTCTGGGACCCAGGTGATAGAGAAGGAGAAAATCAACTTTCACAAATAATCCTTCACAAATGCACTATGGTAAATGCATACACACACATAGACACACAAAAATAAATAGCATTTTAAGAAAGAATTAAAGCCAAAAATAGAACTACCATATGGCTCAGCTATTCCTTACCTGGGTGTCAAAGCCCAGAAAAGGAATACCTGAAGGAATCAAAGCCAGTATGCTGAGGGGTCACCCCCACACCCATGTTTATTACTGTGCTAAACACAACAGCCAAGCCCTGGGATCAGCCTGGGTGCCCATCAACAGGTGAGGAGATAAAGAAACGGTGGTATATGTTCACAATGGAGTATTATGCATCCAGAAAGAAGAATGAAGTCATGTCATTTGCAAGAAAACAGATGGAACTGTGTATTATCTTGTTAAGCAAAATAAGGAAGTCCCAAAAAGACAAATGTTCTATTATTTTTATATACAGAATGTAGGGGGAAAAGGAGGGGGAGGGAGAGAGGGAGGGGGAGAGAAGGAGAGAGGGAGAGTAAAAAAAAGATGGTCTGATGTGATATGTGGGATTGGCCTCAGAACAGCTCCCCTGGTGGAAGATGGAGAGATAGGTGAGGCTTGAGGGAAACAAGACCAGGGTGGTAGTTGTGGTTGGGCAGTGATAGCCGGGGCTCACTACACTACTCCCCATGATAGTTTTGTGTATACTTGAAAGTTTCCATAAATGTTTAAAAGTGCTGAGTGACATTATTTCCTCCTATAGAGACACCATTGCTTCCCCAAGTTGCCTGGTTGATGATGTCATCGTTTTCTTTAGTTCTACCAAGATGACTTGTCAATTAAGGGAAGCATCCCTTTGGGCAACTTTCTGTTTGTGCTGTATCCTCTCCTCGATAAAGGGACTCTCCAGTGGTGAGAGGTGGTTCAGTGGTTAAGAGCACTGGCTGTTCTTCCAGAGGACCAGGATTCAATTCCCAGCACCCACATGGCAGCTCACAACTGTCTGTAACTCCTGTTCCAGGGGATCTGACACCATCATACAGACACATTCAGTCAAAGCACCGATGTAATAAAATAAATTATTTTTAAAAACCATTGTATAAGCTTCCTATTAGAGTTATTATGTCTTTGCCCTCCTGAAGCCACCTTACTGTACAGCAGGATTTGACCGTGGAGAGTCCCCATTCTCCACAGCTCTTGAGTATCTGCCTCCTCTTCCACCTTCTCTGCCCCCTCCCACTTCTCATGCATGTGAGGCAGGCACTCTACCATCCAGCTGCACCCCAGCTGCACCCCAGCCCCATGCTTTTCTCCTTACAAGCAAGATTTATACCATCAATTCTGAAAGATTTGGGTACTTTTCCCTCTAAGAATCTTTTCTTCTGGAGGGACCGTACTGTTCTCCATTCGGGGAAATTGTTGCTTTTTCACTGTTATGGGACTCTTGCAGCTCTGTACTGTCCCTTTGTTTGAGATGGCCTTGGGTTCTTATTCAAACAGAACATGAAGTCTGAGAGACAGTCTTCCTATGTATGTTTATGTGTTAAGTTTGCTGACAAAAAGTCATCAAATATCTACACACATTGAGTGATATGAAGAAGAAATGTCCATCTGTAGTAAGAATATTTTGTAGGGATCTTATGAAATATTAGTTTTTAAAAACCCATGTTATGCTGCAATTGAATTTGAGGTCATAGTAACACTGGTTGAATTATCTTCTTGAGGAATCATGGAGTTTGTGTTACATTCACGCAGGAAGCATTTACTAAGGAGTGTGTCCCAGACACTCCTCAAAGCTATGGGGATATTTCGATGATGAAATCCTCCTCCTTCGTGTAGTTTATGCTCTAGTGGGACAGACAAACAACAAACAAGTGCATTTTCTGTGTGTGACAACAGTAGCAGGACACAGAATGAAATAGGAGTGAAGAGGAAGCATGGGCTATAACACTAAGGACAGTGTTGGAGGGCTAGGTCAGTGGGGACTAGAGTTGTCTCTCCCAATAAAAAAGCCAGGTGGGTGTAGAAATCTGTCTCCAATCCCAACTCTCAGGAGGTGGAGACAGGGTATCCCACGGTAAGCTGGCCAGCTAGACAGGCTGAATCCATGAATTCTGGCTTCAGAGAGGGACCCTGCCTCAGCAGACAGAGTTGAGAGCAGTGAAGAAAGGCTCTGATTTTAACCTCTGGCCACAAATACATGTACACACACAAGCACACACACACATATGTACACACACACGTGCATGAACACACACATGCACATACGCATGCACACACATACATATATGCAGGGTAATGCTACTAGAAGATAAGAGCTTCTGTCTCCCCAGATTCATGTGTTGAAAATCATCGGGCTGGAGAGATAGCTCAGCAGTTAAGAGCATGTACTGCTCTTGAAGAGGACCTGAGTTTGGTTTCCAGCACTCATATCAGATGGCGCACAACCACCTGTAACTGCAGCTTCAGGGGATCTCATGCCCACTTCTGGTCTCCATAGGCTCCTTCACCTCTGTGCACACACGTGCATGTGCACACACACACACATACACACCTAAAAAGTAAAATAAAGTCTAAAAAAGATACTATTAGGAGTGAGCACTCTGGAAGGAGAATACATTCAGAAATGATGTCTTACCATAACAATAAGGGGCCCTGTGAGGGAGGACAAGAAAAGGAGATGGAGGAAAACAAGAAAAATATCTCATGTTCTGCCTTAGTCGGTATTCTGTTGCTGTGATGAGACACTATGACCAAGGCAATTCTTATAAAAGAAAGCATTTATTGGGGCTGGCTTACAGTTTCAGAGGTTTAGTCCATTAGCATCATGATAAGAAGCATGGCAGCAGGCAGAGAAGGTGCTAGAAAAGTTGAGAGTTCTACATCCAGATCCAAAGACAGCAGGAAGAGAGAAAGCCACTGGGCCTAGCGTGGGTCCTTGAAATATCAAGGCCCACCCCCAGTGACGCACTTCCTCCAACAAGACTACATAACCTCTCCCAAGTAGTGCATCCCCTGATGGCTAAGGATTCAAATATAAAAGTCTATGGGGGACATTCTTATTCAAACCACCATATGTTCCCTCCTTTGTGAGGAGTCAGGATTTATAGACAGATTAAAAAAAAAAACATGGAAAAAAAAGCAGAGTAGGGACAGTTTGGGGAAAGAAGGGAACTATCAGGAAAGGAAAGGGAGCCAGAGCCAAGAGAGTATGGATGGGTAATATAATATACATGCATGAAAATGTTAAAATGAAGTCCATTAATTTGTGTGCTAAGTGTAATAGACAGTATCTTGGTCCATCTGTTTTGTGTAACAAAATCCCCGAGGCTAAGTAGTTCATGAAAAAAAAATGGACTTTGAAAAATATTCCCAAGTATTAAGTTGCACCAATTTATAATAAATTAAGTTTGAAAGACATCATTGGTTTAAACATCAACACAGAAGTCTTGGGAGACAAAGAGTGTGGCAATAGTATTAAATACCTCAGACAGATAGCATCACAAGATAAAGACCATAGAATGAAAGAAGAAATAAGAAAGAGGAGGGTTCAGGCTAACTCTTTTCCACGAGCCTGTGGGAACTGGTCCACTCCTGTTAGAACTAATTCACTCTCTTTGGGTGAATGGGCTGAGGGAGGCCTAAAACTGGCTGGCCTCGAATGCACTGTGTAGGCCAGGCTGGCCTCCAACCTGACCAGGCTTGTAGGAATTCCTCATTCTCTCACAGAACAGCTGGGAAGGTTTGAATGCGTTACTCCCATTCTCTGAGCCTCCATGGCTCCTATATAAAGCTGCCAATTAGCTAGCTGTACCTGTCCAAGCTCGTGTGAAGCTCCACCTGATAAAAGACAGACATTTGCACATTGTTGGAATGTTCTGGGTGATGCTATCTTTTTTCTTCCCCAGGAGAGACTGCTCAGGTGTTATTTATAGCCAGTTGCCTCATGGGTAATGACTGGCTTCTCCCCAGGGAGTGGAAGAGGCATCCTAGGGTGAAGAAGAGGTAAACAGTGGGGGTAGGTCCAGCTCCACACTGCCGGAGCTGCATCCTTTCCCATTGGGTGCAGCACTACTACTGAAGGCTGTGGATTGGGTCTGGCATTTAAAGATTTGAAAGCATACACCGTTCTGGTGGGAGTGGGAATTAAGTCCCAAAGGCATGACATTAATGGTTTTGATTACAGAGGTGAACCTTAAACACGAATGTGACTTTGCACCGGTGAGTGATGCTCTGCAGAGTCCTACACATTCTAGAATCAGAATGATCTTAGTGACTTCAGAAGGATGTCTCTCAACAAGCCGCCGGGAAAGTCCTTTCTCAGTGGAAAAGCAAGGCATTTCCCTTATCTTCCCTGAGGCTGGGTTCTAGTTGCTTGACTCTCTATGTAGCAGATCCACTTCCTAACTTAGAGCCCTCCTAGCTAAAGTAGATGGAGGGTGGAGAGGCAGGACCCCATTTCCAAAGAAGTTCTCTCTCCTGGAGGGCAAATGCACAGGTGTTCTGCGTTCTGTCTCCTCAAATCTTTCTTGGGGTCCAGGAAAAGCCCAGCCCCCCCCACATGCCCAGGGTCTGAGCAACTTGTCTTCCACACTTGGTGCAGGTGCATCCTGCCCAGACCATTGATTGAGTACTTGCAGCAGTGACAGGTCCTCAGGGCTCTTTTCCTTTTGTGACTCATGTTTGGTTCTGTACTCAGAACTGAGTCTAGTTCCTCCACCACAGACACCACAGGAGAAGGGACTAAAACCACCATGTTTCGTGTGCTGGACAGTTGCAGCCATTTTTGTTTCTTAAATATGAAAGACAAATGGGACTCCAAAAGGCTTGAAGTTGAAAGAAACCCCATCCTGAGGTGAGAAAAAGTTTGTGAAATTCCAATGCCTTGACCTGGCAGCAACCTTTGCCACCACCCCCTTCCCACTGCTGTTGCTAGGAAATGACTAACACAACCATCGTGCCCCAGGGTCTCCTTGAGGAAACACCAACCCAGCCCCAGAGATAGGAAGCTGCCCAGCCCCGGAGAAGAAGCTCTCCTTGGACAAACAGCCAGAGCCCCTCCTCCAGGAGTGTACACCAATGTTTAAACTATCATTGAAGCCTACCCCAAAACGTATATAACCTAAAGCTTGCAAAGTTCAGAGTTGCTTCGCCTCTCCCTCTGGTATAGGCCACCCCACGTGTGTGATAGCCACATGCATTGGAACAATAAATTCCTCTTGTTTTCTGCATTGATTCAGTATTCAGAGTCTGTTTCTCACTGAGGGTTGGTGGGAAAATAAGGTGTTATCCCCTCCAGGGATGGGCCTTACAGAAATCAAGTGACAATTGAAAACCAAACAACAGTCTAGTTGAGATTTTTTGTTGAGGTCCCATGGAGCCACTGAGCAGCCTCCTGGAGTGGTTATGGAGGGTCCAAAAATCCCAGAGACAGCTCCCACCCAGGCAGGAGGCTGTGCCTCTGGTTTCTCTCTCTCAAGCCTAGGTGGGCTTATTAATTATTAGAGCCCGAAGCCTGTGACCAAATTCTGAATATAGTCACATGTCCTTTCATTGGAGGTGAATGTGAAAAGACTTCCCAAATGGCTCAGTGGCTCTATTTTCTTTGGGGCCCTAGCACTGCTCAGGGGAGGAACACCAACCCTTAAAAATGTCTCTGGAGGGTGGTGGTGGCTCTGGAGGCAGAGGTAGGTGGATCTCTGAATTCAAGGCCAGCGTGGTCTACAGGGCTACAAAGAAACCTTGTCTCAAAAACCAAACCAAAACACAACAAAAATATCCCTGGCATGGTTACAGATAACAGATGCCCATCTAGGCATGGCTAGATTACCCTGAACGTAAGGGTTATGCAATCTGGGGTTGCTTTAGAAAAATAACAGAGCTATGAATACTAAATTGGCTATGACTTTAATTTGAGTGCCATGTGAGAAATCGGGGCCACTAAAGATCAAGCTTCAACTTCTATGTGCCCCGGTACTGCCCCACTGCTCTAGAGTGGACTGTGACTTCTCTTTTATTCAAATACAACTCATACACCAAACAAGCCACACCTATTTAAAGTGTGGCATTCAGTGGTCTTACTGTATTCTTAGTTGTTTAACCATCAAGATAATCCAACAATAGTCTCTTCCTTTCCTCTCCCTTGAATTCTTTTCCTTTCCCCTCCTCCCCTCCCTTTCCCTGTCCTCCTCTCTTCTTTTCTCTTCCTGTTTTTCCTTCTCTCACCCCTCCTTCCCTCCCACCCCCTCTCCTTTCCTCTCCTTTTCTGTGGTACTGAACCCAGGGCCCCCCAGGTTCTAGGCAACTGCTTTATCACTGACTTATATCTCCAGCTCAAACAGCCGAATGTTTTCAGCATTCCAAAGAGCCCCATTTGCACTAATAGTCGGTCTCTGCTTCCCTGACACCAATAGACTTCAGAACATTTGTTGCACATAGCAGTAGTTTCCTTGGTGCCACTTGTATGGTTAGTGGTGATACTGCACTGCTCGAAGACATCACACTTTGTTTTTAGTTACTATTTCAGTTCATGTGTTAATTCTCCAACCCCCTAGAGAAAAAAATTGATGGAGTCCCCAAAGAAGGGGAGACCCAGGCCCCTTCCTATCATCTCTGTCACCTTCCTCTTCTGTGTCTCTTCACTTCCTGTTCCATATCTTGATTCTGATTGCTGGAACTTAAGAGAGAGTCAAGAATGGTGACCTAGAAGTCATTGTTCTCATGGTGATGAGTGGGACGGAGGAATGCATGCTCATGGGCTGACAACAAGTTCTTCCTGAGGTTGGAGACTTGGGGAGCAGTTGGCATTTTCTGCCTGCAGAAAGGATTTGGTTCAAGAATGGCGGCATTCTCCTGCCTTCTGTTGGATGACAAATTCAGGGAAGATGGAAATGCCTGGAATCTGGAGGGATCTTTGACAGGCAAGTGGCTTGGAGAGGTTACCATTTTAGATTCCACCTCTTAATCTGGAGGACATGTCTATGCCAGGACCAGGGCAGATGGTAGGAAATCAAGCCTGGTGTGGAGTTCAGGGATCACTGGAGGAATGAGACACTACTGCAGGTCCTAGAGGAATGAGACACTACCATAGGTCCTGAAGGAGTGAGACACTACTACAGGTCCTAGAGGAATGAGACACTACTACAGGTTCTGGAGGAGTGAGACACTACTACAGGTCCTGGGACAATGTGTCTCCTAGCTTTAGGGACTTTTAGGTAGTCAACATGTTATCACAGAAGGATGTGGGCACTGTAAGGACATGGCAGAGATTAGTGGGGGAATTCATTCATTTGTTAATTTATCAAACAATTATGGAGTATCTACATGTTTCAGGAAGAATTCTAGACCCCAGACACAAAGTAGTAAATATATCAGTTACATATATATTCCCCTAATCTTGGGGTAAGGAAAGGCTTCTAATAAGTATAGTACGTTCAAAGTGATGAGAACTTTGAAGAAAAATAAAGTTCAAATGGGGTTGCAGGTGTGAGGTGTCAGAATTCCAAACAGAATTCTCAAGAAAGGGCTAGAAGACAAAGTAAAGCCAAAACTTAAAGGAGTGGGCTTAATTACTTAATCAGGGCCCTCTACAGGAACAGAAGCATAGGATGAATATATAGTACAAAAAGGGTTTATTAGATTGGCTTATACAGAGTGGGCTATGAAGTCCAAAATGTTGTCTGTACACTTCTGCTCAGCCCATGAGGATGGATGTTGCCATCCCAGTCTGGTGCTGAAAGCCTGATGGGTTCTTGGAGAGCTGCTGATCTTCCTTCAGTCTACAATAGATGCTAGAGAAGCTGGGTTCTGATGCCAGTGAAGGTCAAGAGCAGAAGCTGCAGTAAAAAGGTAAATGCATTCACTAGCAAGGAGTGCAGATGAGCAGGCAAAAGCAACACAACTTTCCCCTCAGACTTCTTTATATCTGGGACTCTTCCAGAGGGTGCTGCCCAATCTAGGGAAGGTCTTTCCTCCTTGGTTAACCCTTCCTAGAAATGTACCCACACACCCACTCAGAGCCATGTCTCCTAGTTGACAGCCAAGATTAACGATCACATAAGCCATGTTCATATCTGCAGGGTACCTACCCAGCCAGAGACAGGAGGTGCAAAGACCCTGAGCTGAGACCATGCCTGGCAGAGTCAAGAGACAGAAGGGGGCCAGTGTGCAGAAAGAACAGGAAGAAGTGGGAACCATTAGGTAACAGAGCAGAAACCAGTTCCCACCCCTGCCTTACTTTCATCATTAGAGCAGTGGAGAGGTTTCAGCACAGAGGCAGAGAGTGTCATATGACTGGTGTGATTTGTTTAAAAAAAAAATCACTGTGGCTGCTGTACTGGGAACAGAGCACTGGGAAGACAAGTGGAGGAACCAGGAATATTGAGAAGGTGACAGTCGCAGAGTGTGGTGATCTGACACTGGCGCAGAGGACAAGTAGGGGAACACAAGAAGGATCAGATCTTCCCATGCTTCTTGGGAAAGAAGAGCTCTGTGGATGGGCTGGATTGAGAGCTGACTTAGCACAGAGCCTGTCTGTCACTCAGTTCAGGTGAGTTCAGCTTGCTGAGAAAATGAAGGACTCTTTCCAAACTCTCCCAGATCATGCAATATCTCCATTTTTAGTACTGTTTGGCTTTCAGAGATCTTATGTTCCAAGTGTCGCTGAAAACAACCAAAATGTCTCCTATCCATGAGGGACAGTATGACAGTATGACAGCAGGAGATGTACCAGTGCCCTGGAGTCACAATCTTTGGCTCAGTTCAGGGGTCTCTACAGCTTTGGTGGGCAATTTCCACACTCTTGAGATAAGTGTAGGAATGGCTACTGCTCCTTGGCTCAGCGCAGCCCGCTCTCCAGTGTACAGCACAGATTTATCAGCTCGTTTCCAATGAATGGAGTTTCTAGTGAGTGAAGAAGAAGAATGAGAATAACAGGACAGTCTGAGAGTAAGTTGCACTCCAAGGAAACCAACAGCCATGTTGTGAGAAACCCTACCATGGGTGGATAGTGCTTTGGGCAGAATGAGCCTCTGACCAACGAACAGTAAGAACCTAAAGTTCTTGGGGTTTTAGCCTGTGAGATGTGGAATCCCTAGTGAGGTGGGATGTGCACTCTCCACAGCAAGACCAAAGCCTAAGGTCCTGGTCCAGGCTCATCTCACATACCTGTGAGAAAACCTAAGCAGAACCATCCTCTAAGTCTTGGTCAGGTTCCTGCCCCACAGTACTGTGCCGTGATAAGTGTATGATACTTTAGGCAATTAAGATTCTGGGGAATTTCTTATACAGTCAAAGATATCCAGAACAGCTCTGCCTGAGTGTGCTGGAGGCTAGCTTCTCAGACCGAGGGCATTCTCTGCCCAGAGGGACGTTGTTGGTCACACGAGCAGCAGATCTGAGGTACCACAGAGTTAACGATCCCAAGAGCCATCCTCAGCCAATGAGGCATGGCAGTAGTGGATAAATACTCAAGCATTCCAACTCATAAATAAATGCCAAACCTAAGATGTGTCCTCCACAGTCTTTCTGAGCACCCACAGAACCACAGCTGTGCCCCATTAGAGAAATAATCAGATTTTTTTATTGGTTATTTTCTCTTTCTCTGTGTACTGGTTTATATTTGATGCCCACTCTTTATTGAATTCTCTGTTTTACTGCTATCAATAAGATAAAGGCTAGTGTTGAAGTAGCCAAAAAAAATCCATCCAGATAACTTCCCAAACAATTCCTATTCCAGAAAGTCTACAGGAGGCTGGCTATGTGTTGTTTTGGCTATATTTGTATTCACCATCTCATGAATCAGGTGTTCTCAACCTGTGGGTCACAACTCTGTTGGCAAACTTCTATCGCCAAAAATACTTACATTACGATTCATAATAGTAGCAAAATTACAGTTATGAAGTATCAACAAAAATAATTTTATGGCCTAGGTTCACCACAACATGAGGAACTGTATTAAAGGGTTGCAGCATTAGAAAGGTCGAGAAGCACTTCATAAATGATCTTGCTGGAGAGGAGGGAGGGGGAGTCCAGTGGACTCCTAACTTCTTAAGCTGCCTTTTTTACATCTGGCCACAGCTCACAAAAAGGATACCACTGAGGCTTATTTGGTGTCAATGAATATACTTTTCAGACTTAAATGTCTTTTTTTTTAATTGTGTCTTTTATATTTATTGCTTGCTTGCATGTGTGTGTGTGTGTGTGTGTGTGTGTGTGTGTGTGTGTGTGTGTGT
>CAJQZJ010034344.1:1306398-1317329 GCA_907164525.1 Lophiomys imhausi
GTGTGTGTGTGTGTGTGTGTGTGTGTGTGTGTGTGTGTGTGTGTGTGCTCATGACGGGGCACTTATGTGGAAGTCAGAGGTTAAGTAACAGGAACAATCCACCATGTGGGGTTCCAGGGATTGAAGTCAGGTCATTAGGCTTGGCTTCACTTGCCTCCCCTGCTGAGCCATTCTTGCCAGCCCAGAATTAATTTTCTTACCCTGGCCTATCAGAGGTTGAGACTAAAGGAGGTAAGAGTCTTGGTAAGGTCGAACCACTTAAGTACAGGTGAAATTATACGAGAGAGGGGGCATAGAGAACGAATTAACCGTGATGAAGCTGGATTGTGAGTTACAGTTAGAAAGGGCCATGCACACTCTAACCAGGAGTAGCTGGGTTTTAAAGCACCGAGTGTTGTCCCCCTTTCCTTCCCTTACCATGTGTACTTCATGAACGTTCCTACCCTTTCTGGATTCATCTAAAAGAACTGCTCACACCAACATAGCTTTCCAGGGTTGGCTACTGGAGGAAGCTAAACCACAGCAAGGCTTCCATGCGGCGATTTCTAAAACCCCAATGACAACAAACACAACTCCCTCCTGCATCCCTGGCTTTCCTCCAAATTAAGGAGGATAGCAGGTTAACCTGGAACACAGCTTTCGGTAGAGCGAAATCTTCAGTGTTCTGTAAATCTCTCCACCCTCCCACTGCTGCCAGGCTACTGTGCCTGGTCTTAATGACAATCACAAACCACACACTTTCTGAAGTGTAGGATCCCAGATACTCCCAGGTATTAGATACTGATGCCGAGAGTGACAGGGCTCACAAGATCCTGCAGGTGCCAACCCCTGAGAGTGGTAGCTAGTGGTCTCTGATCCTCATCCTTGGCAGTCTCCTTCAACCAAAGGGCTGGCTAGAAACTTCTTTGTTGCCTGGATGCCTACCGAACCTCACAACCTTTCCCCCACCATCTGAATCATTACTGGACTTCTCCTTAGGGTTAGTTGAAAAATGGCTATATTAGTTACTTTTCTCATTACTGCTACAAAAACACCTGGCAAAAATTGGCTTAGAAGGGTGAGTTCATCTTTGATTCATGGTTTGTGAGTATAGTCCATCACTGCAGGAAAGTCATGGTGGGAGGAATAAGAGGAAGTTGGTCTCATATTGTATCCACAGTCAGGAAGTGGAGAGGGATGGAAGCTACCAGCTCTCTTTCTCATTTTTAGTCAGACCCGGACCCCAAGCTATGGAATGGTACTGCCCACACCACCCCAGTTTACCACCACAGTTAATCCAATCTAGAAACTCACTCACACATATACGGAGCAGTTTGACTTTTGTCTTGTTCCTTCTGAGTTGATGATATCAGCCATCACATGACTGATGTGTTTTCAGGGATACTGAAACCTAAGTGTTGGCTTTTTTTTTTTTTTTTGGTTTTTCGAGACAGGGTTTCTCTGTGTAACAGCCTGGCTGTCCTGGACTCCCTCTGTAGACCAGGCTGGCCTCAAACTCACAGAGATCCGCCTGCCTCTGCCTCCCGAGTGCTGGGATCAAAGGCGTGTGCCACCACGCCCGGCAGTGTTGGCTTTTAGAATGAGCTGACAGGAACTGAAGACACCACCACTCCTTTGGAAGTAGCCAGTCTGATGACCCTTACTACTAGTTCCTAATTCAAGGTACGTCCACTCTTTTCTCCCCAAGGGGTCACTTGCAGTATCTGGAGACAGTTTGGATTGTCACAATTTAGGGAAGTTGTTGCTGGCACCAAGTGGGTAGCGGTCAGGGATGCAGCCCACAGCTGTCTCAAATGTCAAAAGTGCTCAGTGAGAACCTCTCCCTGGGCTAAATCAATCTCTTTCCAAATGAAACTGGCAGGTTATGGCTCTATATGATGTGTTACGGGGGAATGACATCAAGTTGAAAGAGCTAAGTGTTACAGGATTAACAGAAAGCCATCCTGAGCTAGGGAGGGAGAGACAGGCTGTCGGGAAATGGATATGCGCTGGACGTCAGGGTCGGTGTTCAGCTGGTCCATGACTCAATTTGTAAAAGAGGAGCAGTGAATTGTAAAGCAAGGTGTTTATGAAGCAGCCACAAAAACGCAGGATGTCTAGGAAGTGCTCATCCATGAGAGGCAGGGTACACTGTGGAG
Organism: Lophiomys imhausi; assembly: GCA_907164525.1. Classification (NCBI taxonomy): domain Eukaryota; kingdom Metazoa; phylum Chordata; class Mammalia; order Rodentia; family Muridae; genus Lophiomys; species Lophiomys imhausi. Next base: position 1,308,537 of record CAJQZJ010034344.1, read on the forward strand.
GAGAATAAGAGCAAGAAATCAGATACTGATGGGGACCGTGGGGTGAGGAGTGGTCTATTGCAGGCATTTGCTATCCTGCTCCCTAAACCATCGCAGAATCTTCCTTACCGCCCACCATCTCATCGGCTCCATACCCACTGGTTTTGGTTATTTCTTCCCATTCTTCAGTATTTATTTCTTGAGTGTAAATAATCCATGGGCAAAGCCTTCACACAAATGAAAGTATTCTCCCCGAGATTGGAGCTTTACCAGGGAAGCTGGGTACTTGCTCCTACCTGGCTCTCTCCTCCCCCTCTTCAGACATGCTGTGGGTTACCTCAGGAAGACAGCCTAAACAGGCAGAGCCCCACAAAACACCGCCCTGCCTGGCTCAGGACTCAAGGCCTGAGGCCCAGGAGGCAGATGAGGTCTCACAGGCTGGGAGGTCTCCTGGATGGCCAAGAGAGAGAAAAAAGAAAAAAAAAGTGGTGAAGAGGAGGGGAGAAGGAGGAGAAAAGGAAGGGAGAGAGGAGAAAAGGAGGGGTGAGAGGAGGAGGGAAGAAGTGGAGGAAAGGAAGGGAAGGTTTCCTGATAGTCTCTGAAGTAAGTACTAAGAGCTTCTCAGCTTGAAGCCAGTGTCTCTGGGAGGCTGTGGGATGACCCACCTTTTGTGTATGGGGGAAAGAATGCAAATGAAGTGTGGGGAGCGCGGGTTGGTCATCCAAATCCCCACACCTCCTTCTCTGTGGAAGGGAGTCGTGTGACCAGGTGACGGCACTCGCCACCCAATAAGGTCAAATGGAATACAATTAGGCAGGCTGGTCTTTATGATATTTATTATTAACAACTTATACTAGATGGAATATTTCAACTTCTATAGGATCAGGATAGCTGCATCAAACAGAAACACTTAATGGTCATTAAAGCTAGAACAACTAATATTACAATATATAACCACCACATCCTATAATTATATTAATATTCCCACATCACATATCATACGACCTGTCCGAAGACCGTGGCTCTCCTGCTTCCCTGCGTCGATGTTCGGAGCAAAGCCCCATTTCTAGTCTCAGTTCAAGGCCTGAGTGAATGGGCAAGGGATAGAGAGAGAGGTCTCAGCACAAGGTCTGAGGAAGGGGCATAGACCTAAGATAGAGACAGAGGCTGGACGTCAGTGACAAGACTGATCGCCACTTACTGCTTGTCTCCTTTGGTTTCTTATACTTTCATCTCAGCTTTAATTAACATATCTCTATGTCACCCGCATATGGCGGCACTTACTAGTTTCTTATCTGGCTCCTTCAGCTGGGCCTCAGCTGGGCTGTGGCTGACAGCTTCTTATGGGCTCCTTGCGCATAGGGCGGCACTCACTATCTTCTTATCTAGCTCCTACAGCTGGTCTCAGCTTGGGCTGTGGCTGACAGCTCATTGCAGCTAAACGAGAAGCTATTACTTATAATCCAATACTTAAATTACTTTACTAAACTTCCTGCAGCCCTTCTTTATGGCTGCTTACAGGCTCCTTACATGAAGTCAGCACAGTTTATTCATCAGCCCATTTAGTCTGACACACTGTACTAGTTTTCTGTTGTTACTGTGACAAATCACCACAGACCTTTTGGCATAACACAGCACACTTTTACCCTCTTACAGCTCTGGAAGTGAGAAGCATTCAGTCTGCTTTCAACTAAAGTCTAAAGTCAAGTTGCTGCAAGGCTGGGTCCCTCTCAAGTTCTGGAGAAGTATACATTCCCTCTTCTCCTGTTTTGAGGGGTTGCCTGCAATCCTGGCTTGTGGCCCCTTCCTGTCTTTTAAGTGCATCATTCCAGCCTCTGCTTCGGTAATCAGGCCATCCTCTTTCTGTCTCTGACTACTCCTTGGCCCCTCTTGCAAGGAGAGCTGTTATTACACTGAGCCTATCTGGGCAATGCAGCATGAGCTCCCCATCTCAAGACAATAACATCTGCAAAGTCCTTTGGTCACAGAAAGTAAACCTGTTAATGCTTTAGGATCAAGATATGGATGTCTTTGTGGTTCTCAACTAGCCTTTACACAATGTACATAGCCAATTAATGGGCCTTCCTGTCACCCTCTCACCAAACTCACATTACACTGAGTGAAGCCTGTCCCTACAGCTCCTGGCCCTTCTCTTGCAAATAACAATTTTAAGGATCCCTTGCCAGCTAGCTCCTTCTATGTTGGCCTGTGTCCTAAAGAGAGACTGGAAGACAGAAGGCAGAAGCGAGGGTGTACTTTCTGGCCCAACACAGACAGTGTGGCTTGGTTCTGTGGGGTGGTTTGTAGTTCTAGCTCTCGTCAGACAGACCTCCTCCATGGACTCCACTCTCACTGAACAATATTTATGAGGGACCTAACTCCTTGGAGACTCTCAGGACACCGTCTGGCTCTGTGGGTGGTAGCAGTTGCGTGATGATTTCAGTCTTAAGGCGGCCTTACCATCTTCTCATTGGCTTTTCTTTATTTTCTTTATTTTTTTAAAGATTTATTTATTATGTATACAGTGTTCTGTCTGCAGGTATATCTGCAGGCCAGAAGAGGGCACCAGATTTCATTATGGATGGTTGTGAGCCACCATGTGGTTGCTGGGAATTGAACTCATGACCTCTGGAAGAGCAGCCAGTGCTCTTAACCGCTGAGCCATCTCTCCAGCCCTCATTGGCTTTTCAACCATCTTATTTTCAATCTACTATTACATTCTCTCTGGTATTTCACCTGTTTCAGGCCTATAGATTCTCACCAAATTCTGACTGGGATACTGGCTTCCATGGGTTTTTAAAACATCGTCTGAAACTGTCCCGCTTTACTCCTGGGACTTCCTTATCCCAGTTAATCTGAACTGCATGTCTTTCTCCAAATATACTTTCTTGCTAGTTTTTATGTCAGATCAACACAAGCTATAGTCCTTTGAGGGAAGGGAACTGCAACTAAGAAAATGTCTCCATAAGATCAGGCTGTAGACAAGCTTCTAGGGCATTTTCTTGAGTCCTTGACAGAGGAGGACCCAGAGCATTGTGAGTGTCATCCCTTGGCTGCTGGTCCTGGGTTCTATAAGAAAGCAGGCTGAACAAGCCATGAGGAGCAAGCCAGTAAGCAGCACCCCTCCATGGCCTCTGCATCAAATCCTGCCTCCTGCCCAGTTTGAGTTCCTTCCTGCCTTGGCTTCTCTCAATGATTATGACTTGGGATACATAAGCCAAATAAACCCTTTCCTCCCCAAGTTGTTTTTGGTCACAGTGTCTCATCACAGCAATAGTCACCCTAACTAAGACAGGTATGCTCAAGCCACACCCACTTTATGATGTCCCTTCACATTCTTGTATTCATTTGTCAAAGTACTTTGACTCCTTGTGGGATCATTTCAGATCTCTTTCTACCCTCTTGATTACTGGGCATGGAGTGATTTCTTATTGCAGCTGTAGCAAATAACTGATGTTGGGTCTGCAACACACAGAATTGCTCTGAGTGAAGGTACTTGTGTAGGTTATAAGAACCCACAACTTTCATATCTGTACACTGTCCATAAAGGGATTAACAAATGTGTATTTCATCAAATAAATGCTGAACTTGAAGTAATGGGCCTTATTCTTAGCAGAGTTCTGTGAGATAAGAAACTCCAATCAGTTTTCTTTTTATCCTCTCTACTTAATTTTACTAAAGGCTAGAAAAAAAAACCTTATATTTTCTCTAGTCTACTTAGTTTAAATTGAATTTCAACTCAAGTTCCTAACCAAATAATCTGTACCTCACAGTATGTAGGCAATGTAAAAAGCATGATGCAATGGAAAATATTTCTGTGATTATCATCACCAGTGAAGATGTTGGCACGGATTCTTTGTCTTGTTCCTCGACAGTTAATCTAGCAAACCTGCAACTTGAGTCGTGTGCTCACCCTTTATGTGACAAGCTGCAGAGTTGATCAAGCAAATACAGGTCTGATCCATTCGTTTTCCATTTATGTACACGGGACAAATGACCCACAGCAAAGAAACCTGACTCTATCACAGACACAAGAGAGTCTGGATTGATGAGCTATGTAAACCAGCCCATCACAGCCCTGATGGGCAACACAACGGCCTGGGTGAGTACCTTAGCTATCTTGTTGCAGGAGTGGGTTCAGCATTCCAGTAGAGCGTGGAGCCCATTCTCTTCATGCTCAGTTGCCTGGGCTCAACTATAGGAGTCTACCCCAGGGATAGTTTCTTAGCCCATCCAGAGGGAAGCTGATTCAAGCCTGCCCCCTTACCCCTCTGTTAACACCACTAGCTAGAAGTATGCATTTGTACTGATGCTAGAAGGCATGGGTCACAACACTAGGGGGACCTCTGTGCTGTTCCCAGCACTTTTATCCACCCACAGTGATACAAATCTGGCCTGAGAACAGGGAAATGCCCCTCAGGAACTCTCTGAAGTTTCCTTGGTTTGCAACCTCTCCCAAAGCTGCCCTCCCAAGAAAGGTCATGTCTACTGATTCCGAGCACTGCCTTGCATAAACGGGCTCCCTCTCATAGTTTTGCTTGTGGAGTTGGCTCTCAGAACAGAGGAACTTGTGGTCATGGTTATTGGAGTTGTCCGTGAGCGATGTAGCCATGGAAGATGGCTGTGACTGAGTCTCCTTCAGAATCTCTTCTTGTTCAGTCTTCATAAAACCACATGGTGGCAGTGTTTAGGAATGCTACTGTTACCTCCTTGCCATGGTCCCAGGCACCCATGCTTTCTATACATGCCTCCTCAACCCTGGAATGGATCATAAAGAACCTGGTGCTCTCATGTTCAACCGCTGGCTCGCTGACTGAAAAACTGTCAAGAGTTCAGGAACGAATGTGCCTTGGGCCACTCTGTCAGAACACGAGCCCCAAAGATGATTTCTGGCCTGAATTTTGAAGAAGAATCAAAGGAGACAGGAAACTGAGAAATAACACAGTAAGAGAGGAGTGTGTGTGTATGTGTGTGCATGCTCGCTAAAGATCAATCAAAGGGCTTCATGTGCCAAGCTACAACATTAGGCAGTTCTAACACAATATGAGTGGAGGTTTTCTGCTTGGCTTTTTCCATCCCAGCCTCTAGTGACTGAGTCAACTTGTTGAGTAAGGCATTCCCTAGGAAAGTTCTAAAAAGGTGACCAATAGACACAGGGTGTGGGGAGACAGGAACAAGCACCCTGGCCTGCTTGGACTTGAGCTATTTCAATATCCGAGACCCTGTCCCCCATGATGGTTCAGGGGATGGTGGCCCTACTTCCTGACCCTCCATTCTCTATACTTGTGCTTCCTATAGGGTGTTTCCAGTTTCACTGTCCTCTCCTCCCATCATGGCCTCAGGGGCTCAAAGGAGGCCAAAACGCTTTGTGACTTAGGGATACAAAAGACAAAGACACTAGGTACTTGTGAGAACAAACTGGGCCCCTAGTGGGGTTGCTGACAATTGTGGGTGATTCAAGGAGCCAGCAGGGCCTCAGGGAAGACATGGGGATGGGTTGTACATTTCACAGAAGGTGTACCGCAAGCTCAGCAAATTGCTGGAGATCTCAGATGCTTGTTTTGTTCCAGTTAATCAGATTATAGACCCTGATTAAATAGGATTTGTTGGTAACATTGATTTATGAGCCATGGGGAGCTTTATTAATAAGTCATTTGTTTGGGGACTTTGAATGCTGGGCATTCAAAGACAATTTCAAATGATTTTGGAAACTTTAGATTGCTTATTGCAAACTTTTAGAACCTCTAAGGAAAAAGTTAATACCTGGTGTGTTTCATTCCTGCAATGCTGAAAGAGATCACAGAAAAAGCCTAGCACCCCATGAGCCTTCAGAAAGTCAGCTATTGTGCAGACCTTAAGGTGTGTTCCAAAATCCTGTACAGTCCTTTCCCTAACCTATCTCAGAAGAGCTGTAGGAGCTCTGTCTGGCTCTTGGGGAAAGGATAAATGAAGGAGGTGCCTCTGGGTAATAAATGGACTCCCATGACCTATCCCTCCTTGACACACGGGGACCAGAGGCCTGTTCTAAACATTTGCCTGCTGTGCCCCCGTCACACAGAGAAGTGAGTTAAGGGTAATACAGGAACAGAGCTTGGAGTCTGGAGGCCCCAATATTGTCTTTCTCAATTTAATTATCTCAGCAGATGTGCACCGTCGAGGGTAGCAACTGTCTCTAGGGATTCCGATTATACACACAAGTCAAATGGGGTTGGAGTCCTGAGTTCTCCATGGGTGCTATTTGGATAAGCTAACTGTTGTGTGCCTCTGTTTCCTCTTCTGTTCTACTTGTGTGTTGGGATTAAGTAAGTGACCACATATAAACGTTTTAGAATAGGCCCCGTTGTGTTCCGGGGCAGACGTGGTGAGGCAGGGCAGCAGCAGTGCCCAGAGAGCTCCCGCTTTCGGTGATGTCTTGATTTTTCTGCAACATGACACACATGCGCACATAACCTAGAGAGCGTACAGTGTAAGCTGGTGTCACATAACCCAAACGCATCCGAAGACAAGTAGATAGATTTCATTTCAGTATAGGATGTGGAGAATGTACAAGGAGCAGAGGAGCCTGGGGAGCCTGAGGCACTGGAAAGTACAGTTCTGTCTGTAGTTAGTGTGATTGTCAAAACACTCGTTGGGAGCTGGTGAGGTGTGTCAGAGGATAAAGATGCTGGTTCAGCTAGCCTAGTGACCTGAGCTCTATTCCCAGAGCCCACCCAAAACAAGAAGAGAGCCAGGCAGGGAGGCCCAGAGCTTTAATCCCAGCACTGGGGAGGCAGAGGCAGGAGGATCTCTGTGAGTTCAAGGCCAGCCTGGTCTACAGATTGAGTTCCAGGACAGTCAGGGCTACACAGAGAAACCCTGCTTTGAAAAACCAAAAAAAAAAAGTGAAAGAGAACTGACTCCATAAAGTTACTCTCTGACCTCTACATGCAGTGGTATCACACCATCACTATCTGTATACTTATAAACAAACAAATAAGTAAATACTAAAACAAACAAACAAAACCCAAAAAACTTGGCGTGATAAATCAAGTCTGTTCCAAGACTGGATATCCCTAGAAGCTGCCATAATTATTGGGACTTGAATAGAAATGGCAAGCAGGCTAGGTAGAAACTGATGTTAGTTTTTTAATGGAGTAAGTCATGTTATGGCCAAAATGAAAGGTGAACTCCTGCCCTGAGGCCTGAGATGTTCCACCTAGCTTTCATTGGGAATTACAGATGTAGACCAGGACCCCGTCTGGATGTCCCTCCTCACACTAGATAAGCCACTCTTGTCCTTGTTCCTCTTGTTTCTGCTTCCTTCTTTCCGTTCTTCTTGCTCCATGTGTTTTTAATCTTTTTTTTTCTACATTTATCATCTCTGCCTAATCTTCCTTGACTTAGCACATTACATGACTCTCCAACCTAGGAGCACATCGGGGAGGCCCTTTAAGCATGCCAGGTGAGAGAGCTTCTTGATTGTGTTAGTTGGGGTGGGGAAGACCCACTGTGAATGTGGGTGCTGTGATTTCCTGGGCTGGGCCCTGGACTGAAGAACAAAGGCAAGAGGGAGGGGGCCGAACAGCACCCACAATCCTTTGCTCTATGTTTCTTGACCACAGGAGCAATGTGACCAGCTGTCTCAGGCTCCTTCCTGGGGCTGTGACATTCTCTCTGTAACTTTAAACTGTGAGATGAAATAAACCTTATCATCCCTAAGTTGATTTTGCCTGAGGATTTTGTCATAGCAGTAAGAAAAGAAACCAAGACATAAAGATACCAAGTTACATTGTCCTGATTCAATGGTGTGTAGTTTTGTTTTGTTTTTTTCTCTACCTTTTTTCTTCTTCTTCTCTGAATTTCCTTTTCTGCCTCTGAAGCATTTCCTACAGGAAAAAGAAAGGGGCTCCCACTCAGGAAGCTACAGAAACTTACAAGGCTCAGGAAGATCATGAAATTACAAACCTCCAAGGGCCCACTCCAAGGTTATAAAGGCAGTGAACAATTGCTGGGGAGAGAAGACTCTGTGGAGCTGTTGGTACTCAAGGAGGTCCAGGATGAAGCTGCTTTTAAGTCGCCCATTCTCCTGCAAGTAACCCCCACCCCTGCTCATGTAAGTAACCTCAATAAACTCACTGGTTCACAGCTAGATAGGTGGAATTGTTTCTTTGACCCTGTGTTGATACCTCTCTGGGTGAACAGACATCCCTTCCTGTCTTCCCGGGAAGGTCCTACCACAAACAGTGACATGAAGCCTTGGTTAACTGATTTTGTGTCAGACATACTTCCCACACCCACTTTAGAATATTAATATCTGAGAATGTGAATTCGGGGAAGAGGTATCAACATAACAAGAAGGGTTGTAAATATAAAACATCAAGAAAGAACTGAAGAAAATATTAAAACCAGAGTACCAAGAAAGCTTCATTCTTGATTCATCCCGGCATGGACCACAAATCAATTACTCACAGATTAAAAAACTGGTTTGTTTGTTTGTTTTTTACAAACAATAAACAAAGAAATCATTACTTACCCTTTGTTATTAATCTATTGCATTTCAGAGATGAAATCAAGGCCCTTCTATCTTCTGAATTACTCAGAACCAACCATGAGATAGTATTTGGATTCAGTTACATTATCTATAAATAACACTAAAACTACACTGTGGTCATCCTGCCAGAAATGTGACTCTTGAACAGAGGAGAACAAACAAGCATAGCAACAAAGGAAAGAAAGCAAACAGTCCTATGAGGAAAATCAGAAAAATGAAATGCTCAGTCTCACATACACACACACACACACACACACACACACACACACACACACACACACACA
>CAJQZJ010034344.1:1317339-1338614 GCA_907164525.1 Lophiomys imhausi
ACACACACACACACACACACACACACACACACACACACACACACACATTAGAGGAAATGATGTGACCAGGAAGTGTAGGAAAATTCAGATGGCTCATCTAGGTTAAATATAATATCAAATGCATATTTCATGATGCCACACTATAAATACTGTCCAGAATCATTGAGTTCAATGTCATAAAGAGTAGAGTTCAAATCTTGGTGTCATTAAAGAATGTTTTGTTTATTTATGATTGGTGTGTGTATGTGTGTGTGTGTGTGTGTGTGTGTGTGTGTGTGTGTGTGTGTGTATGTGAGAGAGAGAAAGAACACATGCCACAGAATGCATGTGGAGGTCAGAGGACAACTCTCAGGAAGTACTCGTTTCCTTCCACCTCGCTGAGGCAAGGCCTCTCTGGTTATTGTTCTGCTGTGTACTCGACGCTGGTCTTCCAGCTTCCAGGTGATTCATATCTGCCCCTCCTTGATGTCACCGTGCCAAGACTGTAGTTGTCCTGCCTCACCTTCCCTGCTGGTCAGGTCGGCAGGCCTGTGCAGCAGGTGTTTGCTCCATGTCCCTGGTCTGTGGTTGGTTCTCACTTAGCATCTCTATCATTTTGGGTAATTCACTTGCCTCTTCTTCATTTGAAAACTGAAGATGCTAACACCATGAGACTCATATGAGTTAATGTAAGAGAATTATCCATGCCAATACCTAGATAGAAGTCATTTGAAAATGATGACCCGTTTTGTTAGTTGGGGGCAAATGCAATGGCAGCTCTCCCCAGTGTGCTCTCTCACTGCTTGGGAGCTGTTTTCTTCCTCCTGTCATTCAGCTGAGCTGCACGCGCCTGGGCATTTCCCTGTACTCAGACCTCCTGGCAGTGTGCCCTTCTTGGAGATGTTGCCACCTGTTCATATTGATCTCTTCCTTAAAGCCATTCCAGCTCCCATGAACATATGTTTGTCCCTTTGAGGCTGCAGTGACATGACAGTATTTTTATATTGTCTAAGTCTAACAGGAACGAGAAAGGAGACAACAGAATAAATTTTAGAAAGTGATAAACTGTTAGGTAAATGAGTTGGTTGTCAACAGGAGCAGTTAGAACCCCTGACCACCTCAGAGAGACCAGAAGAGCAACCCAGCCCTACAGATGGCAGTCCAACAGGGGACCCTCAGGGACTCAGGAAAAGGCTTGAGAAATGAGGTTGAGTTCAAACATGTGGAGTCTTCCAAAGTGGGCCCAGAAATACTTGGATCTCTCACTGGCCTCTGTGGTCTTTGTCACACAAGGACTGCCCCTCACTTACCCCCTCAGAAGAGTATTATTCCCAGGGGTTAGAACAGATCGATCTCCAACCTAGAGTCACCAGCTGCTGTTGATAATGGGGGAGCTCTGGGAACAGGGTGTTGACACTCAGCTTTCTGCTCTCATGGAGCTTTTAGAATACAGACACCTATAATCCTGGCACTTGGGAGGCTGGAGCAGGAAGATCATCAGTTCCAGGCCAGCATGGGCTACATAGTGACATCTTTTTCCTTGCAGGCCTCAGAGCATCCTGAGGAGAGGGAGGTGCCCGGGTGATGGCAGCTACTGCTGTGGCACTGAGTTCTTGATGGTGCCATGTACCTTAGTGTTGAGTCGCCTCCCACTCATTGCTTTAGATACCAAAGCTCTGTGGATTTCCTTGGATCACTGGTGATTCCTTCTATTTTTTTAGTCTTAACTTTTCACCATCTGTACTTTTGTTCTTTTTCCCCCTTTTCACCATTCTCTACTTCCTCTTTATCCTTTCTCTTTCTTCCCTTGATCCTTCCTTCTCTCCCTTTTATTTCTTCTTTTAAAAAAGTCATATTTCCCTTTAACTGAGAACTTCATTCAGACCATTTTCTCCATGGGCAATTTATGCAGTTCTGGGGATCGAATCCGGGGCTTGGTGCTCTCTGAGGAAGCATTCTCAACTGAACCACCATGTCAGCCTGGCACTTGCTTTTTAAAGGGTGCCAGGCATGGTGGCACACATTTTTAATCCCAAGCCCTTGGGAGGCAGAAGCAGGCAGATCTCTGAGAGTTCGAGGTCAGCCTGGTCTACAAAGCAAGTCCAGGGCAGCCAGAGCTACACAGAGAAACCCTGTCTCAAAAAAAAAAAAAAAAAAAGGATAGAACTTGAAGTATTTTAGCAACTTCTCTAGAATTTCTGACTTGGTATCAGCCAACCATTTGCTCTAATTTGTTCATCTCTTGACCTGCCCTTAACACAGACATTAGTGAACTACTTCAACTGTTTGTGTTTCTGGGTCTACAGAAGGCATTTTCTTTCCTTTCTGTTTTCCTATCTGCTGTAGAATGATATTAATATTGAATATTGATTCATAAGGTCATTAAGGCAGCTGTTATTCCTGCTATATTTTAAATAAACACACAGAGACGTATTATATTTAATATAAGCCTTAATGCACTGGGGCTGGGCAGATCTTAACCCCCTAAGATACCTTGTCCACTTTCCAGCCAAAACCCCATAAATACTTGCACAGGTTTTCCATTTGGACCCATTCTCTCCATCATGCCTCTCCTTAGAGAAAGCTCTCTCGACGGCATGCTTCTAGTCCATGCTAACCCAGGCTGACCTGCTCTTTTCTTTCTCCTTCCTCCTCTCTCCTCATGGTCCTTCTGCTCCCCCCAAGTCTGAGAACCTTAGCCCCACCTACCTCTCTTCTGCTCAGTCCAGGACATAGATGACTTTATTAGCCAATTAGGGATAATTTGGGAGGGAAGGCTTATACAAGGCCACTTTGGATACATGAGAATTTGTTTGTAGGGCAGCAAGGATCTTGGAGGGGCAAGCAATTAACACCTGAACACATAATAAATTCCAAATCAACCCCAACAATCCACATTTGTGTTATTCTTGTAGTGTGGCAGTACTTAAACAGAATCGAATGATGGACTTGAAGACAGCATAAAATTGAAGTCTGGTGTACGTAAATGTGAGGAAGTAATTGTTTAGGATTTGTGTACTAAGAACTATCAGAAACAACATTAAAACTTTATTTATGAAAGAAACCCATTATGATATGCTTTGTGCTTGTTTAGAGGGAATTACAACATGGTCAAATGCCAGAACTCTATGTAGCCATTAAGCACCATTTTAAGGATTTATACTTACAACTTTTATTTTATATGTTTGTGGATCTTTATGTGAATGTATGCCACATGTATGCAGGTGCCTGTGGAAGCCAGAAGAGGGTGCTAGGTTCCTCTGGAGCTGGAGTTAAAGACAATGACCTGCTTAATGCAGAGAGATGCTGGGAACTGAACTTGGGTCCTCCAGAAAAACAGCACATGATCTTAACCAATGAGCAACCTCTGCAGCCCACTAGGAAATATTTTAAAGAAAGTATGTGCTGGTATAACTAAGTTCCTAAGTGAAATAAATGGATCAATAAACCTAAGATCTTACATATTTACATATAATTTTTGTAAAGAAATAATCTGTTATATATGTATATGTATATATATGTCTTTTTACTTAGCATATCTTAGCTATACATAATGAGCTTCACTGTGGCATTTTCATACTTGTATTTAGTGCATTTTCATCAGATTCACCCCATTATCCTGTCTCGCCCCCTTTCCCTTCCATTGTTCCTTTTCCCAACTGGAACCCTTTTACTTTCACGTTTATCTTTATTTTTTAAAAATGATTCATATTTTGTAAAAATTTCTGTAAAGGAAATATACACATTAGAGAGCTTAAATTCAACATTTCTGAGAAGTGAAATTTTAAGTGACTTTACTTTGTTGTGTTTTTCTTTTCCAAGAATTTTATTTGAGGCACAAATACATTTGTAATTAAGAGAAAATTGCTGTTCTGAAAACAAAATCAAACACGAAACACACCTGGTTTATTTTTCTTGTCCCTGGAGAAGAGTCAGCTTTTCCAGAGTTGAGCTTGCTGGAGGACAGAGTTTAGAAACGTCTGCTGCATCCTATCTTTCCCAGGGTGCTGGGCTCAGAAGGCTCCGAGAATTCTGGGCAGTTGTGTTATTTGCTACGGTTATGTGAGTACACTGGTCTCTTATCTTTCTCTGAAGTCTTCAGATCCATATAGTTTAAGGAAGTTTACAACGTTACAGTCACTCAAACCATTCCTAGGTCTCGGATTTAGTAGATTTTCCCCTTGACTTAAAGGCTGGATAACCGTTAGGTGAGGTGGCCTGCCAGTTTCCAGTGGTCGGGAGATTTAACACCCTATGTGCTTCCCCACCGGCATAGACAAGAAGCTTTTCATTACCCCATAAACCCTTCATGCTATGCTTGGGAAAGCAAGGAACACTGAGATTTAGTAGACTGCTCAGATCAGGGTCGAGGGGAGCGCTAGCAGCAGCAGTGCCTGTGAGGCCAGCTGTACGGGAGTGCGGAGCTTCCTAACAAAGTGCCCGGGAGAGGGTGGTGTGGTCAGATCAGTTGAGGAAAGACACTACTGTATGAAACAATAGTTTATCTAGAAGTTTAAAAACAACTCCCAGAGCAATGTTCATTCATACTGTCTGTCGTTGATGGAATGGTGTTTTCCGGCCTTAGGAGAGGCATTCAGCAACAGTTTGGTAAAGCACAGAACCAGGAGGAACACAGGAAGGTCGCAGTCGCACCAACCAAACCACAAGGCAAAAGCAAGTAAGCATTTGCTCTCTGTTGCTACCACAGGGCAAGTGCTTGCAAAGGGAGGTCAGCGAGCCAGAGAACCGCATATGGTATAATCTAAAGACTGTGAACCGCATATGGTATAATGAACAGTAAATGCCGATTCTGGGGACACTTCTGAATGCCCATGAAGCAATGTTCCTGGTCAGTTACAGCTGGCTCTTCCAGCCCTGTGAGAGCTTCATGAGCACCAGGCCAGTCATGACTCATTTAAAAGCACCATGTGTATTGCTAGATACCTATCATGTAAAGCACTGGTCCCTGACCTTGTGCTTAACGTTCTTGGATGAACATACCACGATTTAAGAGTTCACTAAAACGTTGGGCTGGAGCGGTGGCCCAGCAGTTAAGTGCACTGGCTGCTCTTGCAGAAGACCCAAGTTTATTTCCCAGCACCCACATGTGGCAGCTCACAACCATTTGTAGCTCCAGTTCTAGGAGACTTGACACCCTTTTCTGGCCTTTCTGGGCAGCGGGCATATACATGGTATACAGACTTACGTGCAGGCAGTACACCCTTACATGTGAAATGAAAAAATGGAAGGGAAGGGAGGAAAGGAGGGAGGGAGGGAGGGAGGGAGAGAGAGAGAGAGACAGAGAGAGAGACAGAGAGAGAAAGAGAGAGAGAGACAGAGAGAGAACACAATCACATTCATCTTATTCCTTAGCCTTAAGGAGGAAGGAAAGTGTAGCAGGGTGGATGAAATAAGCCAGTCACAAAAAGATACACTACATGGTTCTGCTTGTGTGATTTGCCCAGATTAATACAGACAGACAGAAATGTTTCCAGGAGCTGGGGGAAAGGGGAGTTATCCTTTACTGAGTACAGAGTTTCAGTCTCTGTACTGGGGAGATGGAGCTCTGAGGACTGCACAGCAATGGGAATGTATAAACTCATGGAAAGTGGTTATGATGAAGCCAGACATGGTAGCTCACACTTGTAACCCCAGCACAAGTTTTAGGCCAGTTTGGGGTACGTGGTGAGCTTTATGGTATGTGTATGTACCACAAATAAAAATGAATTTAAGAAATGCTGGGCACCTTGTGAGTTTACATTCAGTAAAGCTCTGGAGATGTGTGGCTCTGCTCTCAGAATGGTACAGTCTGTCCCAGTGAAAGGAGCTACTTGAGCAGGCTGACTGTGACCCGGAACAACTTCCGGCCAAGCCTGAATCCAGGGGGTACACCTGTCACACAGCCATAGGCTGAAGGGCCAGGCATACTGCCAGGGGTCAGCGACCACAGAGGGAGCTAGACAGAATGAGTGGCAGTTCATAATGAATTCCTCTATTAGATTCTGTTACAAGCTCCTCCTTTCTTCTCTTTCATGGCATAAAAGCATAATCAGTGGTTTTCCCAGCCCAGGTCTACTTGGCTCTGTGGAGCTTCCCACAAAAGGGTCCTGCCTTTCCCATATGGATGCTTGCACATGGAGCCACGCTATCTACTGGCAGACCAGGGGCCCCAGAACACCTCCACCCAGAGAGAGGCAAGGTCATCTAACCGAATTTCTGCCTCTGACTTTAAAACCCAAAGTTCCAAGTGCCCCATGCTTAAGGCAGCCCTAGATGAATTCACGGCCATGAGTGTGCCAGGCCTGGCCGCCCGGGAGCTTGGCCACATCGCAGCGGTGACCTGGTGCCACTCCAACCCAAACAGATTTGTCACAGCCGCAGGCTTCCAGTGTAGCCAGAGCAGCATTGTGTCTGACAAACCAGGCCTCTGTCAGGACAAAGGGGGCTCTTAGAACTCACTCTGCCTTGGCTACTTCACACCCAGAAAGAGCCAGGGGACCTTTTTTGTCAGACTCAGGAAAACAAAAGCGATTCATTTCGGGCCATGCACCAGCACTAACTACATTCTTTGTGGCCAGCCAATGCAGGGAGGCCTTGCAGCCAGCTATCCTGACAGCCTGGTTTATCCAGAGCCTGCTGAGGGCCAGGGACTATTCTAGACACCATTATACGTCATCTGAGTTAATCCTCCCAACAATGCTATGGTGAAGGGATTATCTCCACTGTAGTCATGTAGAAACTGAGGCGGGTGGAGGGGAAGGTCGCTCAGCTAGTGACCAGTAACAGAGGCAGGATTGCTATGGATACTCAGATGGCTGATCTGTAAGTTGACTGCTGTTCCCAACATATCCCAGCTACACAAACATCGCATAGGGTAAAACAATTCTCCTGGAACTTCCTTCTCCAGCCATACTGACTGGGAAGGTCTGGAATGTTTCTGATGCACTCCAACACACACGTCAACTGAGCAGAACCAGAAAATATTCAAGGGGGTTGGGATTCATAGAAATTTTTCTTTTCTTAAATTTCTTTCATTAAAAAAAAAAATCTTTATTTTTTGTGAGACAGTCTCACTATGAGGTCTTGGCTGGCCTGAAACTCCATATGTAGACCAACCAGGCCTTGAACTCACAGAGATCCATCTGCCTTTGCCTCCTGGGTTCTGGGTGCTACCACACCATGGGAGGAGGGGCTAGAGAGATCGCTCAGTGGTTAAGCAGTGCTTACTGTTCTTCCAGAGGACCTGAGTTCAATTCCCAGCATGGATGAAGGCCAAGTTCAGAACCACCTGTAACTCCAACTCCAAAGGATCTGATTTCTGGGCTGTGTTTTCACACACACACACACACACATACACTTACACTTTTTTTTAAGCCATGAAAACTATTTTTTTAAGTAAAAGAATGCTTATTACATTGTAAAAGAAATGAAACATGCAGAATTATAAAAACGGAGGCCATGATTTCTATGATATGGGACTATCTGAAATGTTAATCCTGTGATGGTCAGAGGCTCCTAGTGAACATACTTCTTCCTGCAGATTAGCCTGAACCCCTGATAACCGCATTCATGTGTACAGTTGTACAACCCCCCTCCACTGCCCCGGTGCCCCACTAGACATTTCTGGCCTTGCCTGAAGAAGTGTCAAAGCAGGAAGCCTCTCTTCTCTTACCATTTTACTATATGCCCAGAAAACAAAACAGCTTTTCATTATAGCTGGCCATCATGGGCCACCATCACACATGCCTGACAGAAGCCACTTGAAAGGAGAGAAAGGTTGTTTGCCTCACAGTGTCCGAAGATTTAGCCTACAGTCGCTTGAGCTGCTTGCTTTGGACCTGTGCACTGAGTGTCGTGGTGGGAATGTACACCATAGGAGACTGGCAACCAAAGCTTTACCATGGGAACCTTGGTGAGACATTTAAGGTTCAATGGTAACAAAAGTCAAATGAAAGTCTCTGGTACAATGTGAGTCCCAATTCCCCCCCACAAGCTCACTAGGGGGTACGGCTGGTTGTCAGCCCTTGACCTCCACACAGCTACCTCCCACCTCGCCAACCCTATGTGTCATATTGTCTGCTGGCGTTTTAGACAGAATCTAGACATTAGCTAGAAAATCGGTCTTTGAATCACCCAAGTTTGAGATTCTAGCTTTTTTGTTTTGTTTTGTTTTTTTAAAGATTCATTTATTTATTTATTTTATGAATATGATTGCTCTATCTTCATGCACACCTGGAGCCAGAAGAGGGCATCAGATCACATTGGGGATGGCTGTGAGCCATCTGGGATTTGAACTCAGGACCTCTGGAAGAGCAGCTAGTGCCTCTTAACCACTGAGCCATCTCTCCAGTCCCTCTAGGTTTTTGTTTGTTTGTTTTTAGGAAGGCAATGGATAACAAACAGTGGCTATCGTCTCTTATGATCATTTCATGGAACTGTCTTAGTTTTGGTTACTATTGCTATGATGAACACCGTGACCAAGCAGGTTGGGAGGAAAGGGTTTGTTTGGCTTATATTTCCACATCTATCACTGAAGGAGGTTAGGGAAGGAACCAGGAAGCAGGAACCGATACAGAGGCCATGGAGGGGTGCTGCTTACTGACTTGCTCTCCATGCCTTGCTCAGCCTGCTTTCTTATAGAAACCAGGACCACCAGCCCAGGGGTGGCCCCACCCACAGTGGACTGGGCCCTCTGGAGCAGCAAAGGAAACTACAAACAGCTAAAGGAAGCAGGGAAAGGGTTTCACTGTCAGAATAGGGTTTCCAGGAATGCTGTTGCTGCCAAATCTTTGTCCACTGGTGAAGAATCTGCAGTAATCAACACCTACACTGTTGTTGAATGCCAGTGAGAGCTGGAAGGTAAGAGTGTTGTGGGATACAGTTCTTAGACTGTATGGTGCACTGAGCAGGGTGAAAGGGAATGAGATGGGTCTGGGGACAGGAGGCAAGTAGAGAATGTCTAGCAGGAGTAGGTAGGACCAACTCAAGAAACACAATACAGGAATCTGGGAGCAAAGCCAGTTTCCTGCCTTAGGTCTTAGGACCTCTTAAGTGTCCAGAGAGTGAAGTCTCTATTAGGCCAGAGACCAAGTTCTCACTGGAGCAGGGAGGACCCATGACTGGACATGTAGGAATTCAAATACACTTTGTTTCAGGCCTGACAGTAACTACCTTGACCCTTTGATGTTGGCTGTGATGGTGTCATATCGAGTTTTCTCTGAACTGAAGTTCTTCTCAGTATCCACCATGGCCCCATCAGGAGAAGCGGGATAATAGAAGGACAGAGTTTTCATGAATAAGAAAGCAACAACTCTCAAGATCACAGGGGGATTTGCTCTAAACAATAGGAAGCTAATTTCAAAAACATACTTACTTATTCATTAAGGCAGATCTCCCAAGACCTGCCCCAAGCACTCTGGCTTACTCTATATTTCATGTACACTTGAAAGTAATAAAACACAGCTCAAATTAGACAGCCTGTAACTCTTTTTGTTTTGTTTTTCTAAATTGCTTCCTGGCATTCTGTACAGTCAGTTTAATTAGCTGAGGTTTTCCTAAATACCTCTGTAAGATGAGAGGAGTGTGTGAGCCTAGGCACCAAGGTTTCTATTTAGAGAACATCTGCCTCTCACTGTATTCCTGCTGGAGGGGAGAAGAAAATGAGGAAGGTCAGAGGTCAACTTGAAAGGTTGAATTCTCTGCTGCTGGATGAAGAAGTAGAGAGAAAGAGTGGAAGGAAAATGGCTTTGGAGCCTCATTCATTCATTCATTCATGCATTCATTTATTTATTTATTTTTGCTATCCTTGTCTCTCCTCAGAAATAGTTTGTTTTTTTTTTTTTTTTTCTTTCTGTAAGTGAGGCTCACAGGGTCCTGGGAGGATATTAGGAAATGGGGAAAGGTCCCGGTTTCAACAGATGACCCAGGGAATTGTGTTGGTTTCCTGGTGTGTTTGTAGCAACAAATACCAGACTGGGTGGCCTAGAAACAAAAACATGTGTCAGGAGACCAGGAGTCTGAAATGAGGGTGCTGGCAGGGCTTCGAGGGAGAATCTGCCCCATGCTTCATCCCCAGCTTCTGAGAGTATGGGGGTTTCTGGAATAGTAGAGGACAGTGCCTCTGCATCTGTCAAATCGTCTTTCCTCCACACATGCTCAACTTCTTTGTGTTTGTGTGTGCGCGCACACACACATGTGCATGCCGAGGTAAAGCTAGGAACCGAACTCAGGTCCTCTGCAAGTGTAGTAAGTGCTCTTAACCACTGAACCACCTCTCCAATCCTCGAAATTTCATTTGTTAGAAGAACACTGGTCATGTTGGATTGGACCCCACCCCAACTTTCCTTACTCTTGGATCGCGAAGTGCATGGATATGCTTGTGTGTGTAAACACAGGCTCACTTGTGCTGTGGTGTGCATGGAGGTCACAGGACAACTTTTGGCAGTTGGTTCTAGGCTGGCTGACCCACAGATGTCCAGAGAGATTCTCTGTTCTTCACTTCTCAACTCTCCACAGGGGTGCTAGGATTACAGATGTTTGTGACCAAATATAGTCTCTTTCTTTCTTTTTTTTAAACACATGGGCTCCAGGGTTCAAACTCAGGTCCTCAGTCTTACATAGTTAGGCTTTTATCTACTGACCCCTAAGTTACGAAATTTCAGTTTGCTCGATTCCTTTGAGTTTCTGAGAGTTTTTATCATTTCTCAAGTGCTGTGCAAAATTCTCAGCATTTGGGGCAAAGCTAAATAGATTTTATAAAAGTAATTGGTTTGGATCAAAAAAAAAATAGAATGTTAAAAAAAATGTTCCATAGGCAGTTAGCTTAATAATGTAAAAACAAGAGGACAAAACAGGAAACTGTGAGGGAAGATGGAGGAATGTATATCCACAAAGTGAACACGCTGCGTTGTTGCTTGGCTTTTTGAGAGAGTATCTTGATAGGTCGACAAGGCTAGCCTCCCTTATATATAGCAATCCTTCCACCTCTGCTTCCTCTGTGTCGGAACTATAGGGATTACCACCATGGTCAACTAACATGTATTCTACAGGCGAATAATTTCCATGGTTTTTATGATTTCTTGTAACTTAAACATGGGACTGGTGAGAACCTGGGCTTTATTTCCTAGTTTATAAACTAATCCATGAAATTAAGCTTCTTTAGCAGTTCACAGTGCTAGATCTCTTCATCAGCAATAACCACAAAGCATGTTTAGTTGGATTTTTAAATTCTCACTTTCAGAAAGTGGTGCCCTGGTTTGGACAGCTACAAGGAACAAGCAGAGGTGCTAGACCACAATTATATTTACTAAATGTACTCCAGTCTGCTAAAACCCAAGCATGTGACTTTGTTCTGTTGGCACCGAGCTCTTTCACAAAGGGTACAATGGAAGGCGCCAGGAGTTACTGCTACCACAGATACAGATAATAGAGATGAAACTAAATCACTTAAAATAGTAATGAGCAGAACTGTGAGGTCATTTTGGGCAGGAGTTGATTGGTAATACAGCTACAAAGATATGATGCGTACACTAAAAATTTCCCATGAGGATAGCTATTCTCCCATGAGGGATATTATACTACCAGGACTGTTTTCAAAAAGCATATGTGTGTGTGGGGGGGCGGGGGGGAGATATAGACAGAGATAATGGAGTTGAAGACAAAAGGACCAAGAGGAGGAACAAACTAATTCATAACCTAGGAAATTCCAGGAAAAAGATGTGACAGAACATGGACTGGATAGGTCATGTCCTAGGGGCCATGTTCTCCATAGAACACGGACAGCTGTGCAGGAGTGAACCGGCACAGGGTGTGACCATGGAGATGTACACAACTCCCTTGGGATTTTTGGACTTAAATGAATAAGGCAGAAAGACCAGTGAATGCCCAGTACTTAAATGAAACTGGCCCATACTGGACCAGTGTGTGTGGGGAGGGGAGGGGAGGAGGCACATGCTTCTTCAATCCTTGCTCCATTACCTGCTGTGAAAATGCTTTAGCAATGTTCCCAAAGCTGCTCGGGCAAATCCATTGTGAATGCAAAAAGGAGTGTGACCTTTCATCAGTTTTTGTACAAGGCCCCTGTGTACCTCACAGTTATGCTGTAACTTAGCCTTCTAAGTGGACAGAAAGCTTCCAGAGAGCATGTGTTATGGGGGCCTGGCCCTGTGTTCCTCATATGAAGGGGTCCTGTGAATGTTTGTAGAATGAAGATGTTCTTAAATGGTGCTCTTGCCCAACCAACTCTGAGAATCAAGTCACTTATTAAGAAAAAAAAAAAAAAAAACACCCAAGATAGCATTAGCAGCAAATCCAGGATGGGAATAACTACCTACAAAATGTGCAATTGTATGGCAATTCCTGAGGACAGAGAGGCTCCTGGAGAGTAATGTGTGAACGAAATGTTAAACACTTCCATGAAATATACCATTCACATGGAGCAGGACCCTATGGTAATGATTTCCTGAGGTTGTCAGAATCTCAAGATGTCTCAATTTGGTAAAGCAAATTATAAAAAACTTTTACCTTCCCCTACAGTACTTTCTTTGGGAAGCCGGAACAGCACACTATGGCCCACGACTGAATTCACAGCCCCAGTAACGAGGCAAGTATTTACTAACTATCCTTGTGGCATCTATTAACTTTTCTTCATCTGTGCTTTGTCTCTCTAATTAGACTGTGTTAATTAAGGATAGAGAATTTCTGACAGTTTATCTGTCATTATCACATCTCATACTAAGGAAAGGTGATTAAATATTAGGCAATAAAAATCTATCACATTAATAAGTTACTATTAATAAAGGGAACCATATAATCTTCCTGATAATTATATAAATTTATACTTCACAATACTACATGATGCTGCTTCTTTTAGCTGCTCCACTGTTCTTACGAAAGGCCAGCAAAGCTCACCTTTCTTCTCAGAGATTCCCACGGACTCAGGGATGGTTAAAAAAAGCCAGTTAGGTCATTTAACTAAATTTGTTGAAACTTTACCTTTTAACAGAAGACTTGCACATTTCAGGGAAAGGGATTGTAGTTTCCCTTAGATTCTTTTTTTTTTTTTTTGAGGGATTGGGTTTGTACACAGGTGAAGAATCTTTTCGAGAGAGAAGCATCAATATGTGCTGGAGGTGGAGCTCAGTGCCTGCCTACCATGCACCGGACCCTGAGTTTAGCCCTAGACCCCCTCCCCCCACTCCACACACATACACCAACAAGTGTGGGAAACAAACTTCAAACTTCAGACAGAGCAAGGGACCTATGTTTCCTCCTTTTTCTTTCCAGCTAAATGAAAACAGTATGCAAATAGAAGGAGGAGGCCAAAGGCCTACTTATTTTGCAAGGGTTGTTCTTTTGTGCCTTTGAATCACACTAGGTACTCAGCTAATGTTGCTAAGTATTTCTCAGGAGGCTAATTGGTTAAGAGACTCCAAAATTTCTGCTTGGGACTCAAACACTAAGCCCATCTAAAAGCAAGAGGACTGACCGCCTGTTTTTCAGATGTTGCTTCCTGTTCCTGATTATAATTCCTCTTTCCAAGTTTACCAATTGGGTTGTTTGCCTTGAGTGGACTTTATTCTAGGCCTGACCAATCAATCCCTGGCATAGCTGATCTTCTCTCATGGAAGATGTGTCAGTGTGAGGTGGAGCCCTATCTCTCATAAAGGATACAGAAAGGAAAGATATTTTCTTTCCTTTCTTCTGGCATCAGGATAAGGGTGGGTGTCCTGTCTAGGATAGTCAGACCTGTGCACCAGGGGCATCCCCGCTCCTTGAGTGTGTGATGGCAGAGACAGATAAAGGGTAAGCTTTCATTTAGAGCCTTGGCAAGGGGTTTGGCAATGTCCACTGTGTGGCTTTAATAGTGGGAGCTGTGTGTGTTGGGAGTAGTGTTGAGAAGTTGGCCCTGGCTCTCTTTTATTTTTAAGTCCTGTTTCCAGCCCTTCTGACATTATTATCAGTAACTTGATATCCTGCCAACAGATGCCAATCCACAAAATTTAACTCATTTTAGCTTTCCATTGCTGGTAACTGGGAATCCTGAATGACATAGGAAAAGAAAACGGTTGGTCTCTCAAGCCCCGTGAATCCTACTTATGATGGAGTGTGGGTGCTGATGGAGCCCCTGGCCCTTGGGAGGTCTTCTGAGGTGGTTAATCCAATGTATGAGCTCACTTTCCCTGAGTTCTTTATGGTGGGTCCGTGAAGAGCTGAGATTAGCACTTCAGCCTGTAGCCTGAGTACAGCAGATGGCCTTTTGTCTTAGTCAATTTCTGCTGCTGTAACAAACAACACAGGCTGGATGTCTCGTAAGCAGTTTATTACTCAACAATCTAGAAGTTGACGTCTGAGATCAGTAGCAAGCATAATTGACTTCCAGGCTGTGGACTTCTGGGTTCTCCTTTCTTCCCATGGCATAAAGAAGAGGCAGTTCTCTCTGAACACTTTCCAGAAACAAGGGCACTGATCATGCTTGTGAGAACCCTGGCTACAAGACCCAGCTGCCCCACAAAGCCCAATTTCCAGATACTACGGTCCCAGGTGCTACAATTTCAAGATACTGAGTTGGGAGGATATATACTTTCAGCTCATTGCACCTCTCCTACGTGAGGCAGCCATAGTTGAAGGCCAACTGAACAAAAAAGCTGAACTTCCTGTGAAATAAACTTGACCTTCACACTCAGCCTGGAGTGAGACCTGGATCTCCAGCTCACTGGCTCATTCTTTAGTGCTTGGGACTTGCCAGGAACTTACTCATAATGAATCTCTGTGTATCTCTGTCATTGTTTCTCATAGAATCTCTGGTTGGTCCTGTCTCTCTGGAGGACGCTGGTACAACTGCATGGGACCATCTCATTAAGCTTTGTCACTTAGGATGTGGGATTTATCAAGGCTCTATCTAGGGGCATCTCCTGGAGGACAGTAAGAAAATCCAGACTAGGGTCTTTCTGTTGGAAATTAGGACCCAAAGAAGGGAAGTGGTGATATCCCAGCTTTCTGGCCAAGTTCATTCTCTCTTTACCAGAGATACCATTGGAAATATCACATTAGCAATGAGAGATCCATTTCTAGCACCCATGTTCCATCATAAGGGGGTTTCATGAGATTTGAGAGACCAACTGTTTTCTTTTCCTGTGTTACTCAGGATTCCCAGTTACCGAAATTAAAATTAAACTTGTGTTTAATTTTGTCTTACTCTTTCTTCTTTGTAACAATCCAACCATTTGAACATCAGGGAATGAGACATGGGGCCTGGGGAAAACTGTTTCCAGCTACTGCCTGAAGAGAAGGGGCCATCTGTGGACCTCTAAGGACGATCTTCTTCCTGTCAACCACCTGGGTGGCTCTTAATCCTCAGTCCAATGCCCTATAGCCAAAAGTCCTCACTGGATGAGAGTGTATAAACAGGGTCATAAAGATTAGGAGGGAATTAATGGGGGCTAGGGGTCGCAAATAAAAGCATATTTAAGGGAAATCCAGTACCTAAACTGGCATCTCCAATTCTAAAACTTCTGAAAGTTAACATCATTCTAGGCAAAGCTGTAAGCCATTGTTTTTGTTAGAGTGATTAAAACTTACAGAAACTTGTGTCCTTAAGCAAGCAGTGCCTCTATTATGATCTGTGTTCATAAACAATTCAGAAATAGACTACGCTGTCAAAAACAGCCTTTTAGAAACCAGGAATGGGAAGTTTGGTTTCTGGTGCCGGTCTCCTGTTCA
Source organism: Lophiomys imhausi (assembly GCA_907164525.1). Classification (NCBI taxonomy): domain Eukaryota; kingdom Metazoa; phylum Chordata; class Mammalia; order Rodentia; family Muridae; genus Lophiomys; species Lophiomys imhausi. Next base: position 1,333,039 of record CAJQZJ010034344.1, read on the forward strand.
ATAATTTGTTTTGTGCCTGTAGCCAAGTCTCTTAAACTTTTGGTAACTCACTGTCTTGTTTCTGTTTGTTTTGTTTTTCTTGTAGAACAGGATATACAGTGCTGATCCACTCCCAACCCCCACTTCACACACACACACACACACACACACACACACACACAGAGGATGTAGAGAAATCTGGCTCATAATGAGTAGCAGGGATCTGAGAAGCACTGGGTCTGATCATGGGGCCTGGTACTGGGTTTAAGGTCTCAATCCTGGACTTATATACCCCTTCCTTGCCTGACTGGGAGTGTTTTCCTCCACCTTGCATTTCTGGGAGTTGGGGAAGGGGTAACCTGCAAGTCCCCTTCCTGTTATACTAAAACCAGGTTCTAAGGTTTTAAATCTGTGCTGCTCACCCCACACACAGCTTGCACCTCAAAGTGAATAAGAGAAAGTTTATTCTGGAGCTAAATATGAGTGACCATGGTCCAGGAACTCTTCAGGTTGCCTCAACTACCATGTTCCAATGTAGAAACAATTTCATGAAGTCTTATAATTAGAGAGGAAAATAAAATCGAGCTATTGCCAAATACATCAATGGAAACATGTGGTAGGTGGGTGGCAGCGAAGCAGGGAGACCAAGGCTGCATGTCCTAGGCATTATCTGATTACACCCTTAGCTTTTGTGTTGATGCAAGTCTGTTAACACTTAACCAGAAGGAGTCATGTGATAGTCACCGGCGTGTTTGGTCAGACTGGTAAGTGAGCAATGAGCGACTATTAAAGATAATTTGGGTCTGGATGTATAACATTCCCACTTTCTACTCCTACAAGGTTCTGGGTAGTCAGTCAACACACCTTTGGTCCACCTCCCATCCCCATGCCTGGAGCTTCCATTCACACTTGGCTTCTTTAGGGCTTGTGAAAGGAGTTTGGGATGTAAATAGCTATTCATATCAGTGTGTCTCTGGGTGCACAATTGGTGTGAACAGCTATGCATATCAGTGTGTCTCTGGGTGCACAACTGGTGTGAACAGCTATGCATATCAGTGTGTCTCTGGGTGCACAACTGGTGTGAACAGCTATGCATATCAGTGTGTCTCTGGGTACAGAATAACTGGGGAAATCCTAGCAGTCATCTCCCTTGTGTTTTCACCATAAGGAGGTGATAAACGTTTAAAGAGATGAGTATACTTACTGTGATTTGAACATTACACAGTGTATACATGTATTGTAATGTCATATGATTTCCCATGTGTCATATGAGTCTCCATGAATATGTATGATTTTTAATGTTTGTATGTCAGCTAGAAAAGAAATGTGGGGATATTGCTTATGACACCTACATGAGAAATAAAAATTCCTTAACCAACCAATAGCAATGCATCTATTTGCTACCAACGTTTCTAGACAGTTTTCTAGCCTAGCCCTTATCCCACACTTCAAAATAGCTCAAGGCTGTTCCCTGGAAGGATTTGGACTTACTTTGGGACCCTGTGTGGAAAGACCAACTCCTAGGAGGCTAAATATTTACTTGAATTCTAGGCAAAGGGCTTCATTGTGTCTAAGTGTCTGCTTTTGTGGGAGACTCTGACATAGAGGTATATAGACCATTTATTTCTCAAGTCAGCATGAGTTTTGGAGTTTGAATTCTGAGGCCAACCCCTTGTCTTACCATCTCACCTGGTTACTTTATCTTGGACAAGATATGATGTGATTTTTCTGAAACAATTTTCTTTCAAAGATTATTTTCAAAGATTATTTTATATGTATGAATGTTTTGACTGCATGTATGTATGTGCATAATGTGTAGCACAGTGTCTTTTATTTATTTTTTGTTACTATATTATACACTCTTATTTTACTATCCTTAATACCTTATGCCTCCTGTCCAACCCTCGTTCCCTTCAACCCCCAACCCTAGGTGGGAGAGAAAGTTTATTAGAAGGAAAAAGGATGTAGGTCTCTTTGAGCTACTTCCTGCTGATTTAGGGTCATTGGATTCTTTGGGGATAATACCAATCTCAGTAGAAGTCCAGCAAACCAGGAGACCAGCAAATCAGGAGACAGCAGCAGGAAGAACAAGCAGCAGTTTGGGAGAGCACCAGCAACTGGAGGAGCAGCAACTGCTTTCTACCTTGTAGTCCCTTTTCTTTGTAGAGCTTTCTCCTACTTTTCTGCAGAGCCTTTTTTCTTACTTCTTTGTAGATCCTCTTTATTATTACTTCTTTGTAAAGCCCATTCTCTTTTACTTTTTTGTGGAGCTTCTTTGTGGAGCTCCTTCTCTCTTTTCTCTTTATAGCCTCCTTCTCCTCAGGGGTCTGGCTTTTTTTCCCTCCTTTGTAGAGCCCCCTTCTCCTTGGTCTCTGGCTTTTTATTTCTCTCTCCCAAGTCCTTAGAGTTAAACTTGCTCAGCTGTTTAAGCCATGCCCCTGGTAGCTCAGGAGACCGTTAATACTTTATACCTGTGTCTTAAGCAGCCCACCTGGGATTAAACAAAAACATTCTCACAATTGGTTATTTTAATAAACTAATACCACAATAACCTGTGTGCCTAGTGCCCATAGAGGCCAGAAGAAGGCATCAGATCTCCTAGAACTGGAGTTACAGCTGGTTATGAGATACCCTGTGGGTGCTGAGAGCCAAACTTAGGTCCTTTACAAGAGTAGCAAGTGCTTGTAGCTTGCAGAGCTATTTCTCCAGTCTCATGATCTGATGATATTTTAAAATATTTATTTTTTCTATTTTTAATTATGTGTATATATGTTTGTCTGTGTGTGGGTATGTGTGTATGAGTTCGTGTATGAGTGCAGAAGAGGGCACCAGATCCCCTGGGTCTAGCATTAGAGGTGGTTGTGAGCTGACTGATGTGGGCTTTCTTAGCTGTGGAGACATCTCTCCAGCCTAGAGACTTATATTTCATATGCAGTAAGAACACATCTTCTTTAGGGATGGAGGATTTAATGAATAGTGTTTATAGATGCCAGCTGCCCTATCTGGCACATACTGGTACATGGTCTCTGTTGGACAGCTTTTCTTTTGAGGAACTTTGAAACACCACCAAAGACTAAGGCAGGATAGCAGGAGGACTTTGGTCTATGAGTAGAATTAAACACTGCTTTAGTTTTTTTAGGGCAATATGCCAGAATACCTGATGCTGGGAATTTACGCAGAATAGAAATGTGTTTTTTACACTTAGTTCTGGGGGGAGGCTGGAGAGGTTGAGATTAAGGTGCTGGTGATTTCATCATCTAGTGATGGTCTGACCTCTGTTTCCAAGGTGTCAGTCTGAAAGCCTTGTCCTATAGAGGAGGGACAGTGGTTCTCACATGATTGTATGCAGAAGAGGGGGAAAAAGGGGTGGGGAGAGGCAAATTCCTTCAATCAAGCCATTTTGCACAGAAATCTAATCCTATTTAAGATTTTCCAAATCTGTATCTTCCAATGCTGTTACAGTGGGGTCACGGTTTCAACATGAATTATGGAGGGAACAGAAACAGTGCACTGCATCCTGAAAAATGTGATCTTAAGTACAGACTGCCAACAGTGACAAAAGCCAGGGAGGATTAAGAAAAGGTGAAATGGGGACCACAGTCCATGTTTCCAGAAGTCCTTCATTTGTTATTTCTTTTTTAAGATGACTTCCATCCCGAGAGCTAATGGTCTGAACCTACATGCTTTTTAGTTTCTCTGTTCTAGGTCTCTCTGAATTGGCTGTGTGACACATTACTTTCTTAACTTAGCTTCCAAATGGGGGACTGAGGGATCTATTTTATTCTTCTGGGCAATCAATGCCATGTGCTTGGGGAATTTGGACCCAAGTCTGGTACATCTGACAATACTGCTGTTGACAGATGTGAATCAAATGTCAAACCCTCGAGGCTTTGTTCATCACTTCCTTAAAAAAAATTGGGTGGGGGCATATTTGTTGAAATAAAACATATAACCTAATATGATTTCTTGCAAATTATTTTCATACACTAAAGTATTATTTATTACTTTTTTATGAATGCTAATTTTCCCCTCATGTTTTACTTGGAGGACAACTCTCAAACCTACCAATCCTAAAATGAATGAATCACCTTCTCTAGGTAGGTAAAAAAATAGAAGAAAAATGAAGGAAAATAAAGGAAATAAAATGACCCATGGAAGAGAGTCTTTTTAAATGTGACTTGTATTCCCCAAGCTATGAATCCCAGGGCTGAGTGGGGATACTTTCGTTTGATGGCATTTGAAGAGATCTAATCAAACACCACAGTTTTCCTCTCTGGAATTGGTTTATTCCAAATAAACAGTTTCAAGTTCTTCTGGATAAAAGGCAGGGAAAAATAAAATAGCATTATATACATATGTGAAAATGTCATAATGGAATCTATTATGTATAATTAATATGTACTAATAAATAAAACAAAAAAGCAGAGAAGAAAAAAAGCAAGGAAACTGTACCAGCCTGGATCCATCTTGCCCCACAGAACAGCGTGAAGACCTCAGAATGACACCCATATGCCCACAGCAAGGCAATGTGGAGTGCCCCAGACCCTTGCCTGACCCAGCATCCCTATGACAGGCTCATGTGATCATCAGATCATCATGCTTTCTTGGCCAATCATGAAGCCCACCTGGAAGAAGGCAGGAGAGAAAACCATGCTGGCGTTGACAAAGCTGGACTGGCCCAACAAGCAAGAAGGCAAGAAGCAGCTGATGCCACTGGTGTGGTCTGGGTGATGTTAGACTAGCCCTCCTGGACCCAATTGGGACACAGATGGTCTGTCACAAATGTCACATTTGCCTGTGGGAGGTGATGTAGTTAGTTAATCTGGGCAGAGAGGGACATAATAAGGTGAAGTTTAACATGCTCTCCAGGGGCAGAGAGTTCCCATTGCTGATCAAAGCTATGTCAAGAACTTTGTGTGTGTCAAGAACTTTCAGGGGGAAACTTGCTCGAGGCTATCTTTCATGGGTTTGCTGCTATTTAGTAACTACACCCAGATTGTAGCTTTCAAAGTCAATGTCGTTTGTCCAGAGCTGATTGAATGATAAGGCTGTTAAGACGTCACTGGAAAAAAAAAAAAAAAACCCAGTAAATTCGATCTGGGGCCAGTGCAAGAAACACATGAGCCTCTGGAACTTTCTGGTCAAATGCACCCGTTACAAAGTCACTTGGGGTTGCTTGAGTTGCACAGTGGATATTATTCTTTGCATACGTGGGACACACAAGCATCCATTCCTTCTCTCTACCATCCTCTTAGCTTCTGTTAGAATTGAGATTTTGAAGCTGCCTCACTAACTCTAGGCCCTTGCAGAATATTTTATATCCGTCCCTTTATTTAGCATCAGAGCCGCCTGGACGTGGGTACTACAATTAGCCCCATTTTAAAGATAACAAAGGGGGCTGGAGAGGTGGCTCAGTAGTTGAAAGTGAGCGTGCTTCTCGCAGAAGACCTGACTTGGTTCCCAGCACCCACGTGAGATAACTCACAGCTGCCTAAGACGGCAGCTCCAGGGGGGTCTGGTGCCAGCTGCCTAAGACGGCAGCTCCAGGGGGGTCTGGTGCCAGCTGCCTAAGACGGCAGCTCCAGGGGGGTCTGGTG